>CM042862.1:1400501-1455501 GCA_023658055.1 Thaleichthys pacificus | reverse complement strand
GGAACGTCTGGACAAGGAATGTTGGTACGAAGAACGTGTGGTAAGTCAAGACACTGCCTAGAAGGGTGTGTTCCCTTTATGTGGAGAACCAGGTCAGGTCAGGCTAAACCAGGCCCAACTAGACCAGATCTAACCAGACCAGACTAGATCTAACTAGACCAGACCAGACCAGATCTAACTAGACCAGACAGACCAGACCAGACCAGATCTAACCAGACCAGACTAGATCTAACTAGACCAGACCAGACCAGATCTTACTAGACCAGACAGACCAGACCAGACCAGATCTAACTAGACCAGACCAGATCTAACTAGACCAGACCAGATCTAACTAGACCAGACAGACCAGACCAGACCAGATCTAACTAGACCAGACCAGATCTAACTAGACCAGACCAGACCAGATCTAATACTCGCCTGTAAAAACAGAAATTTGAAGTGACATGTTTTTGTGTTATAGATTAACAAAAACCATGTTGAGTCCAATTGGAAAAACTTAATTGGGGTTGGCATCAAACACACATGAACACACATGCCCAGAGATGCACACACACACATGCACACACACACACACACATGCACACACACATGCACACACACACACACACACACATGCACACACACATGCACACACTCTTTGAAAAGGCTTCAGCCCTCCGTACATGTCGCCACGCTAACCGAAGGCCCATGGAAGGCAGGCTCCGTGCTGACAGGTCATGATAGAAAGATGCTGGACAACCTGATCTACACTCTGATGAGGACGCCCAGGGAACGAAGTGTGTGTGTGTGTATCTGTGTGTGTGAGTGTGTTTGACACCAGCTACATGACTTGGCATTGAGATGAATGGTGGGTCCTGGTCTTCACCACATGCACACAGAGTCTTTGACTAGTCTCTTCTGTCCCTCTCTGTCACGCCTCTCTCTCCTCCCCCACCCTCCCCCTCCCTCCCTCCCCCTCCCTCCCTCCCCCACCCTCCCTCGCTCCCCCACCCTCCCTCCCCCACCCACCCTCCCTCCCGCTCCCTCCCCCACCCTTCCTCCTCCCCCACCCTTGCTCACCCACCCTCCCCACCCTCCCTCCCCCACCCTCCCCCACCCTTGATGCAGATGAAGCCATCACGTCTATTAATAATCCATCCAGCCAGGGCAGGGAGGGGGCAGGTAAAGCAAGCCAGGTTGTGTGTGTGTGTGTGTGTGTTGTGTGCGTCTGTGTGAGGAAGTGTGTGTGTGTGAGTGCCCCCCCGCCCCGCCCCATCTGATGTACCTGTTACTAAAGGGTGTCTCGCCAACCCTCTGCCACTCCTGACAGCATGTGTGTTTGTGTGTGTGTGTGTCTATCTTGGAATGTCTCTTTCAGAAATATACTCACGCAATGGTACACACACACACACACACACACATACACCAAACATCGCCACCCAGATCAGATGCTGCACTTGGAAACCAGAAAGCGAATCTCTGTTTCAGTGTTTTTAAACCATCACTGCAGAGTATTCAGGGTTGGCAGATCCAGTTGCAATAGCAGGACCAACATACTCTGTGCACTGATACTCTGATGATACCACACCAACACAGCGACTGAGAGAGCACAAGAAATAGAGAGAGAGAGAGAGAGAGAGAGAGAGAGAGAGAGAGAGAGAGAGAGAGAGAGAGAGAGAGACTGGTGCATTTCTGTAACAAATTCCACTCTGTAATCTCAGATTTCAAAGGTCTTAGTGACCTCTCAAAGGTAAAAATCCTCCTAGGAGAAGGAGACAGGGCATACCTTGCTGCCCAGTATGTATCAGTATGCCACAACCTGAGAGACAGTGAGTGACCTAGACACACAAGGCACACACACAAGGCACACACACAAAATATACTGTGTATGTGACTGACGTGTATGTGTGTATATATGTATATATATATATATTACGTAATCAATCTTAAGGTTATGTTAAAGTTCTCCTGCTTTAATCTTTCAACTGAATTTGCCATTTGGTTGTTATCGGATTATTTGGTAACATTAATAGTATATCTATGTCCATAGTAATGGTATGAATACTGTTTCTGTGGCTCCACCGTTGCTTTGGCAATATGAACATTTGTTTCTTAATGCTAATAAAGCTAATTGAATTGAATTGAATTGAGAGAGAGAGAGAGAGAGAGAGAGAGAGAGAGAGAGAGAGAGAGAGAGACCACAGAGAGCATGTGTGTGTATCGTGTTTGTGTGTGTAGAAGCTGGATGTTTACATCCACCCTGGGATTTGTCTCAGCAGTAATGAGAGAATCCGACACCAATACACAACTTCATTACTTCAGAAATACACACACACACACACACACACACACACACACACACACACACACACACACACACTGCCAAACAACTCTCTCTAAAGCTCCTTAGTTAAAGTATCTTAACCTCTGAACTTTGTAGCTGGACACCTTATCTGTCTTCCAAATGACGGTCACAACAGTCAGAAGCATTTTCACTCGAAAAAACACAATATCAAACCATCGTATCTCATCTACTCTCTGTTCACTCCATGTACTCCTCCGCCGGAACTCTTTAAGAACAGCCTAATACCGAAATATTGAGTTTGAAAAAGTAATATAGTGAGTACGATGGCAGGTAACTTTGGAGCCGACAAGAACATGAAATCAGTTACAGCTCTCAACGAGTTTACAGCTCACGGCGACATGATTTCATCGAACCAGAACTTTACACGGCGTGGGGTTCGGGCAGGGCTTTCTAAAGCTGTGTTCCGTATAACCTTTCACATGAATGTTCAGTGACACAGCCATGCCCACGCTCGAGAGGTGACGGGAAGACTCAATGACTGGCCTACTTTAAAGGAGATACAATATTTTAACGGTACCTATTTATAATCAATAACCTAAATCGGTGTGGAAATATGTTATAAAATGTTAACGGACAGAGGTGTTCTTATTTACGAATAAATCAATCCAGGGCAGGTGTCTTGGAATTGACTAAAAGAAATAAGACGAGGTGTCGTTAATTTAATTGTGAACTTAATGAAGTTATGAAAGTTAGTCTCTTTTGAAGCCGGAGGTCTCGCTGACCTGATGTAAGCTACAGTGTAAACACTGTAAGAAGATTAGTCTACTTCAAGTTCACAGCTCAACTAAATGTTCAACATGTTCAGCGAGCGCTCTTTTCGCTCCCCACGTACACATGGACGCTCGAGCCCCGTCAATCCTCAGCATAGTCCTGACATCTCAAACACACACACAACTCTGTGATTTTGTTTACCTTGTCCTGTCAAAAAGGTATTTCCACAAAACCCTAGTACTAGCCGGGTGGTAAGTCTTCGCTCAATGCTTTGCTTGAAACGTTCCCCGGTCCTCGTCCGCGCCGCGGGCCCCAGGACAGCTGCCGCTGACGCACTGGCGTCTTGAATGTAACCTGAGAGCGCGCGCAGGTAGGATCATCACTTGTCCAAACTTCTCACACTTAGACAGCGGCGCGTTTCTCCCTTGCTCGGGAGAACAGATGAAAAGCTTCGTAACGAGAATATTAAACCATGACGGATTGTGATGTGACAGGTGTCTTCAGGGACTTATAAAGTGCCATGGTCGTCATGTCCACGTGAAATACGACTAGCCTACTCTGTGACACACAAAACCACACTTGCAGGACACGTATCAATGAGAACTTTTTTCGACATTTTGAATGTGGTTTCCTTGTTTTTTCCTGTATGTTTACTTAGTGTTTACATATAAAAGCCGATGTATCTGTGTTACAGAGTCGCATGCGTCTTACTGTAAGTGGCCTAAAGCGATGGCTTCGTCTGTAGCTGGTCCTCAAACCATGTTATACTAAGTGTAGCTTCATGACACGGAAGAGCGAGTGTCTATCAATTTATTTTATTAATTCCTTTGGATTTAATTAATTCACTGACGCAATCCTGGCTCCTTAAATTATTTACCAACATTTGGGGTGACCTGATCTGAGCGTATGGAGCAGGGAGTCAGGTGGCTGAGCGGTTAGGGAATCGGGCTAGTAATCTGAAGGTTGCCTGTTCGATTGCGACCGTGCCAAATGACGTTGTATCCTTGGGCAAGGCACTTCACCCTACTTGCCTCGGGGAGAATGTCCCTGTACTTACTGTAAGTCGCTCTGGATAAGAGCGTCTGCTAAATGACTAAATGTAAATGTATGGTGAGCGCGACACTCGGTTATCCTCTGAGAGTTCTGGAACCTGTTGGGCCAGTCAGAGATATGAGCGCTTTGACGTCTCTTTATCTTTAACTTATATATATTTTTATATCTATATCTAACCCTAACCCTATATCTATTTGTGGGCTGCGATTTAGCAGTGTTGTAGTATTTTGTCCACCCGCGCATAGAGGCCTCGAGCACCGGGCGCGTGCTGTGCATCAGTGTGCAGTGAATGCAGACAGCAAATCTGCTGAGGGTCTGATCAGCCGCCACCAGTTTGGAAAGGCAGTTTATATTTCCCGTGGTACGTGGTTAGTTACGGGTAAGCGAGACCGTGTAATAGATTCGACACATGCTGTGGTTATAACGCGCCTCGAGATTGCCGAACTGACGTTCCCAAGAGTGTGTGGGTCTCACGCCTCAGAGATTCTTCTAACTGGCAGAGGTATTTGTGGCGAATGCTGAATGTTCAAATATGTATTTCTTTAAAAATTTCTTCAAACTGTGATATAAAATGGCCCACTGCTTAATCTTTTGGGGTATTGAGTTAAAAAACAAACAGATTCAATCATCAGATTCAACTAACTATGAACAAAACAGTCCATCCAGTGCAGAACAAGAGTCCTTTGACTGGTCAGAGAAAAACACATTTCAAGAGGATTCGGTCATAGTTGCATTCATCTCTCCCTTTCTCTCTGCTTTCTCTCACATTTTTTTCCACTCTTGTTTTCAACCTCTTTTTTTCATTTTCCTCTCTTCATTGAAAGACACATTCTCATTATACTGTCCCATCTCATGGGAGTAACCCTCTCCGTATCCCCCAACAGACTTAACACCTACAGTAAATCTACGGTTACTTTCCGAGGGACCGCCTGTGCCACTGCCAACACCGACTTATTTAGGGTTTAATTATGATGAGCACCACCTACCGTGGCGACTCCAAGTCTGGGACGATATGTTTTTTGGAGTTTGAAAGATGCGTTGAGATTTTCAAGATGTAGGCTATATTTCAAAGTATAGGCTATACCTGCAAATCCTTTTTTAGCGACCTACTTTGGGTCAGCCAGCAGAAACATTTAGTTCGGCCGAAATGCAGGCCATCATTGAATCAACAGCGTAATCATTTGCCACTAGATTTCGCTAACCAAAGAGCCAGAGACTTGTCGGTAGTGAGTGAGCCAACCTTGTCACCTAGCGGCTGTAATGGAGAGGTACACACAGCCGCTGTCTATGTCTTTGCTGTTGACGCAGTTGACCAGAAGATGGCAGCACGCACCCGCTCAGATACTGAAGTGATTAAATGGATCTAGACTCATTGAAGAGATTTTAACATGTTCTATAGAACTTCTGCAATCTGCACCATTCACGTGCGGACAGTTGTGTAGTCCACTGACGTACTTAAACTCGATGGCAACGAGGATGTCCCGTACGCCCTGCTGTAAACGAGCAGGGTCACGTGGTTGGGGGAGGCACAGGAAGAAGGCCCAGTACTTTACACTAGACTACAACCATACAATAATGACAAAGCAAAATGTAGCTAGATGTCTTCCAATATTAAGATCCTCTCCATTATTTAATCTCACTCCTCTACCTCTCATCCTTCATCATCATCTCTTCTCCTTCCCAATTTAATCTTTTGTCTTCTCCTGAGGATTCCTGGAATGTGTGGAGTCTTTGGGTGTTTCAGCACGTGTGTGTGTGCAGTGTCTGTGTGTGTGCGTGTCTGTGTGTGTGCGTGTCTGTGTGTGTGTGCGTGTCTGTGTGTGTGTGTGCGTGTCTGTGTGTGCGTGTGTTAAGATGTCAGTGGGGAGAAGTCAGTCTTCCTGTCCTTATATAGGAAGTGTGTCATGTTGTTGGAGGTTTGGTCTCAGTTGGGACCTTCAGAACCGCTATAAAACCCTCCTCTCCTCACACACCATCCTGAGCTCTCACACACACACACACTCTCCCTCACACTGTCTCTCTCCCGCTCTCACTTCACCCACACACTTTTGCTGTAGCTCTTCTCCCACACAGCCTTTCTTTGAAGCACTCACACACACTCACACACACTCACACACACTCAAACCGATCAAGACAATGGCCCCAAAGAAGCCCGAGCCCAAGAAGGAAGCAGCCAAAGCAGCTCCCCCTCCAGAGCCAGAGAAACCCAAGGAGCCCGAGTTCGACCCCAAGAGCATAGCGGTGGGTCAAGGCTGGCTGTCGCGTGTATGTGTGTGTGTCTGAAAATGTGTGTGAAAGTGAAGGAATGGTTTTCTGTGTGTGTGTGTGAAAGTGTGTGGGAATGTGAATGTCTATGTGTGTGTGTGTGTGTGTGTGTGTGTGTGTGTGTGTGTGTGTGTGTGTGAGAGAGAGAGAGGGAATGGGAATGTGTGTGAGGAAAGATGGTCTGTTATGCACTGTAGAGATGAGGTTTACAGCACAGTCTACTGGTAAATAACAAGATGGTCTGTTATGCACTGTAGAGATGAGGTTTACAGCACAGTCTACTGGTAAATAACAAGATGGTCTGTTATGCACTGTAGAGATGAGGTTTACAGCACAGTCTACTGGTAAATAACAAGATGGTCTGTTATGCACTGTAGAGATGAGGTTTACAGCACAGTCTACTGGTAAATAACAACGAGCAAACAAGCTTGTGGTTATTTTTAGGTATTCAAAGCCAAGCTCAGCACACCAGAGTGTGTCCATGTCTTGTTGTGTGTTTACGTGTGTGTGTGTGTGTATGTCTATGCCTTCTTGTGTGTTTATTTGTGTCTATGCATCAGTGTGTGTTTGTAGAGTATGTTTCTATAGTTTGGATCAAGGTGTGGAGCAGTTAAAACATGGTTTAGGCAGAGTGAGTTATATTTCTGCTTATCTCCAGGGATGATCTCTGAGGTTCTGGGTGGAGACACAAGTCTTCCACATACTTTGATCTCTGTTAGTGATGTTTGAGGGAACAGACTGGTGTGGATTGACTAGACTTTGGGATGAATAAATCACATTTGTTCATGGTCCTCTGTCAACAAACGGAAAAAAGGTGGATCTCAGCAGTCTATTCTGGTTTCCTCGACTCCTCCCTCCATTCCTTCCTTCCTTTCCTCACCTCCTCTCCATTCCTCCTCTCTTCCATCTGCTCTGACTCCGTAGAGAGAAACTGTTGAAACACGGATGGCATCTCATTCCTGGTGGACATCCGTTTAGCCCTCCTGGAGGGAGAGGGGAGAGGAAGTTACTCTAGAGTATTGAGATGCACCCGGGGTTACAGCCCTGTACCAGAAGCTGTTAACGTCACACTGTATACATAGCACCTCCCACAGAGAGAGGGCGAGAAGCATCTCTCTCTCTCTCTCCATACCTCCGCTGGAGACGAGACCTTCATCCTGGGATCGCTAACGGCACCCACAGGAAGGATCAGCATACCTCTGTGTGTGCGCGTGTGTTTATAGTTCACAGGAACTCCCATAAAGAGTTGTGGCTCCAAGAATACCAAAGCCCTTGTTTCAGGAGGGACAGATTAGGGTGTAACCCAACTCTTCTTCAGAGACAGACAGCTGATGTAGGAGTCCACTGGGCTCTCTATGTCTGTAACACACACATACACACACACACACACGGACACGCTCACGCATACACACACACGCACATGGACACACACATACACACACACACACACGGACACGCTCACGCATACACACACACGCACATGGACACACACACACACACGCTCACACACACAGACATACACGCATGCACACACTTACAAACACCCCATTTGTCTTTGACCTTCTGATTTCCTCTTCCCTCTCCTCTCAGATTGAGTTCAGCCCTGATCAGATTGAAGGTAGGCAACCATCACAGCGATGGAGAATCATCTTATTTCACTCTTGACTCTTGACTCACTATGGCTATGCTGAAAGGCTAATGTTTATATAAATTATAGACTGTGAATTACAGGTAATTTATTGTAAGAGCATCACTATACCCACACACATGCACAGATGTTGTTGCTGTGGTAACGCCCCTCTGTCTCTCCTCCTGTTCCTCCAGAGTTCAAGGAGGCGTTCATGTTGTTTGACTCCACCCCCCGCGGTGAGATGAAGATCAGCTATGCCCAGTGTGGTGACGTCATGAGGGCGCTGGGGCAGAACCCCACCAACTCTGAGGTCATGAAGGTGCTGGGGAAGCCCAAACCTGAGGGTCAGTATGATTGGTCCCGTTCATGCTCGAGGGTCAACATGATTGGTTGGTTTTTGCTCAGGGGCTCAGTGTGATTGGTCCCCTCTCTCTCCCTCTCTCCATTGTTCTCTCTCTCTCTCTCTCTCTGAATCCCTCCATCTGCTCCATCAGAGATGAACACTAAGATGATCGACTTTGAGACCTTCCTGCCGATGTTCCAGCATGTGTCCAAGTCCAAGGACCAGGGCACGTTCGAGGACTTCGTCGAGGGCTTGCGAGTCTTCGACAAGGAGGGAAACGGCACCGTGATGGGGGCGGAGCTACGCCACGTCCTTGCCACTCTAGGTCTGACCCCGCCCTCACCCCATGTCTGACTCCTCCCACAATCCAAAACTCAGCTGATCAAAACTGAATATTCAGTCTCTCTGCTCCCCTAAAGTTAAACGGAATTCGAGCTTGCATGATCCGACTGGTTACAGAACACTTACATTCCTAAACCAACTCGAAACACTAGCACCAAACGATAAAATATTCTACGAGAACACTAAGAGGTTCTAGAATGGTCATCGTACCTCAGAGTAAGAATGAGCTGAGCTGTGAAGTCTGGGAGCTGCTAACATCTTTGGTGGCCTGCAGGGGAGAGGATGTCGGAGAAGGAGGTGGAGCTACTGATGGGAGGCCAGGAAGACGGCAGTGGCTGCATCAACTATGAAGGTACTGAGACAACACTACAGCTACTACAGTGCTGCTACTACTACACTACCACCACTAAAATACTACTAGTACAGTACCGAGAACCTGTCATAGAAGCCATGAGTTTCCATTTGATTCTGTCTGTCTGTGTCCTTCACTCTTTCTCTCCCTCCCTCCATCTTTTATTTTGTTCTCCCTCTCTATCACTCTGTCTCTCTCTTTATCGCTCTCTCATATATCTAATTCTCTCTATACCTCTCTCCAAGGACGTAATCATAATAGATATTGGGGGGGGGACATCCCCCCCAATATTCAAATCTGGTCAAAAAGTCCCCCCCAATATATTGATATAAAAATAGAAATGTGCTACGCTACGACAGGCAACCACGCACGCTGTCTGAAATTATAATTTAAAAATTATATTCGTCCCCACCAATGTTGACTCCATGGCTACGGCCTTGCCTCTCTCTCCCCTTCTCTCTTTCAGCCTTCGTCAAGCACATCATGGCTGGGTGAAGGAGCGTCCTATGTTACTCCAGGTTCAGATGAAGCTCTCCTCTTCTCTACTGTCCTCCTTCAGGATCTCCTCACGCACATGGCTCTCTCCTCGCTCGCTCTCCTCCCCTCCCCTCTCCACTCCTCCACTGTCTAGAAAGTGTGTATGTGTGTGTGTGTGTTTGAGTGTGTGTGCATGTCCTCAGACAAGACGAGGAGTTAGGATATCACTGTGTGTCTCCATGGCTAGTCTCTCCACTGTTCTCTCATCCAGAGGTTTTATTTATTGACGTTAGCTCTACGTCACGTCAACATTTCAACAATAAAAAAACGTTTGTGTCAAACGCTGTCTGAAGTGTGAAAGTCTGTGTTACCATGACAACGATATCTCGGCGCCCGGAAGATCTTGGATCTCTTGAGTTAGCTGAGTTAGCTAGAGTTAGCTAGCGATAGCTGATTTAGCTTAGTTAGCTAGAGTTTGCTAGCTACCACCACAGATACGACTCCTCGGGGCCACAGCAGAGGAGACACTAGCCACTAAACCACCTCAACACACACAAACATGAACACCTACGCTCACACGTACACACATTCATAGATACACACAAACCTACGATTACACATGCACACACACACACACACACACAGAGACACACACAGGCACACATGCAGACATACACACGCACTGACACACACGCACCAGTTGTCTAGGTTGCTGTCCTGTGCTTTGAGTGGGATGAGAGGCCAGCTGCTGGCACGCCCACACCTCTGGAGGATTCTGGGTAATGGGGAGTGATGAAAACATTTAAACAGGTGGGGGACCTCGTCAATGTTTGGGAGAGGCTTGCAGGGAGACTGGGGATTGGCTGGGAGAGAGAGAGAGGCTGGGGAGAGAGAGAGAGGCCGGGGGCAGTGATGCTGGGGGAGGCTGGTGATGTGGAGATGTTTTTGTTGCGAAGCATCCAAGACTGTCTGTGAGTGCTGAGGGCATCAGTCACTCTGAAGTCTCTGGGACAACTGCTAGGATCTGTGATACTCCCAAAGCCGCTACCTAGGCAACGATACAGAGATGCAGCTGCTGCTGATCAGCACCACACACACACACAGGCAAGCATGTACACACACACTCACACAGGTATGTACACACACACACATGCGTGGGATGTCCTTCTTATAGGAGGTTATCCAAACAGTTTATTCTGACAAAGATTTGACAGTGGTCAGAGCTTAGCTTCTCATAAACTGCCACACCCTGTGTGTGTGTGTGTGTGTGTGTGTGTTGTTACAGGGACTGCCACAAACATGATCTTATTCACACATCCTTATTGTGATCCAGCCCAGCTGTTGCTCTTTTTGTCCTTGTACACCAGCTTACATGAGTGTGTGTCCACGGGCATGTGTGTGAGAGAGAGAGAGAGAGAGAGACAGAGAGAGAGACAGAGAGACAGAGAGAGAGAGAGAGACAGAGAGACAGAGAGAGAGAGACAGAGAGAGAGAGAGAGACAGAGACAGAGAGAGACAGAGAGAGAGAGAGAGAGACAGAGAGAGAGAGAGAGAGAGACAGAGAGACAGAGAGAGAGAGACAGAGAGAGAGAGAGAGACAGAGACAGAGACAGAGAGAGAGAGAGACAGAGAGAGAGAGAGAGAGAGAGAGAGAGAGAGAGAGAGAGAGAGAGAGACAGAGACAGAGAGAGAGAGAGACAGAGAGAGAGAGAGAGAGAGAGAGAGAGAGAGAGAGAGAGAGAGAGGGAGAGAGAGAGAGAGAGAGAGAGACAGAGAGAGAGAGAGAGAGAGAGAGAGAGAGAGAGAGAGAGAGAGAGAGAGAGAGAGAGAGAGAGAGAGAGAGAGAGAGAGAGAGAGAACAGGACTGGATGACATGTGTTGCATAGATGCACTCTTGGCATAAAAAACGAATCATGGAGGCCAAAATCTCTCACCAGATGGGAGTGCAGTCAGGGCTTCCTAAGTATGTGTGTGTGTGTGTGACACCTAATGCCAGACAATCCTCTGGACAATAGCCTTGGCCACTAAACTCTCCCTAACTGACGCCCCTCGCCCCCACCACCTGTCCAGGAATAAACTCTGACCCGTCTGGGCTCTGGCATGTGTGTGTGTGTGGTTTCTAGACTGTGTGTGTGTGACCCTGTGTGTGTATGCAGCTTCTTGTCTGTGTGTGTGCGTAGCTGTATTCTGTGCGTGCGTATGCGGCTGTTTGTGTGTGTTTAACTTAACGTGTGTGTGTGTTCTGAGGGCTGAGGGATGGTAGTGAAAGGAGCAGACAGGCGTTCCTGACGTGTTTGCAGTCAGAGCTGTCTGAGGCAGGTTAACAGCAGTGTGACAGGAGAGATCAGTCACACACTGGAAATACCTGCAGGCTCTGTCTGGACGCCTGCCACACCGCACACGCTAGGAAACTCAGGCACTCAGGGGAGGTAGGAGGTAGGAGGCAAGCCGGGGCGTGAGGTCGAAGGCAAGGTCGGCCAGGTAGGAAGCAGACACTAGGAAATAGGAGTCTTGATCGACCAGGAGATAAGAGAGGTAGTCAAAACTGAACTGTTCCTTGACTAAAATCCAGTTGGAACTTTGTACTTCTGATCCTTGATCTTCTACTGTACTCTCTATGTGCACTATGTGCACTCAGGTTTAGTAAAAGGCAAGAGCACCCAAATATAGGCCCGCTGTGACTAATGGCAGGTAGGGATCAGGGTAGGCTAGGGTATCTCCTGACTGGAAGGACCAGGGCAGGTAGGGATCAGGGTAGGCTAGGGTATCTCCTGACTGGAAGGACCAGGGCAGGGCAGGAATCCAGGGTTTGTAGGTCTATGGAAGGGGGGTTGTTGCAGGGTTGGGGTGGGCCTGTTTCTGACCTTGCAACCTCGACATACCACCGCGTTCCTTCAGTAGTTGGAGCAATACTGCCCTCTTGTGGTACGTGTGTGAAACAACACCAGACAGTGTGTGCCACAGAAGCTTCTCATTGTTATGACCTTTGGTGTAAATCTAGCATCCTTGCTGCCAGATCAAAAAAGACAGCTGCCCCTCTTTATCTCTCTTTCTGCCTTTCAATCAGTCTGTCTCCCTCTCTCTTTTATTTAATACCTCTTCCTTAGTCTCTTTACCCTCTGCCTTTGAATCTCTATACCCAAATTATCTTTCTCTCTCTCTCTCAACCCACTCTCTCTCTTTTCTCTCCCTCTCGCTTCTTTGTCTTCATTTGGCAGAAACTGCATGCTCACTCTAGTGGTGTGGTTGCTAGGCAACTCCAGGGGCCATCCCCTCCCATCCTCGTGGCTCCAGCGAGACTTCTCGTCCAACTGGTGATGTAACAACAAACATACACACACACACAAAGGGGCACAGGATATGAGATCCCAAATGTATGTTTACAAATGTGTGTGTGTGTGAATCCTGACTAGCAGGTTTGTACAAGTGTATCTTTGTAACCCACTAGTGTAAAATACCCTGAGAGCATCACCGGTCAACACCACACCCAGGGAAACAGAAATCCTCAGCAGCATTCAATCAGAGGTGTGCGTTTTCTTGACATATCTGGGACATGCCTTATAAACCTACAAAAGTCTCTGGCAATACATTCGTTTGCTGATAGAACTACAATTTTCTCTTCTGGCATAAAACTTGCTTTGCTAGAAATTCACCAGGAAATGCTTTAAGAAACATCAACATTTTTTATTTTATTTCTCTTTGCCAAATTTCATTGTTTGGTGTCAAAATCCTTTCTAATGTCTAAACATTGTTGTAGGCTGTCCCCAAACACATTTTTGTCGTTCAACATGTTCTGGTTGTACATTCTGGCCATTTGTTGGCCCTTTAGCGCCCTCCTCCTTCGGGCTATTTCAAGTACTCTTCTCTGCCGGGGTGTGCACTGACTGACTGAGACTGCAGCTGGATAGAGACAATACAACTCTGTCTACCAACCAGGTAAGAGAAGCCTGATTTCTTTTGATCACAGAAATAAATAAACTGTATTCTTGACAGTTGACTTCACAATCTACTTTGAAAGCCGTGAATTAACGACAAATTCGAGGTATTTCGTTGGAAACCTGAAATCCGCCGTTCTTGCTCTTCATCTCCCATTGAGCCACACATAGCCAGTCTTTTCACCGTTGCCTGGGTGAGGGGAGAGATTTGGTCCCGGTATCTGTACAGAAGTCTGGTTACAAAGCTAGCTGGCTCGCTAACTAGTAACTGGCTTTTACCGCAACAGGCAAGGCGCATTGACCAAATCATGTGTTAATAATCTGATCAAAAGTGGCCTAGCTCGCAAGAGAAAATGTGCCATTTTGAAAAGACAGTTATTGGTCGCTATCTAACTATCTGAGATTTGTGACAATGTGTAGTTTGTTATTCGGCCGTTACATTGGCTAATTAAAAAACAAAAAACAACTGAGGAAACAGCTAGCGAAAGGTAGCTAGCCAACGATCAAGATGATGGACCGGTTATGATAAAGGTGTGAGGGCGCGAAGACAGCTTCTCAGTAACGTTAGCTATACGACTTTTGCCTGAATGAAGAACGTTGGTAGCTAGACAGCGCGGGTTTTCACATGGTTTGCTTCATGACAGCAGAGGTTTTCGATGTTTTTTAAGATGTACAAGTTTAATGCTGAATCACCGTAAATTTGCGTAGTTTTCAGCCTGCGCATTGGCGTTAGGATTCCGTTGAGCTGCTGTCCGCGGACAATGGTGCTGATGTTGGCGGAACAGTTACCGGGGGCGCGGGCTACGCCTTTTACTCTGGCCCTGACAGCGATACTTGCTTTAGGTCTACAGAACAACGTTTAATCATTTTCATAAATGTTTAAATCATGCCAATTAAAGCTCTTTATCATCCGTTTACACTAGCCAGTCGCTTCAACGGAGTGTGTAGGCTATTTACAATTTTTAGTTGATGAAAGTTAAATTTTGATTTAGCAAGCAACTTAATTACGATGGAGTGTGCAACTCCAAACTAGTCCGGCTAGAACATGCTCGCCTTAACACTGAAAATGCAGTTTATCATTTGCTTGACATGTGCTGCTTTGTCTGTGTGTTAGCCTGTGTGCTTGGGTGGAAAAGGTTTGGGTTTTTGAGATCTGGTTTAGATGTGTTAGGTTCAGACACAAATTCTCAGTCAACTTTGAAATCCGTACTATTATGGATCTAAGCCAGCTTTAGTTTCTGTTAGTCTATAGAGAGCTTACGAGTGTTTCACGTTGTGCATTAGACATGTGAGACAGAGTTCCCTGGTCGCGGACACACCTTTTCATGGCAATGTGTGCGAAGCTGCGGGAGATCCTACCTACTACCCGGTTTCCCGTTCCACCTGACAACATCTGATTGATGGTGTTCACCCTAATATTGAGCTTTTGTTATTAGGAAATAATTTTGGCTTTAAAAATGTCAATCGAACGGCATCTGTTAGCAGGTCTCGAGTTCTGCCTCCACGCCCATCTTGTGTGCCTGAGCTGGTCTCTAGGCCGCTGTACAACGGTTGCTAGGCTGAACGAGAGCACAGTTAGATTAGCCTAGTCGCTCCTACCTAACATATTGGTAATGCTTTCTAAAGAGATTTTTAAAATCCCCTCACGATTATCTTAAATGTTTTGCTTCAGGCCCGAGTGAAGTCATTATTGTTTTGATGTTGATAAGTAATCAAACAGATCAAGTAGCTATATGTTTGAATCAGTGTCGAAACGTGACGGACCAGGTGTTGTGCTAATTAACTACAGTAACGGAGTCTTACATCCGTCCAACAGACAGCTGCGTCATATTCCTGCAGCTGTCTGCCTAACGGATACTAATGGTCTATTCAGCCGTGGTGTAATGTGATTAAAGTGACCACTCTCTTGCAGAAGCACATGTGCAGTGTGTAGCCCACAAGGCTAGCAGCGGGTCTGGGACAGGCTACAGCCTGCCGCAGCACAATGCTGTCGCTGTGAGATGTTATCAGTATTAAAATGAGGCTGACATGTTGAGTTTAGACTTCTGTGTTTATTCACGAGATGAGTATATTGGTCTACAACAGGCCCTTATCTCCACCCCTACACCCCTCCATGTCCCCATTTGCCTGGTTAGGAGCCCGGGGAGGGAGGGAGGGGTGAAGAGATGAGACCAGGATGGAGTAAGTGACAAACCTTTCTCATCCCTCTATTCACCTCTCATCATCCCTCTCTATCTGTCATGGAGATAGAAGTGATAGAAAGAGGAATATACTTTTTTTTTTAAATATCCATGCTTTTCAAAGGAATTGAACATTTTATCTACATGTATCCGGCCTGCATAACACTAGTCTTGTGTTTCACCGTCTCTGCCCTGACCTTTCCTTGGGGGAGGAGGGAGAAGAAACAAGTAGGAAGTGTTATGTGAAACAAAGGATAGACGTCGTTTTGTGATCTAGTTTCTTACCCATCTCATCATAGCAGGACAGGGCTTTGGAATCTAGGTCAGAACTGCACACAGAGGCCATCCTTGGAAAACACACACACACACACTTAATACACACACTTATAGTTTAGATGGAGGGCTGTAGTGGAGGGGTGTGCCAGGGGTAGTCTGAGAGCATTAGTGATGACTGACAACGTCTTCTCCCTGACCTAGGACCACTAAGACTCAGGGGAGAGAGAGGGAGAGACAGGGAGAGAGAGAGGGAGAGACAGGGAGAGAGAGAGGGAGAGACAGGGAGAGAGAGAAGGGAGGAGAGGTTTCGTGGGCATGGATGTCACAGTGTCAGCTCTCTCTAAGTCTCTCCAGCAGTGACACTAACACTAAGAATCACACTGTCTCCCTCACAGGTCTCTGAGCTGCCCTAAGTTTCCAACAGAAATACAATAAACCTATAGCTGATCTCTCCCTGCTGATGTCTGCAGTATTATTAGAACTAGTAGCTAGTTAGTTAGTTGTCAGTTCTCAGAGTCCTCTGGATTGGCTAGCTTCATTACAGGCCCCTCCCACACACACCCTCGCTGCTAGCTTAATTACAGGCCCCTCCCACACACACCGTACCTGCTAGCTTCATTACAGGCCCCTCCACACACACCTAGCTGCTATCTTAATACTGCCCCTCCACACACCTCGCTGCTAGCTTAATTACAGGCCACTCCCACACACACCCTCGCTGCTAGCTTCATTACAGGCCCCTCCCACACACACCCTAGCTGCTAGCTTAATTACAGGCCCCTCCCACACACACCCTACCTGCTAGCTTCATTGCAGGCCCCTCCCACACACACCCTACACTGCTAGCTTCATTACAGGCCCCTCCCACACACACCTCTAGCTGCTAGCTACATTACAGGCCCCTCCCACACACATCCTAGCTGCTAGCTTCATTACAGGCCCCTCCCACACACACCCTAGCCTGCTAGCTACATTACAGGCCCCTCCCACACACACTCTAGCTGCTAGCTTACATTACAGGCCCCTCCCACACACACTCTAGCTGCTAGCTACATTACAGGCCCCTCCCACACACACTCTAGCTGCTAGCTACATTACAGGCCCCTCCCACACACACTCTAGCTGCTAGCTTCCTAGGAGATGACAACACCTGCTGTCCTACATGGATGGAATGGATGGATGGCTGGCTGGATGAATCATGGATCAAGTGCTGGCTGAAAACATTTTACTAGTAAGAATAAAGCAGTGTGCCAGTTGTCATGGCTACTATCGTGCCTATATCTGTCTCTCCTCTCCTGACCCCTCCCCCAGAGGGCTCTCATTTGCCAGACCAGACCTGCACAGTCTACTGGTGAATCTGCATCAGATCAGAGGGCACTGTGACCTTTCACCTTTAACCTTTCTTTCTGTCAGTTCTCTCCAACATTTGTCATTCCTCTCTGTGTGCATGTCTCCCTCTTTATCCACCTCTCTTCCTTCTCTCGCTCCTCTCTTTATCCACCTCTCTTCCTTCTCTCGCTCCTCTCTTTATCCACCTCTCTTCCTTCTCTCGCTCCTCTCTTTATCCACCTCTCTTCCTTCTCTCGCTCCTCTCTTTATCCACCTCTCTTCCTTCTCTCGCTCCTCTCTTTATCCACCTCTCTTCCTTCTCTCGCTCCTCTCTTTATCCACCTCTCTTCCTTCTCTCGCTCCTCTCTTTATCCTACCTCTCTTCCTTCTCTCGCTCCTCTCGTCTCCCTGCTGTCTTTTCTCATCCCTGCTCGCTTTTCCCTCTCCTCCCCTCTCCTCTCCTCCCTCTCCACCCTCTCTGTTCCTCTTTAGTCCTCCCCTCTCCCCCTCCCTCTCCCCCCTCTCCTCTCCCCTCCTCTCCTGTGTTGCTGCATCATGGTGTTGCTGGGCGTGTCCTTCACACTGAGCATGCTCCACATCCCTGCTACACCGCAGGCATGGCACATGGCTTCATCTCTCTCTCTCTCCGTCTCCTCCTGGCTCTCCTCAGCGCTCCCCCTTCTTCCTGTTCGACAGCCCGCCACCCTCTCTCTCCCTTCCTCCAAGACTGCCTTTCTCTCTTCCCTCTCTTCCTCTCCTCCCTTCCCTGTCTGTCACTATCAATCTCTCTCAAGTCCCTCCCTCCCTCCCTGCCTGCCTGCCTCCCTCCTCCTCCCTCCTCCCTCCCTCCCTCCCTCCTCCCTCCCTCCCTCCCTCCCTCCCTCCTCATCCTCTTTCAGACAGCCACTCCCTGCTCTTTCCCCAGACTCTAAGCTGTACGCTGTGTCCTTGCTCTGGTCTCTCTCTCTTTCTGTGTTTCTCTCTTTTATCTCTATTCCCTCTCTCCTCGGTCTTCCATCTGTCTCTAATCTCCCTTTCTCATCCTCTCTCTCCCTGCCTCCCTCTCTTTCACTCTCTCCTCCCCCTTCCCATCTCTCTCTCTCTCTCTCTACTCTCTCTCTCTCTCTCTCATTGGTCCTCCCTGGCTGCCTGGTTACTTTCTATCCTTTGTTTCTCGGTAAGCCAGTAGGTTAGGGTGCGCTCGATCAGTTTGTGTTTGTGAGGTGCTCCCCACTCCACATTTCTCTCTCGCTCTCCCTCCTCCCACTCTCTTCTCTCTCTCTCTCTCTCTCTCTCTCTCTCTCTCTCCCACTCTCTTCTCTCTCTCTCTCTCTCTCTCTCTCTCTCTCTCTCTCTCTCTCTCTCTCTCCCACTCCTCTTCTCTCTCTCTCTTCTCTCTCTCTCTCTCTCTCTCTCTCTCTCCTCTCTCTCTCTCTCTCCACTCTCTCTCTCTCTCTCTCTCTCTGTCTCACTGCTCCCACCCTCCCCCTATCCTCCCCTGCTCTGCTTGTCTGCTACTTCTCTGTGTGTGTTTGTCACCAACTGTGTGTGTGTCCTATTCTCTGAGTGTGTGTGCTGCAGAGAAGCTGGGTGAATATTAAGTAGTCTGGCTGTCTTGTTGTGGGAGCTGGCTGCTCTGCAGGCATGCAGTTCCCTACAACTCCTCCATCTCCCTTCAGCTCCTCCCCCTTAGCACCAGCCCCACCCCCTGACAGGCTGCAGGTCTATGACGCAGATAAACAGTCACAGCTGATCAGGCATATAGACAGAGAGACAGACAGACAGGCAGATGGACAGACAGGCAGATGGACAGACAAGACAGACCACAGGCATGTCCTTCAGCTTCTATTCTTCTGCAGCTTAGATAAGTACTGGGAACATGGCCCTTTGGCAACTTAAACAGTGTGTGTGTGTGTGCGTGTGTGTGGTCTCGTGTCGATGCTGGTGGTGACATGGGGATCAGAAACCTCATTAACACCTGGAGTTGGAGCATGCTCAGTCTGAGGCTGGGGTCAGTGTCCAGGCCTGGCAGGGACACAAAGAGGATGACCCCTGCTGGGTAACCCTTCTGTCTCCTTCCCCTCCTCCACCACCTCCTCCCCCTCCTCCACCACCTCCTCTTCCTCCACCTCCTCCACCACCTCCTCCTCCTCCACAGAACTCTTCCATGTCTGGTGGAGATGTTTTAAGTGCTTTTAGACTCTTAACCAATCTGGTTCTTAATTTGTTATTGTGTCAATAAAGTGTTGTTGACGTGTCCTTGACTGGTTTAGCTGAACAACAATCTGTCTCTAATCTGTCTGGTCAGCAAACTGCTCCCAGCCCTCCCCACCTCTCTCCCCCCTGCCCTCCCCTCCTCTCTCTCCTCTGCCCTCCCCTCCTCTCTCTCCCAGCCCTCCCCTCCTCTCTCGCCCCTGCCCTCCCCTCCTCTCTCTCCCAGCCCTCCCCTCCTCTCTCCCCCCTGCCCTCCCCTCCTCTCTCTCCTCCTTCCAATCATTAAAATCATCAAAATCAATATTTTGAGATGAAAATCTCTTAGACGTAGTATACTGACCTCAACTCCACCCCCTCCTGTCTCCTCACAGCCTAAACTCACTCTGAGATGGATCAACACCAGGACTCCGCCCCCAGCCTAGATGGCCACGCCCCCCAGTTCAACTCCGGGGAGAGTGTGGGTGTGGCCCCGGCCGTAAAGGAGGTGGAACAGGAAGTGAAGAAGAACGGGATGCCAGACTCACATGTCAAAGGTCCGGAAACTTCTTTACTCCAAATATTCTAGAACTCTTGTTCTATCTGCACGGCACATAGAACTCTTGTTCTATCCCCAGGGTACATAAAACTCTTGTTCTATCCGCAGGATACATAGAACTCTTGTTCTATCTGCACGGCACATAGAACTCTTGTTCTATCCTCACGGTACATAGAACTCTGGTTCTACTGCCCATTTTCTTATTTATTATTTATTTATTGGCTGGCTGCTGGCTGGCTGACTAGCTGGCTGACTAGCTGGCTGCTCACAGGGCAGGGATGAGGGGGAAAGAGAGTAAAGGCCGTCATGTTAGCTTGGCCCTGTCATGTTAGCTTAGCCCTGTCATGTTAGCTTAGCCCTGTCATGTTAGCTTGGCCCTGTCATGTTAGCTTGGCCCTGTCATGTTAGCTTGGCCCTGTCATGTTAGCTTGGCTCCGTCATGTTAGCTTGGCCCTGTCATGTTAGCTTGGCTCCGTCATGTTAGCTTGGCCCTGTCATGTTAGCTTGGCCCTGTCATGTTAGCTTGGCCTTGTCATGTTAGCTAGGCCCTGTCATGTTAGCTTGGCTCCGTCATGTTAGCTTGGCCCTGTCATGTTAGCTTGGCCCTGTCATGTTAGCTTGGCTCCGTCATGTTAGCTTGGCTCCGTCATGTTAGCTTGGCCCCGTCATGTTAGCTTGGCCCAGTCATGTTAGCTTGGCTCCGTCATGTTAGCTTAGCCCTGTCATGTTAGCTTGGCTCCGTCATGTTAGCTTGGCCCTGTCATGTTAGCTTGGCCCTGTCATGTTAGCTTGGCTCCGTCATGTTAGCTTGGCCCTGTCATGTTAGCTTGGCCCAGTCACGTTAGCTTGGCCCCGTCATGTTAGCTTGGCCCTGTCATGTTAGCTTAGCCCTGTCATGTTAGCTTGGCCCTGTCACGTTAGCTTGTACAGAGGAGACCCGTCTAAAAGCTAATTTTTTCATGTTCGTTAGTCGCTGCCCTTGCTTTATGCTTGTATGTAGTCGTGTGTGTATGTCTGTATGATAATGCTGTTAGCTGCAGTGTTAATATTTCATGAGCTCTCAGCTCATTATGCTATAGACTCCTGGAATGAGGAATGAACCAACAACGATAATTTCCTGAAACCTAATTTCCTGATGGACTTCTCTCAATGCTGAGCTAATCTTTCTTCTTCTTCTCTCTCCTCCCACTCTTTTGTCCTCCATCTCATTCACCTTCCTATCTCCTCTCTCTCTCTCTTTCTCTCTCCTCTTATCTCTCTTCTATTCTCTCTCGTCCTACACCTGACCCCTGACCTGGACAGTACCTGGAGGGGAGGCCGCTGCAGGTGAAGGTACGGTGAAACCTCAAGAGGCTCCTCCCCTTCAGAGCTGGGGACACACACACACACACACAGTAACAGCTTCAAACTCCATTCACACACACTCTTAACATCCTCAGATCCAGGGTCAGAGCATGGTTGGCCCGTTTTAAAGAGCCGCTGTGTAACTGATCTGACCCCCAACCCAAACACAACCACTTAGCTGTGTGGATCTCCAGCCATGCGGGCCTCCTCAAAGAGAGGGTCACTCTCGTCCTCATTAGAGTCCAGTAGATGTTATTGACCCGGTGCTGAGCTATGGAAGTATTGATGCTGTGTTTGACAGGGTGTCTGAAGCACTCATCATGGCTGTTCCCCAGTGTGACAGAGTAGAGACTGGAAGGGGGAGAGCAGAGCTTCTAATGGCAGGGTGGGTCTGAGACCACCACTCTCATATCAGACATGTAGACAGATCGGAAGAGATACTAGACATGTAGTAAATTATGTAGAGATACTAGACATGTAGTAAATTAGGTAGAGATAACAGACTTGTACATCTACATGTATATACTACAGATGTAGAGAGATGAGGTAGATAATCTAGAGATACGTAGAGATAGGTAGATATAGCACACATGTAGAGAAAGGTAGAGGTATCAGATATGATGTCTCACACAGATGAGGTTATTCATGCATACCTGCTAGGAGAACAACAGGTGCTGGGTAATGTATGGCCACAGATAGAGAGACATGCAGACAGACAGACAGGCAAATAAACATGCAGATAAACAGACAGACAGATAAACAGACAGACAGGCACACAGACACTTATTCAGCTTTCTGGCCCATTCCCTGCCCAACCCAGCGATACTGCAGTAGAACCTATCAGCTAATGTACTGGTCTGCACCCCCCCCCCTTCCCCTCCCCTCCCAAAGAAAAAAAGACATTGATTCATCGTCATGGCAATTCATTAATCGTGTTTCCTGCACTGGTGCCAGAGCGATGCTGTGTAGCCGTGACGACTGCGCCGGGCTGTGTGTTCTGGGCTGCGGTGCGCCTGGTGTAGACGATGCTTCTGTAGAAGTCGTGTGTCTGTGTGTCTGTGGCCCGTCATCATACAGTCCAGCTTGTCCCGTCTCGTGGAGAGCCTGAGTTTGCTGTTGCATTGGAGCGATGCAAGGCTGACCCTGGCAAACCGAGCTCCTGACCTATCAGATCTAACCTAACCCCCCGGAGGGCCACACTGATTGGTTGGTTTGGTGTTTCATTTGTGGGATTTGCTTCCTTCCTGTCGATGCCAGCCAATCCTGCGGTGTGTTTGCCCTGTGTGCTCCTGTCACTGCTTCAGTTCTCCTCGGTTTCTTTGGGTGTGTGTGCACGTGTGTGACTGAGTGTGTATTTGTGTGCACGTGTGTGTGAAAGTGTGTGTCTGTTTGGAGGTCCAGTGAAAGTTGTTAATCCTACAGTCTGTCTGTCCGTCTATCTGTCTGTCTGTCTGTCCCTGTCCTCCTACCTCTGCCCCTTGTGTGGCCAGACCTCAGCCCCCAGGACGGCCTCATGGAGAGGCCAGCCTCTAACGGGAGGCCCTGCATCAACGGAGGGAGCAAGGAGCAGAGCGAGGAGGAGGAAGAGGAGGAGGAAGAGAGGGGTGGGCTGAGAGCAGGGTCTGTGAGCCCCAGGAGGTCCCCCTCGGCCCCCCTAGCACCCAGGCTCCCCTCCCCTCAGACGGGGGGGCAGGAGAGGTCCCCCTCGGCCCCCCTAGCACCCAGGCTCCCCTCCCCTCAGACGGGGGGGCAGGAGAGGTGGGAGAGAGGCACCAGGAGCCCTGGAGGGCCCAGGGTCTGGGTCTGAGGAGGAGGAGGAGATGAGGCGCAGTGCCAGCCCTGCTCACCCCCGTGCTGAGACGAAGGTGAAGAGGGGGGAGGATGAGGAGGACGACGAGGAGAAGGAGGAGGACGAGAGAGAAGAGGAGAGAAGGCCGGAGGCTCCAGTCATACCTGCCCTGTCGCCTCACACCCAGCCCAGCCCTGACCAAGAGGAGGAGGAGGAGCGCTGTTCTCCTGGCGTCACCCTGTCTCCGGAGGAGGAGAAGAAGAGAGTGTTGTCGTTTGACTACAGAGAGCCGTCTCCTTCTCCACTGTCCCCTGCTGCCCTGGGGGTCTTCGACACCCCCCCTGCTGCCCGGGCGTCTTCGACACCCCCCCTGCTGCCCCGGGCGTCCTCGACACCCCCCCTGCTGCCCCGGGCGTCCTCGACACCCCCCTGCTGCCCCTGGCGTCCTCGACACCCCCCCTGCTGCCCCTGGCGTCCTCGACACCCCCCCTGAGAGCAGGAGCCCAGACTCGCTCCGAGCCGACCCTGGCTCTCCCTTCTCCCCCAGCGCCGCTGGAGACCCAGGCCAGGACAGCCAGCTCCTCCCACACAGCCCCACTCAGGAGGAGGAGGAGGAGGAAGAGGAGCAGGAGGAGGAGCAGGAGGAGATGGCTCCACCCTCGGTCCCCACCCCAGGTTGATCTGTCAGAAGAGGAGGAGTCTGAGCAGGAAACTCCAGATAAGACCACACCCACTGGGGAGAAGACCACACTCGCTCTGGAGAAGACCACACCCACTCTAGAGAAGACCACACCCACTGTGGAGAAGACCACACCCACTCTGGAGAAGACCACACCCACTCTAGAGAAGAGCACACCCACTGTGGAGAAGACCACACCAACCCTGGAGAAGACCACACCCACGGAGGAGAAGCTCATCACTCAGAACCTGACTGCAGCCAGGCCTGCAGACACCAAGGCTGCAGACACCAAGGCTGCAGAGAAGAAGAACGGCAAGCCAGCGAAGGCTGATGCTTCTAAAGCTCCTCCCTCTGCAGCCAAAGGCCCAATCAGAAAAGAGAAAAAGAGTGTGGCCTCCGCTGCCCCTCCCCCCAAGACAGCCGCAGCCAAACCCCAGAAACCCCCCCCTAAAGAGGCTGCCCCAGCGGGAAAACCTAACGCACCCGGTTCCCAGGTCAAAGGTCTGTGTTCTGTTCCTATCCTAACTCACACCTCCCTCCCTCCCTTCTTCCCAGATGTGTAGTTCATCACTAGAGCCACAAGCCCTCCCCCCCCCTCCCCTCCCAACGTGCATCGTCCACCATGGAGGGGGTTTGCCTGTAGACACTCTGGTCTCTCCCTGCTGTCTGCCCACCTCCTCCAGCCTCTCTCTCTCTCTTCCAGCCTGTCTGTCTCTCTCTTCCAGCCTGTCTGTCTCTCTCTTCCAGTCAGCCTGTCTGTCTCTTTCTTTCAGCTGTGTCTCTTCCAGCCTGTCTGTCTCTCTGTCTCTCTTCCAGCCAGCCTGTCTGTCTCTTTCTTTCAGCTGTGTCTCTTCCAGCCTGTCTATCTCTCTCTTCCAGCCAGCCTGTCTGTTTCTTTGAGCTGTGTGCCTCTTTTAATCTGTCTGTCTGTCTTTCTCTTTCAGCCTGTGTGTTTGTTTGTGTTTGTGATTCTGTCTGTGACTAACCCTGACCCTCTGGACGTGATGTCAACAGTCTGCATGAGGAGCATGTTTATTGGTTGTTGATGTGTGCTGCATGTCCACCATTCCCCCACCTCTCACCTTGTCTTCAGACACACACACACACACACCCTGCCTACTGTATCATGTTCCATGTAACGTGTATGTCAGCAGCCTGTGTCAGCGGTAACAAAATCCTCTAGGTCCTCTGACTAGAGGGTCTGTTTCCTTACTGCAGTGCAGATATGATAGACTGTTCTAGCTACACACACACACACACACACACACAAACACACACGGAAACACTCACATACACAAACACACACGGAAACACACACACCCGCCACTCTCCGCTAATCAATACAGATCAGGGAGCTCTCTCCCAGTGCTGACCATGAGAATCCTCTAACCCTTGTCTGTCTCCCTCACCAGGGACCTCTACCAGTAACCACACCATGGTTCCTGGCCACTCCATTACTGGGAACCAGGACTAAGGAGTCTATCTAGGTCGCTCTCTAAAAGAGCACCTCTAACGAATGCATGTCAATTATACATGCGTGTGAGAGAGATGGAAGGGGAAGTGAGGGAGAGTGGGAATGGGAGAGAGGGTGAGAGAAGGAGAAGAGAGAAACAGCGAGAGAGGGAGAGAGAGATGCTATTGTCTCCCACTGATCCAACATACCTGAACATCAACAGTCTGTCACCTCATCACTGACCAATCACACACTACCATCTCACCACCCACGACACACTTCCTCTTTCTCACCCAATCACAGGCTAGAGATGAGGCGGGGGAGACGGAAGCAGGGTTGTTGAAACATCATCATCCTCATCCTCCTCAGTAGCTGAAGCAACTGTAGCCATCACTGAACCATCTGATCAGAGAGACAGAGACCAGAGAGATAGCACAGAGGAGACTCACCACAGATTAGACTTTGGAGAGACCAGCTCATTGAAGTGTCTGAATGTTCCTCTAATCCCAGTAATCCCGTGTCATCTCCACACAGAGAAGTCATTAGACGCAGCCTCAGCCTCTGAAGGACTGGGACAACGCTAATGTAGCTTCCACTTGTCAACACTGTCCTTCTAAACAGAGACCGGGCCTGACAGCCATACTCAGGCAATCAGCCTCTACATTTACATTTAGTCACGCTCTTGTAAGACGCTCTTATCCAGAGCGATTTACAGTGAGTACAGGGACATTCTCCCCGAGGCAAGCAGGGTGAAGTGCCTTGCCCAAGGACACAACGTCATTTGGCAGAGCAGGAATTCGAACCAACAACCTTCTGATTAATAGCCCGACTCCCTCACCGCTCAGCCACCTGATTCCCTCTGGCTGTCAACACACACAATCACAGACTAGCTGCCGGGGGCGGCGATCCGTCATGACTTGTGTACGGTCTACATGTGCACAGCAACAGCTCAGTGAGAGCAGTGGTGAATGAGAGACAACATAACCCACACAGCCTGCTGTAGGAGCGGGCCTGCAGTCACACAGAGAGAGAGAGAGAGAGAAAGAGAGAGAGAGAGAGAAAGAGGGTGCGATGCTTTATACGATGTGACCACTAAGTCTCCCCCCTCCCCTCCTCCCCCCTCTCCCCTCCTCCCCCTCCCCCCTCTGTCCCCTCAGCCAAGGCTGCAGCAGGAGCAGGAACAGGAGCAGGGAAGACTGCCGACAAGAACACCAAGGTACAGTGGTCTGGATGCAGCTGACGTCATGGTAGCATGCAGGCTACGTAGCGTAGCTCCGTCATGGTAGCATGCAGGCTACGTAGCGTAGCTCCGTCATGGTAGCATGCAGGCTACGTAGCGTAGCTCCGTCATGGTAGCATGCAGGCTAAGTAGCGTAGCTCCGTCATGGTAGCATGCAGGCTACGTAGCGTAGCTCCCTCTGCACACCTGCAGAGATGTTGTGAGGTCACCATCAGAGTACCTGCAAAGGCATCACAGTAACATGTCACAAGGCAGCAGCTCCACAGGCACGCCCGCGGCTAAATGTCTGACCGGTTCTGATGGTACACCCCCTGTAAATCACCACGCCATGACCTCTATTAAATGAATGGAGGCAGAACTAGCAGATAGCCATCACTGTGTCCTACTGTTGTGAAGAGGTTTCTGTGGAAGCAAATCAGTGACATGTTTTGAATTTTAAACGGAATTGAATAATTAATATTGAAATTTAAACACCACTGAATTTGTTTGTTTTGCATTCACCTCTTTCAATATTAAGTATTCAATGTATTTTAAAATTCAAAACACAAGGCTAATTAGCTTCCACAGGTTTCTGTCCAGATATGATTGTCTGTGTGCTGTCAGACCCAGACACACCAGACACACCAAATCCCAGAATCATTCAACCAATCACTGACCAGGCTCTGGACACCCTGGGGTTACCCTGCCATCACAGTCCTGTCACACACACACACACACAGCCCTGTCACACACACACACACAGCCCTGTCACACACACACATCCCCTAACACACACACACACATCCCCTAACACACACACATCCCCTAACACACACACATCCCCTAACACACACACACATCCCCTAACACACACTCCCCTAACACACACACATCCCCTAACACACACACACATCCCCTAACACACACACATCCCCTAACACACACACACACACACATCCCCTAACACACACACACATCCCCTAACACACACACACACATCCCCTAACACATTTTGAAATATTATCTTAAATTCTCAGTTGTTTTTCTTTTCTTTTACACTTTCCAGCTACTTTGGTTTGTTTAAGTTGGTTGCCATGGTTCCCATGATTCCCTTTGATCATGTATTTTTTTGCTGTTTCCGATTTAGTTCAACCATCGTTATTGATGAGTGTTTTCTTCCCAGTTCTGTTTTCTTTGTGTTTGATCACACATCCTCTCTGTCACCCCACTGTAAGAGCCCCCTGCCCCACGCTGGCAAGGCCACGGTCTCTAAGCGACCAGCGCCGGTCCAGCCCAGCCCCTCCCGCCTCCCCCCCTCGTCCTCCTCCCCCCTGCCCCCCTCTTCCAGGCCCAGCCCCCTAGCTAGACCAGGCAGCACAGGGGCCAAGGAGCGCAGTCCTAGGGTACGTAAGTAGCACACATGCAGGAACGCTGTTCTTTGTTCTGTGTGTGGAAACACACACGCACGCACGTGCAGTTATGCACACAGAGGCAAACACATGCCCATACACAAACACTCACACACACACAAACACACACACACACTGGAGTGTGTTGTACCCCAGACAGCTTGCTGTGTTCCTGTGCTGTCCACTTCTAACCTGCTGTTGTGTCCTTTCAGTCTGGGGAAGGGAAGACCTCCAGGACACCAGGGGGCGCCAGACCTGGAGGAGCAGGCTCCCGCATGCAGGCCAAGACCGCTGCAGGAGGTCAGCAGCTCCACCACCCTGCCCCACCACCCTGTCCCGAACCCTACCCCACCACCCTGCCCCGAACCCTGCCCCACCACCCTGCCCCTAACCCTGCCCCACCACCCTGCCCCGAACCCTGCCCCACCACCCTGCCCGAACCCTGCCTCGAACCCTGCCCCACCACCCTACCCCACCACCCTGCCCCTGCCGCCCCTACAGCCTTCATGTCTGTCATCTTGGATCTGCTGAACGAAGGCGTTCTAAAACCGTTCATCCTTCCTCCCTCAGTTGACCCTCCCCAGTCTGGAGAGAGGAGTGGCTCCAGCACACCTCGCTCGCCCGCCAGCCGCTCCAACACTCCCAACCGTGACGTCAAAAAGGTGGCGGTGGTCCGCACCCCCCCCAAGTCCCCCGGGTCCATGAGGGGGCGCCCCGCGGCCCCCCTGACCCCCGCGCCTCCCATGCCAGACCTGAAGAACGTCAGGTCCAAGATTGGCTCCACAGAGAACATCAAGTACCAGCCTGGTGGAGGACGGGTAGGAGAACTCACTTCCTGTTTCCTACTTCCTGCTTTCTTCCTGTTTCTGTTCTGTTGAATGATGGGAGGCCGTGTCTCCGCTCACTTACACCTGCTGGGATTACACACACACACACACACACACACAAAACACACACTGCAGCTCCATCTCTGAGGAACCTCCATCAAAATCCCCATCACTTCTGACCCTGTGTCTCCCTTCTCTGAATTGGAGTAAGAACGTAACTGAACAGTGTGAGGAGACCAGGGCGCCCCTGCTGGCTGTGCTAGTGCACTGCAGGTGTTGCCAGCTGGCTGATACCTGAGTAGGCTCCTCTGTGGTCAGACCATGACCTTCTCCTGGAGCTCTGTGAGAGCAGCGTGGTGTCTGTCAGGAAAACAGCTGTCCTCTCCTGGCTCCTCCAGGTGCAGATTGTGGAGAAGAAGATGGATCTCAGTAGCGTCCAGTCAAAGTGCGGCTCTAAAGCCAACATGAAACACACCCCTGGAGGAGGGAACGTGAGTAGTACTGACACACACACACACACACGCGCTAACAGTGGCGTCCCCATGTGCCTGAGCTCTGTGCTCGGCTGTCCTGCTGGTGAACGGCTCCATTGTGTCTGTTTACTTCAACTCATCTCTCAGTCAGCAGGTGGTCTGTGCTGCTGCGCTGCCCTCTGCTGCCCTCTACAGGCAGAGCAGAGCAGGACAGACGCTAGCTCTCAGGACCTGTTCTCTGTCCTCCATCAGTGTGTTCCACCCTCATCAGACTGCATGGTGTCTCCCCCCCCCCCCCCCCTCTCTTGACCATCTTCTCTGTCCACTCAGGAGGGTTCCAGAGGTCAACTAAAGTCTACCTGCTGGGACTGCTCTTTACCCATCATCCCCTGCTCCTGACCCCTGTGTGACCCCGGTCTGACCCTACCCCTGTTGTCTGCTCCTCTCTCCAGATCCAGATCACCCACAAGAAGATCGACCTCAGCAATGTCACGTCCAAGTGTGGCTCCAAGGACAACATCCGTTACAAACCAGGTAGGTACATGGATATACCAGCAGACAGACACACACAGACCAGCAGGCAGACAAGACAGGGACATAGAGAGAGAGACATTCAGATTGAGGCACACAGACAGATAGACAGACAGGTGTATACAATTGTGTATCTATGTGTAATTTAACTGTTTTGTCCACCAGGGGGAGGTAATGTGGAGATCAAGTCAGAGAAGATGGACTTTAAGGTCCAGTCCAAGGTGGGCTCTCTGGAAAATGTAGGTCATGTGGCTGGAGGAGGGGCCAAGAAGGTAAATCCACTTGATCCCACGGTGTGTGTGTGTGTTGTACTCCACGTGTGTTCTGCATGCTAAGATGTGTGTTGTCCATAATGACATGTATGAATGTGTGGGTGTTCCATGCTGAGGTGTGTGTGTGTGTTTTTTGCATGCTGAGGTGTGTGTGTGTGTTTTGCATGCTGAGGTGTGTGTGTGTGTTGCATGCTGAGGTGTGTGTGTGTTGCATGCTGAGGTGTGTGTGTTTTGCATGCTGAGGTGTGTGTGTGTGTTTTGCATGTTGAGGTGTGTGTGTGTGTGTTTTGCATGCTGAGGTGTGTGTGTGTGTGTTGCATGCTGAGGCGTGTGTGTGTGTTGCATGCTGAGGCGTGTGTGTGTTGCATGCTGAGGTGTGTGTGTGTGTTCCATGCTGATGTGTGTGTGTGTGTGTTCCATGCTGAGGTGTGTGTGTGTGTTCCATGCTGATGTGTGTGTGTGTGTGTTCCATGCTGAGGTGTGTGTGTGTGTGTGTTCCATGCTGATGTGTGTGTGTGTGTGTTGCATGCTGATGTGTGTGTGTGTGTTGCATCCCAGGTGTTTCCTACTTGTCTGAGACCCCCTTCCTCCCCCCACCCCTCCCTCTCTCCTCCCCCCACCCCTCCCTCTCTCCTCCCCCCACCCCTCCCTCTCTCCTTCCCCCATCCCCTCCTCCCCCCTGTCCAGATTGAGAGCCACAAGCTGAGTTTCCGTGAGCAGGCGAAGGCGAGGACCGACCACGGCGCCGAGATCACCGAGATCCCCTGCAAGTCCTCCGCCGACGGCTCGCCCCGTCACCTTAGCAACGCCTCCTCCCCCGGCAGCATCAACATGACCGAGACACCACCCTTATCCTCATTGGCCGACCAGGTCTCCGCCTCCCTCGCCAAGCAGGGCCTGTGATAGGGCTCTCCTCCCCTAAGCCGATCACCGCGGTAACCCCGCCGTCTGATCCCAAGTGAAATGAAAGAAAAATGATCTCTCTCTCTCCTCCCCCCTTTCTACGTCGCTCGCAGGATTGACTGGCCAGGAACGCAGGTGCCAGCGGCTGGCTCCTGATTGGTTAATAGCTAGCTAGCTAGATAGATAGTTTGACAGTGAAACAGCAGTATTGTGAAGATGCTGTTATCAACACACAGGACTCTCCAATCTACTCTTACCTTAATTGGTTAACTTCAGTTCCCACTGTAAACCTTAGTACAGACAGCTAGCACCAGCTAGGACCCCCTCCCCATCCCCCCTCCCCCCCCCCTCATATCCACATCTTGGTTCACCTGTGGCTCCAGAGGAGCACTCCCACGAGACATCCTGTTCTGTATTACACTGTTTAACCGGGTCAAGTGCCAAATAGTTCATTGTTACTGTGTGTTCGTCGTTCCTCTTACTGGCCATCTCAACAACAACTTATTTCTGTGTCGGTCACCCATCATCCTATCCTGCTACTTCAGAAATTAGCGAAGATAATATTTATTCGCTTTAGAATTCCAGTGTTGTCTTGGCTACAGACCAGTGAGGTAGTGCTAATGTCCTCCAGTCAGTATTAAATCTAATCTTTTCTAGAAAAATAAATTATTAAGCCCTTTTTCATGTATCAGACTGTCACAGATAAAATATTGAATGTCTAGTTGAATAATTAAGTCCACATTTATGTTAAACTGGGTATTGCCAAATAACCATTCATTCAGTTGTACTGGACCCAGTCTGGGCTGCTTACTAGACCAGTTTGAGATCCAGACCCCGTGACAGACTATAATAAGCCCTGGTTGCCATGGGCTGCCTGGGTTCATTTCCCCTGGACGCATCTCATTTTGTCCTGATGTCAGTAGAACCTGTTGTACCACGAGCCTATGATCATCTGTTGTTGTTTTTGTCCTCCTGGCAGGGGGTTGTCAAGACCACCTGACACTAGTACGTTGCTGTGGGAGACGGATACTGGTGACAACAATGCAAATAGCTCGGAAATGAGAATCGATCAAATCGGATTTCAGCGTCGAGGCCTACCGATTACCTGCGAACAAAACACTTTTTTTTTAATCGTTCAACTAGGTCCTTTAAAGTTTTGTGTTATGGATAGCTGATCTGACAGAAAGATGCAACCTTATTATTACAGGGATATTTTTCAACCCCATGTTGCCTGACGGCTAAATGAGAGAGTAAAACACACGAGAATATACAACCTTTGACATTAACCATAAACACATGCATGACATGGCAAGCAAAAACGCGGACTCACCGCTCGACAAACTTGAATTAGCTCTCCGCTCATCTCCTCTGGGCGTAGAAAGAGCCTACCTCGGAATCCTACGGTAATCTTGACACTTCAGCGACCACTGAGTCAGTGGCCCGTGATTATTAGGCCCATCTATGAATGGATTCTGGTTTGCCAAACATGCTACTCAAACAGTCCGCTGCCCAGTGATGTAGTACTGTATGATCATGCCACAGCAAGGATAATCGCTAGCACTAACTCTAATGCTAATCTGACTGGCCGCCTCGCATGTTGTCTAAAGTAGCCTACCAGACAATAAAGGCAGACCTTGCTTAGCGCACTACTGCTTTCCTAACGAATTTTACAAAAGTAAATATTTCTTCGCTAAAACGAAAAAATGAAATACGAGCGATCTTTTAAATGCCTAGAATAAAAGCTTTAAGTTGCACATGTCCTTTCCTTATAGCCCACTACCTTTAGGCTACTAGTCGCTTTTGTGGATGTGAGAAGATTCTGTGACAAACGCTTGTAGATGCACCTGCTTCCTTCCGGCTGTTAATTTTTTATACGTTTTTTATACACTTCCTCACAACACGAACGCACCATTTGTCCCGTTTCCCCTCGTTTTGCAGATTTGTGTTTTTTTTTTACTCTGTGGCTCTGCTGCGACCGTTGCTTCGTGGCTAGTTTGCTTCTCACCTTTGTCCCACACTTAAATATTATTATTAAAGATTCAAATTGAAGGCTCTTGTGGAAAAGTCTGTTACGGGAACACTAGAACTGCCTACCCGACGAAAGGTGTAGCCTAGAGGATGAAATTCGTTCGGAATGGGTTATCAAATTACGCCTGATACAGCTGCCTTTGATAAACATCTTCCTTTAGTCAATCATTATAGAAAACGACCGTTTGAAATGCTAAAGCACTTTGTGGAGAGCGAGGTTATGGAAAAGTTCTTTGAAGATCTTCATGTAACAGGATCCAGGTGACACTTCGCGCCCTTTTTTTTTTTTTTTACCAGCGCGTGCGTGGAAGGGGTAAATACATGGGCCTACATTTTTCAACCAAATAATCTTTTCTTTAAAACACCCATATGACATCCCACAAGTTAATCCAATTGTTGTTTAGTCTATTTCGTGGTAGTCCTGTCAGGCGTCAATGAGCCACCAGGTAGCGCAACTGTGTTCAGTGTTGTCCAAGCTCCAACCGAGGCTCAGTTTAAATACTCTAAACATGATTTACTGTCACAGCCCTGTGAAATCTTTCCTCCAACACGACAACGGTTAGCCTACTAATTTAGTCATTTAAAATCACGGATAATTTCATACATAAAAGTTAAGAACAAGGAAGAAAATGTGAGCTACACTTGCCATTTTTATTTATTTACACGAGCCGTGGTCCTTTCCGGTAAACGGAGCAGCAGAAGTTTCCTGGTTTCTGCTAGTGATCTTCTAACTTAGTCCATAACTCAGTTTTAAGTTATGTTCTTCTTTGGCTGTTCCCGCTTGACAGTATGGTTGTCTGGTTGTAATGTGCTTTGATTAAGGTTCATTTTTGTTGACACTGATGCTCGTTGCTGTAAACGTGGATTTGGAAATAAAGTGGATATTGAAAAGCGCCTAAGTTTGGTTTGACTCGTGACTGTCTAGCTTCATTACTGCACAGAAATGTTCTCATCCAGGCAGTTGCTGAATAAACTAACATGTGTAAAACATTCAACCTTGAGCTTTTTAATGTAAGGGTGTTCAGGAGAACTTGTCTCTTATGTATCGTTCATGGTGTGGGATCTGCCTTGCTACGGTCTGTGGATGTGAGCGTGGAACATGTTCCCATCGTGTCATTTCATTTTTGGGTGTTAAAGATCGTGAGACGTCACATGTACAATATAATCCACTTTTATTCAGAGAAGCACAAACGATGTCTGTCGAACTCCACAACCATCCAGAAAAAAACAGTTTGTATCTGCTTTCGCTTAAGGAAAAAAAAAAGTGTTTAATATCCTGTATGTGTCTCGTTTCTATGCAGCCAGGGTCGCTAAGAACCTGAACACCAAACACAGTTAAGAATCAAAACAAAAGTATTTACAAAATATAATATTCTTTTGTACAAACTATTACATGCTAGGGGATATAGCAGACCCAGCCACCCTCACCACAGTGGAAACTCTAAAGTATGAAAATAACTCACGCAACAAAACATGGTGCCAGATGACTCACTATGGTAACACAGTGACAAAGAGGGGAGAGGAGAGAGGGGAGGTAAGGAGGAGGAGAGAGCGGAGGTAGGGAGGAGGAGAGAGCGGAGGTAGGGAGGAGGGGAGAGAGGGGAGGTAGGGAGGAGGGGAGAGGAGAGAGGGGAGGTAGGGAGGAGGAGAGAGGGAGGTAGGAGGAGGGGAGAGAGGGGAGGTAGGGAGGAGGAGAGAGGGGAGGTAGGGAGGAGGAGAGAGGTAGGAGGAGGGGAGAGGTAGGGAGGAGGGCAGGAGGGGAGAGGGAAGTGGGATGAGGTAAGGAGAAAAGAAAGGAGTTGAGAATGAGAGAAATGCTCTGGTTGGGCAAGGCTGGGGGTGAAACCATGACTGTAGGAGAGTGAAAGAGAGGAGAGTGAAAGAGAAACCGACACACAGGAGAGACAGACAGAAGAGAGACAGACAGACTGAGGGAGTATGGCTGGAGAGCAGGGAGGGAGACAGACAGACAGACAGACAGGAGAGAGACAGACACAGACATTTGACAGCATAAGGACTGTGACCAGCGGTGCCAGGTCGAGCCTCGGGGAAGGGTGTGTGTGGGGTGTTGAAGGAGGAGGGTGTGTGTGTGTGTGTGTGGGGGGGGGTGTTGAAGGAGGAGGAGGGTGTGTGTGTGTGTGGGGGGCGGGGGGGTGTTGGAGGAGGGTGTGGGAGAGGGGGTCATGTTAGCTACTGAGTTGTCTGAAAGACATCACATGATGAGGAGGGAGGAGCCCTGGAGCATCCTGGTTACGTCTCCACCAATAGCAAGCTGCGCCTACCAAACCCCGCCCACGCCGGTCTAACCTCGTCATGGAGGAAGGAGGTCTGAACTTCTCTCTGCACCTCCCATCTGTTGGTCTTCCGGTTCCATCTCTCCACCCTGTCCCTCTCCTGATGGATCTAGGCTCTCACCATGACTAGGAAGAAGGGGAGCGCTGTCTGAATAGCAAACAGGAGCCGTCCTCTCTCCTCCCACGGTGGACCTTCACGGTGGAGGTGGTGGAGGTGATGGAGGTGGTGGTGGTTGCTCTCTGAGGAGGGAGGGGATGACAGGCTTCATCGCGGGGCGTGTCTGTGGGCGTGGCCTGTGGGGGGTTTCTTGCTGCTGGCTTGGTCTGGCGGGGGGAGCGGGGAGGGGAGCGGGGAGGGGAGGGGGGAAGGGGTGCGGCAGGTGGAGGGGCGACGCAGGCTCCGGTAGGGGCGCTCTGCCTCCTCCTCTGGCTCCCGCTCCGGCTCGCCGTCCAGGGGGAAGGAACGCCGTTCCCACGGCAACACCGGTAGGAGCACCTGGACGAGAAGGAAAAAGACAAGATATATATTATTTGTATTTTTTTGTGGAAAATTCTTGACAACTACGTTGCTGCAAGGCAGTAAAAAAGTGTTCAGGATGTGGTGTGAGAGAGAGTACCTGGTCCTCGTAGGAGGTGTCGGGCGTGGAGCAGCGCGTGTCGTCGCTGGAGACCAGCCGCTGGGGGTCCCTGGCCCCGGGGGGGTAGGGGGCGAACGCCATGTCTGGGCTGGCCGGGGAGCAGGGGGAGGAGCCATAGTCCTGGAGTGCCTGGAAGTGGGAGGAGTCAGGGGAGGAAGGCTGTGGGGTGGAGGGGGTGGTGCAACACAGCAGGGGGGTGGTGCGGCCGTCCACCGACTTGTAGGACCTGCAGGGGGGGCAGGAGAGGAGAAGGGGGGCGAGGTGACAGGGAAAGAGGGAAGATCTGTTAACACAAGGCTGACATGAGTAAAAACTAACAGAGCAGAACATGTAGTCTTTGCTGAAAGACAGAGGCAGGAGATGAGTCAGGGGTAGATGAAGAACTCAGAGACGAGACAAAGCAAGAAGAGACAGCAGAAGAGAGGGAGCCTTAGGGAGACACACAGCAGGCAGGAAGTGGAGAGTGAAACAGACGGCCAGATAGTAACAGAGAGAGAGATTCAGACAGACAGAGACAGACAAAGACAGACTGAGACAGACAAAGACAGAGATTCAGACAGAGACAGACAGTGAGACAGACAGACACAGACAGGCAAAGAGACATACAGACAGAGACAGAGACTCAGACAGAGACAGACAGTGATTCAGACAGAGACAGACAGCTGAGTGGTGCGTACCTGCTGCCCCTCCTCTTGGCCACTGTGCTGGTGTTGGTGTTGGAGCTGGAGGAGACAGCGGCCCAGCGGTATCTGGTCCTCTCCTGGTCCTCACAGGGCTGGTGAAGCCTGGAGAACACCTGGTCAGACAGGTCTTCCACCTCTACCCCCTCCTCCTCCTCCTCCTCCACCTCCCGCTCCTCCAGCCTCTCCGCAGGGGGTCTGGAGCACACGTCCACCTCACGCCAGCTGGGGGAACACACCACACAGCTCAGGGCTAGCTCCAGCTGTAGTGTGTGTGTATCTCTGTGTGTGTGTGTCTGTGTGTGTGTGAGAGGATATGTGTGAGCAAGTGTGATAAAGAGAGAGAGAGCCATGCATATAACCTTGTATCCTAGTAGGCGTAGCTGTAGTATGTGTGTGTGTGTGGTTGTGTGTGTGTGAGACCTGGGGGTGATGATCTCCTTGTACTGCAGCTTCTCCACCCGTGTGGTTGCAGCCACAGACATGGGGATGACGATGTTGTTGATGTCAAACGAGCTCTCGCCACGGCGACGGCGGGTGGGCTGCTGTTGCTAGGGGGGGGGGGGGGGAGATGATGCTGTCAGTCATCACCAACACATCACCACCTCTACAGGGATGCAGCACACACACACACAGCAGCACACACACACACGTAGGAGGAGGATGGTCCTCACCAGGGAGCAGCTGAGAGAGAAGGGGCCGGGGGCCTCGAAGGAGGAGGCCAGCTGCCGGGCCAGCAGACTGTAGGCCTGGGGGGCGGCGTGGGTCAGGTGGGGGCTGTATGTGTGGGGGGGCGCGTGGGGGGAGGTGTGGAGGCTGGGCAGAGATGGGTACGGGCTGCCTGAGTCCATATACAGCTTAGACAGAGCTGGGGAGGGAGAGAGGGAGAGAGAGAGAGAGGGAGGGAGAGAGAGAGTGAGTAAGAGTGAGAGATATGAATGATGAGAAATCGAGAGGAGAGGGAGTGGGGCAGCATGAAGAGAGAGAGGGGGGAAGGGGAGAGTGATAAAGATTAGGTTTAAAATACATCTCTCACCGGCAACAAATCCAAAATAGACTCCTATAGATGCAGTGACAGAGAGTGAAAGCATAACAAAAAGGGAGTGAAAGAGAGTGAGAAAGGAGAGAGAGAGAGAGAGAGAGAGAGAGAGAGAGAGAGAGAGAGAGGGGATGATGAACAGGGGTTCTCACAGTCCATCCTGTCCAGAGAGAGCTCGGGGCGTGGCCTCTTGCGTGGGTGGGGCTTGTCTGTGCTGTGGGCGTGGCTGCGTTCTCCCCGGTAGTGGGGCTGCAGCGATGAGCCCTGGAGGCTGTGTAGCTGCTGCCTGTGCAGCTGCTGCCTGTGTAGCTGCTGCCTGTGCAGCTTGTCTGACCGGACCCTGGAGTGGGGGCCACCTGGGGGAGGGGAGGAGGCTGTCATGGTTACCTCCTTAACAACACAGAGCATGTGGCTGTGGAGGAACAGCTTAGCCTCTCTAACCCGGACCAGGCCGGGCCGGGCCAGGGAGACATAGTGTCTGTGTAGCGTGAGGGTGGGAGATGAGGTACTCACGGCCAGAGGAGAGCAGGGAGCTGGTCTTGTGTCTGTTCTTAGAGAAGGAGGAGGTGGAGGAGAAGGAGGAGGTGGAGGAGGAGATGGAGGAGGAGAGTCTGTGTTTCAGAGACAGCTTCTTCAGGGGCTTCATCTTGTTCAGAGGACGGCTGTTCCACTCCGACTTTAGCATCCTCTGTAGGTGAAGACCCATGGCCACATCTGGAGGGGGGAGGGGGGGGGGGAGAAGAAAGAGTATTGAAACATCCATCTCTAATACACCACGTGATCCAGCCTCCAGCTGGTCTCTCCTGGGTACAGGTTGGGGTCTACTCTCTCTCTATGAACACATCCCAGCTTGCTGGCTGCTGGCTGGCAGGCTGCTTGCTAGCTGCTTGCAAGCTGCTTACCGTCTGAGAGAGAGAGGATAGGGTGCAGGCTGGGGTCCAACTGAGCCAGTCTCTCCAGCAGGGGGCGATCATACAGGCCCTCCGGCCCAGAGGAGGGGGAGGAGGAGGGACGGCCGCCACAGGTCACACACTGAGTGTTGAGCTCACACACACACCAACACACACCCTGACTCTGCACCTGGAGGAGAGGACACAGGTGCTGTGGTGTCAGTGAGCCTGTGCTCAGATTATCCTGAGGCTGTGCTCAGGTTATCCTGAGGCTGTGCCCAGGTTATCCTGAGGCTGTGTTCAGGTTATCGTGAGGCTGTGCTCAGGTTATCGTGAGGCTGTGCTGAGGTTATCGTGAGGCTGTGCTCAGGTTATCGTGAGGCTGTGCTCAGGTTATCGTAAGGCTGTGCTCAGGTTATCCTGAGGTGGGGCTGACCTTGCGGTGGAGGTTGTTGAGGCTGGAGGGTCTGATGAGGCGTCGTCTTTTGAAGCTGAGGAGAGGGCGTGTGCGGGCCGCAGTACTGCCCTGCTCCTGCAGGGGGAGCTGTGTCTGGCCTCGCTGATCCTCCAGCTGAGCAGAGGAAGAATGAAGGCTGGAGGAGACACAGCTAGTTATTTTGGACGCGGAGATATGGAGACCAACTCCAGCACACAGCCTGCACACCTGTTACTGCACTGTGACGGTGTACCCCGTCACCACGTCTGAGTGTTGTCATCTGGGTTAGGAAGGGGTGTGGTGGTCATTTGAATATCATTTTCACTTTCCTACTGTCTGTGCCTGTCCCAGCTCTGCTCACGGGTAAACACTTATAACCCAGCTCATGATCCCAGTGTTGCTAAGTCCTGTCACCAGCTGCTAGTTAAAACACACACACTGTGACACACAGCAGCTGCTTACCACATGGATTGTGTCTACACACACACACGCACGCTGAAAAGCACACTGTACTCACACACACACACACACAGTGGTGGTACCTGTTGATGACACCGTTGACCTGCCTCCCGGACACACACCCTTTCCTCGGGCCCGTTTCCATGGAGACTGAGCCGGAACTGCCCGTCCCTGCGTCCAAGCCGCGCTCCTGGAAACAGAGGAAGGCAATTGGCATGGTTACCATGACAACGTCCCCCCCTCTCCCCCCACCACCATTCTCTCCCTCCCATGTCTGTCTATCCCAAGAGAGAGAGAGACAGAGAGCGAGCGAGAGACAGACAGAGGAACAGAGAGAGAGAGGAGGCAGGTAGAGAGAGAGAGAGCTAGTCTTCCAGGATGCACTGAAGAGGGTACACACCACTTGGCAGGGCCCAACAAAGACCCCCACTGTGTCTCCACCTCCTCCAGACCTGCTCTCCCTGCCACTGTGTCTCCACCCCCTCCACCTCCTCCACCTCCTCCAGACCTGCCAACTAGCCCTCTCTTCTTCCATTCCCCCCCTCCTTCCTTCCTTCCTTCCTTCCTTCACTCAATCATCCATCCCTACTTCCTCCTCCCCTCCATATGGAGGTCTGGTTTAGTTCACATGTAAACAGGCTACTAAGCTGCCTGTTTCTACCTTCTAGGGTTTAGAGAGCCCACATGGTACAACAGACTGGTTTTAGGTTGGTGCTGAAACACAGAACCTGGAATCAACACATCTAGTACATCAATATTGCTTCTAGCCAAGTAGGTTAACTAGCTGAGGTTAACTGACTGAATTACAATGCATAGCAAGTGGATTGATGTCTATATTTCATTATGTAGAACAAATACTTAATTTGCGACAAAATTTGCAAATGTGTGGGGTCAGATGGCTGAGTGGTTAGGGAATCGAGCCATCAATCAGAAGGTTGCCGGATTGATTCCCAGCTGTGAAAAATGACGTTGTGTCCTTGGGCAAGGCACTTCACCCTGCTTGCCTCGGGGGGAATGTCCCTGTACTTACTGTAAGTCGCTCTGGAGAAGAGCGTCTGCTAAATGACTAAATTTAAATGCATCTACACTTTAGCAGCTACAGTTAGCTTGTTTCTCATTCAGGGTTATGTTGCTATGGGTGACCAGAGAAATCTGAACCTCTGTGTTGTGATGATGTAATCAGCCTAGGGCACAACCAGGAAGTGGACCTGACCGCTGATGCGCTTAACTGACATCTTACCTGTGTAACCTGGACAACCGCAGGCTCCGCCTTCACCTCCCCATCCTCAGCCAATGAGTCGGAGAGCGTGGGGTCCCCCAGCAAGATGGAGCCCTGTGATAGGTCAGAATCATGGTTAGCAAGAGATATGCTGAGAGGATTGGCTGCATGCTGGGTTGATGGGGGGGGAGGTGGAGAAGAACTCGGTCAGGCTGCAAGAGGGCGACAAAGTTTGAGAAGGATGAGCTGTTTGTGTGTGTGTGTATCACCTCTACCAGTGATGTAAAGACTGAAATGTTGCCAGGGCAACGATGAGGAAGGGTAGTGTTACCTTGACAACCTACAGCAGTGTTGTGGACAGTGTTCTAGTGGCCTATTTTGTAATAGATGTTAGGTCTTCTTGAGTTTTGCGTGTGTGTGTGTACCTTGGTGAGGCGTAGGTGTGTGTGTGTACCTTGGTGAGGCGCCGCGTAGGTGTGTGTGTGTGTACCTTGGTGATGCGTAGGTGTGTGTGTGTGTACCTTGCTGAGGCGTAGGTGTGTGTGTGTACCTTGCTGAGGCGTAGGTGTGTGTGTGTACCTTGCTGATGTGTAGGTGTGTGTGTGTGTGTGTGTACCTTGCTGATGCGTAGGTGTGTGTGTGTACCTTGCTGATGCGTAGGTGTGTGTGTGTACCTTGCAGATGCGTAGGTGTGTGTGTGTACCTTGCTGATGTGTAGGTGTGTGTGTGTGTACCTTGCTGATGCGTAGGTGTGTGTGTGTACCTTGCTGATGCGTAGGTGTGTGTGTGTACCTTGGTGATGCGTAGGTGTGTGTGTGTACCTTGGTGAGGCGTAGGTGTGTACCTTGCAGATGCGTAGGTGTGTGTGTGTACCTTGCTGATGTGTAGGTGTGTGTGTGTACCTTGGTGATGCGTAGGTGTGTGTGTGTACCTTGGTGAGGCGTAGGTGTGTGTGTGTACCTTGCTGATGCGTAGGTGTGTGTGTGTGTACCTTGCTGAGGCGTAGGTGTGTGTGTGTACCTTGCTGAGGCGTAGGTGTGTGTACCTTGCTGATGCGTAGCTGGCGGTAGATGTCCGTGTGCTGTCTGATGCGGTACTCCAGGTCGGACACGTGGGCCTGCAGCCAGCTCCAGTGGCTGATGATGGAGGCTCTCTCCAGAGCATAGCGGCCCTCTGCACGGCGCCACCTGCACGCACACGCACACGCACACGCACACACACACACACACACGCACACACACACACACACACACACAGGGGGAGTTAGACAAACAACAGTCACCTGACTGGTACACAAAAACATCTCTGATCTCTGTCTCACAGACACACACACACAACTCAGCAAGGCACACACACACACACACACAAAGGCAGCTGCGCCTCAGTAAGGTAGATACACAGCTCCCTCCCAGATGATGTGTGTGTGTGTGTGTGTGTGTGTGTGAGAGATGAAGAAGGGTAGAAGTCTCAGATATCAGAAGAGAGAGAGAGGGTGAAGGGCAGGGTTAGAGATGGAGGGAAGAGACTGAGGGGTAGAGAGAGAGCAGCTTTGTTCTACAAAGGCAGGATTACATAACCTGCTCTGTCCTAAAGATACACACTCCTCTCCTCCCCTCTTTCCCCTCTGTCCTCCACCCCCTCCCCTCCCCTCCTATCTCCTCTCCTCTCCCTTAAGAGCTGCATCCATCCTCCATCTCTTTTCTCAGATTGTCCCCTCTATTCGGTAGGCAGATGCATAATGAATAGATCACTGCCTCTAACCAGACTCTCTTTCCAGCCAGACATTTTCCACATGGAGGAGAGGAGGGGGGAGGGAGGGAGGGGGGAGAGAGCTGGGAGAGTGCTGGGAGAACAGGAGGGAGGTGGGAGAGCAGGAGGGAGGTGGGGGAGGGGGAGGCCGTGAGCAGCTGCAGTACCAGCCAGAGCCAGCCGGGGCAGCAGAGAGAGGAGAGGGAGAAGAGCAGGGTAGTAGGTCACGTCATACGCACGCATGCACACAGACTACAGACAGAGGACTGCATTATATTGTGCGTGTGTGCATGTACGTGTGTGTGTGTGTGTGTATACACACACTTTGACCTTGAAAAAAATGCCTTGTCTGACTCATTGCCACACCTGTCTTTCCTGTTCTCACCCAGGAGTTGCAGCTGATGTAGTTGGTGTGTGTGTGTGTGGTGTTTATGGGTGTGTGTGTGTTTTCAGAGCCAGTGGAAAGTGGAAATCTTTACTGGACAGTAAACAGAGGGACCCCCAAATGATGTCTAGCTGCAGCCAACCCAGATACCCACATACAGCAATGTGTCTCTTCCACCACTCTCTCTCTCTCCTCCCAGTCTCTCTCCCTCCCCAGTCTCTCTCTCTCTCCTCCCAGTCTCTCTCCTCCCAGTCTCTCTCCTCCCAGTCTCTCTCCCTCCCCAGTCTCTCTCTCTCTCCTCCCAGTCTCTCTCCTCCCAGTCTCTCTCCTCCCAGTCTCTCTCCCTCCCCAGTCTCTCTCTCTCTCCTCCCAGTCTCTCTCCTCCCAGTCTCTCTCCTCCCAGTCTCTCTCCCTCCCCAGTCTCTCTCTCTCTCCTCCCAGTCTCTCTCCTCCCAGTCTCTCTCTCTCTCCTCCCAGTCTCTCTCCTCCCAGTCTCTCTCTCTCTCCTCCCAGTCTCTCTCTCCTCCCAGTCTCTCTCCTCCCAGTCTCTCTCTCTCTCCTCCCAGTCTCTCTCTCTCTCTCTCTCCCCCCAGTCTCTCTCTCTCTCTCTCTCCCCCCAGTCTCTCTCTCCTCCCAGTCTCTCTCTCTCTCTCCCCCCCCCCAGTCTCTCTCTCCCCCCAGTCTCTCTCCCCCCAGTCTCTCTCTCCCCCCAGTCTCTCTCTCTCTCTCTCTCCCCCCCAGTCTCTCTCTCTCTCCCCCAGTCTCTCCCCCAGTCTCTCTCTCTCTCTCAAACAGCAAGGCACCTCAAACAGGCATATACACAAGCGAACAGGAAGTGAGAGAGCAGTGAAGTCAGCAACAGAACAGCCTCCCAGGAAGTCACACACACACGCGAGGAGGAGACCCCTGTGCCCTTTTCAGACCACATCAGCACCAAAACACATGCTGCTTCAGAGAGCAGGGCAGAGGGGAGGGAGGAGCAGGGGAACAGCAGGGGGCCAGGAGGAGAGAGGCAGGGGAGATGGAGACAGAGAGAGACAGAGAAAGGGCGAGATGGAGACAGAGACAAAGAGAGAGAGACAGAATAAGAGGGGTCAAGAAAAGAGGGAAAAGATTCTAGAGAAGGTGAGAGAAAGAGGCCGAGTTGTTGGTGGGAAAGCAAGGGAAGGGAGTAGGATAAAGGGAGGAAAGAGAGAGAACTGAGATAGAGAGAGAGAGAGAGAGAGAGAGAGAGGGCTGAGAGAGAGAGAGGGCTGAGAGAGAGAGGGCTGAGAGAGAGAGGGGGCTGAGAGAGGGCTGAGAGAGAGAGGGCTGAGAGAGAGAGGGCTGAGAGAGAGAGAGGGCTGAGAGAGAGAACTGAGAGAGAGAGAGAGAGAGAGAGAGGGCTGAGAGAGAGAGGGCTGAGAGAGAGAGAGGGCTGAGAGAGAGAGGGCTGAGAGAGAGAGGGCTGAGAGAGAGAGGGCTGAGAGAGAGAGGGCTGAGAGAGAGAGGGCTGAGAGAGAGAGGGCTGAGAGAGAGAGGGCTGAGAGAGAGAGGGCTGAGAGAGAGAATTGAGAGAGAGAGGGCTGAGAGAGAGGGAGAGAGGGCTGAGAGAGAGAATTGAGAGAGAGAGGGCTGAGAGAGAGAGGGCTGAGAGAGAGAGGGCTGAGAGAGAGAGGGCTGAGAGAGAGAGAGGGCTGAGAGAGAGAGAGAGAGGGCTGAGAGAGAGGGCTGAGAGAGAGAGGGCTGAGAGAGAGAGGGCTGAGAGAGAGAGGGCTGAGAGAGAGAGGGCTGAGAGAGAGAGGGCTGAGAGAGAGAGGGCTGAGAGAGAGAGTTGAGAGAGAGAGGGCTGAGAGAGAGAGGGCTGAGAGAGAGAGGGCTGAGAGAGAGAGGGCTGAGAGAGAGAGGGCTGAGAGAGAGGGCTGAGAGAGAGGCCTGGCTCACACCTGTGTTCAAGCTGCTCTGGTCACAAGCGGGCAGCTCTAAGAACGTCTGGTCACTCCCTGCATTAGAATGCACCTTAAGTGACCACTTCCTCATTCTTTAATGCAATGAAACACAAACATCATCCTTGTTTGCTAAGATCAATGGTGTTGTTGACTTGCATGAAGCAATGTCTGAAATAACCAAAAGAGGCTTGGTCAATACAATTTTGCCTGTTGTTGCCTTTGTCGCACCTGAAGACTTGCTGAGTATGTCACCTGAAGGGCGTCATCCTGGTTAACCAGAGGACGGCAGCTGTCTTCAGTCCCTCAGCGTGGCCCAGAACCCACTGGCGCACACAGCCTACACCACCTACGGATTCCATGTGAATGACTGTTTCTCGATGCTTGCGCTGGGTGCTTTCACACCTGTACCTCGCCCTGCCCTGCACTGCCCTGCCCTGCCCCCCGGAGACCCTGTACCTCGCCCTGCCCTGCCCCCCGGAGACCCTGTACCTCGCCCTGCACTGCCCTGCCCTGCCCCCCGGAGACCCTGCACCTCGCCCTGCCCTGCCCCCCGGAGACCCTGTACCTCGCCCTGCCCTGCCCCCCGGAGACCCTGTACCTCGCCCTGCACTGCCCTGCCCTGCCCCCCGGAGACCCTGTACCTCGCCCTGCACTGCCCTGCCCCCCGGAGACCCTGTACCTCGCCCTGCACCTCGCCCTGCCCTGCCCCCCGGAGACCCTGTACCTCGCCCTGCACTGCCCTGCCCTGCCCCCCGGAGACCCTGTACCTCGCCCTGCACTGCCCTGCCCCCCGGAGACCCTGTACCTCGCCCTGCACCTCGCCCTGCCCTGCCCCCGGAGACCCTGTACCTCGCCCTGCACTGCCCTGCCCTGCCCCCCGGAGACCCTGTACCTCGCCCTGCACTGCCCTGCCCCCCCGGAGACCCTGTACCTCGCCCTGCACTGCCCCCCGGAGACCCTGTACCTCGCCCTGCACTGCCCTGCCCCCCCGGAGACCCTGTACCTGGCCCTGCACTGCCCTGCCCCCCGGAGACCCTGCACTGCCCTGGCCCCCCGGAGACCCTGTACCTGGCCCTGCACTGCCCTGCCCCCCGGAGACCCTGTACCTCGCCCTGCACTGCCCTGCCCCCCGGAGACCTCAAGGACAAACGTGGCTTTCCACGAGCGCAAACACACTTCATCTCAGACCTAGGGACAGGCCACGCCCCTAGGGACAGGCCACGCCCCTAGGGACAGGCCACACCCCTGGAGGCAGGCCACACCCCTGGGGGCAGGCCACACCCCTGGAGGCAGGCCACACCCCTGGAGGCAGGCCACACCCCTGGGGGCAGGCCACACCCCTGGAGGCAGGCCACACCCCTGGAGGCAGGCCACACCCCTGGAGGCAGGCCACACCCCTGGAGGCAGGCCACACCCCTGGAGGCAGGCCACACCCCTAGGAGGCAGGCCACACCCCTGGAGGCAGGCCACACCCCTGGAGGCAGGCCACACCCCTAGGAGGCAGGCCACACCCCTAGGAGGCAGGCCACACCCCTAGGAGGCAGGCCACACCCCTGGAGGCAGGCCAGGGCGACAGAGCAGGTCTTCTGGGCATGTCTGTTCCTGTCCTGCTGCCAACATGGCAACCTGCTGAATCACCCGGGACGATCGTTTACTGAGCCCTCGTCCTTCTCTCATCAGAAACAACACGTTACAAAAAAGGTCAGATTCTCCGTGGATCCACTGAGCTCTGAGGGCTAATCCACTCTGACCGACTCAGCATTCCATGAAGTTCCAGAAATCCCATCGCCCGTGGCAACACTGAAGGGAAAGCGAGGGGGGGGGGGGGGGGGGAGAGACGGAGAGCAGAAGGAGCTGTGTGTGTGTAGTCTGTGGGTGGGGTCTGAAGAACAAAGGGTTTGATGTTGTGAGAAAAAGCCACATCCCTCCCCCTCAGTCACATGACCAGACTCCATGGTGCTGCAGAGAGAGAGAGGGAGGGAGGGAGGGGTGGGAGAGAGCTGTGTAAGTCTAAAATGAATGGGGAGTTGAGAGGCTGGTGAAAATACTGCTGAAACTAGAGAGGGGGAAACTAGTGTGAGAGAGGCTAGTGTGAGAGAGGCTAGTGTGAGAGAGGCTAGTGTGAGAGAGGCTAGTGTGAGAGAGGCTAGTGTGAGAGAGGCTAGTGTGAGAGAGGCTAGTGTGAGAGAGGCTAGTGTGAGAGAGGCTAGTGTGAGAAAGGCTAGTGTGATCAAGAAAGGGTGGTGAAACTAGAGGAGAGGGCAGATCGAGGGAGGGAGGGAGGCAGAGGAGGAAGGGGGGGTGGGGGGGGTGAGTCTGGGAAGGGCCTGCATCTCACTTCCTCTTCCTCCTGGAAAATCACTGGCAGCAGTCAACTGTCCTACTCAGTTGAGACCAGTACAACACCAGCAGGTTACCATAGCAGCAGTAGAGACCAGTACAACACCAGCAGGTTACCATAGCAGCAGTAGAGACCTGTACAACACCAGCAGGTTGCCATAGCAGCAGTAGAGACCAGTACAACACCAGCAGGTTGCCATAGCATCAGTAGAGACCAGTACAACACCAGTAGGTTACCATATCAGCAGTAGAGACCAGTACAACACCAGCAGGTTGCCATAGCAGCAGTAGAAACCAGTACAACACCAGCAGGTTACCATAGCAGCAGTAGAGACCAGTACAACACCAGCAGGTTGCCATAGCAGAAGTAGAGACCAGTACAACACCAGCAGGTTACCATAGCAGCACTAGAGACCAGTACAACACCAGCAGGTTACCATAGCAGCAGTAAAGACCAGTACAACACCAGCAGGTTGCCATAGCAGCAGTAGAGACCAGTACCACACCAGCAGGTTGCCATAGCAGCAGTAGAGACCAGTACAACACCAGCAGGTTGCCATAGCAGCAGTAGAGACCAGTACAACACCAGCAGGTTGCCATAGCAGCGCTGTGAGCAGCAGGCTGTAAGAAGCTGTGTGTGGTCATGGTGATGGAGCTGATATGATGACAGCGCCGGGTGGTAGGGAGGCCGGGGGGTGTGGCCTGCCTGGCCATGAAGCCACTCCCCCCTACAGTGATAGGACATGATCCAGGATGGAGCAGGAGAATGAGAACCATCTGTAGGCTTTACATTGGCTCAGTCTCCAACAAGGAACACACACCAGCACAATAACATGTCCTGCTGGAGGACACTGGTAGACAGGACCTGCAGCAGACACAGGCTCATCTACACAACACACACACACCAACCAGACAACCTGACACACACACACACAACTTGGTCTGTCAGCAGTCTTCCACCATGTTGCTTCTCGTCAGTGAGACACATGGACAATGCACAATGAACTGATGCCACGTTCAGGGACCTCCCCCCTCCCCCTCCTCAACACCCCTCCCCCCCCCATCCCCCTCCCCCATCCCCCCTGCCCAACACCCCCTCCCCCTCCCCCCAGTAGTAGCCTGGTTTGGTAGATAAGGCAGTGCAAACTGTAACAAACGTACCCCATCTTCTGTGTGGTCCTATAAGGTTGCACCACAGATAACAAACCTGATTCAACATTCTGGAGTAAACATCCCCAACTGCCAACCCCCCCCTCCCCCCTTGCAGGAACCAGCTCCTAAATGTGCTCACTGTGGTGTGTTCATACGCTGTGAGCGACTGGGCCCTCTAATCTGTCGTAGTCTTAATCTCCAGACTGATTAGGGCCTCGTGTTAAATTACAGCCGTGTCTGTTAGTGATCCATCTGTTGAGGTAAACACTGACAATAACAATACCTACATGCTACCATCTAGTAAACAACAATACCTACATGCTACCATCTAGTAAATAACAATACCTACATGCTACCATCTAGTAAATAACAATACCTACATGCTACCATCTAGTAAATAACAATACCTACATGCTACCATCTAGTAAACAACAATACCTACATGCTACCATCTAGTAAATAACAATACCTACATGCTACCATCTAGTAAATAACAATACCTACATGCTACCATCTAGTAAATAACAATACCTACATGCTACCATCTAGTAAATAACAATACCTACATGCTACCATCTAGTAAACAAAACCCAGGATCACACCATGGTGGTATATCATCCTCATCTAGGCCTACAACAACTAAACCTACAAACTCTAGCTGAAACCAGCCCTGGTCCTACAGGCTGCAGGAGATCCTGTCACCATAACCCTACAGGCTGCAGGACCCTACAGGCTGCAGGAGATCCTGTCACCATAACCCTACAGGCTGCAGGACCCTGCAGAGCAGGAGATCCTGTCACCATAACCCTACAGGCTGCAGGAGATCCTGTCACCATAACCCTACAGGCTGCAGGACCCTGCAGGCTGCAGGAGATCCTGTCACCATAACCCTACAGGCTGCAGGAGATCCTGTCACCATAACCCTACAGGCTGCAGGACCCTACAGACTGCAGGAGATCCTGTCACCATAACCCTACAGGCTGCAGGACCCTACAGACTGCAGGAGATCCTGTCACCATAACCCTACAGGCTGCAGGACCCTGCAGAGCAGGAGATCCTGTCACCATAACCCTACAGGCTGCAGGACCCTGCAGAGCAGGAGAGCAGGGAGGAGAACAGAGAACATGTGTTGCTTAGTGACGCTGTGACTGAGAGCAGGTGTCAGGTTGGGAGACAGACAGCAGCTAAGCAAAGAAGGGGAGGGAGGAAGGAAGGAAGGAAGGGAAAACGGGACAGAAAAAGAAGGCAGAGAGAGAGAGACGGGGAGAGAGAGAGAGCGAGAGAGAGCGAGAGCGACACCAAGATTGAGAGAGACATTTCCACCCATGTTAACTATGTAACCTAGCTGGTTGAGGAGAAGGAAGTAGAAACCAGCCAGGTGAGGAACAGGCTGAACAGGAGAGACAGCAGGCAGACAGACAGACCGACAATCATACAGCAGACTAGACTAGACCAGACCAGGCCAGACCAGCAGTAATAGAGGGGAAAGATAGAGGGCTGCTCTATTGTCTCAGCAACAAAGCAGCACAGGAAGTTTTTCTAACTCGACAGGAAACCACCACTGCTGCAAAAATGACAATAAACAAAGAATTGTAAACCAATCAGAGCTAAGCTCCCACACACACCGTAGAAAGGAAAGGTGGTACAGAAGGAAGCAAGGAGATGAGGTAGACAGGAGGAGGGGGGAGGCGGTAGAGGAGAGGGGGTGGAGGGGGAAGGAGGTAGATAAGAAAGTTGAGAAGAAAGGGTTGGAGTAAGGTTGTGGGGAAGAGAGAGAGAGAGCGAGAGAGCCAGAGAGCGAGAGAGCGAGAGGGAGAGAGAGAGAGAGGGAGAGAGAGAGAGAGGGAGAGAGAGCGAGAGAGGGGGAGAGAGAGAGAGGGAGGGGGAGAGAGAGAGCGAGAGAGAGGGAGAGAGAGAGTGAGCGAGAGAGCGAGAGAGAGAGAGGGGGGAGAGAGAGAGAGTGAGCGAGAGAGAGAGAGGGAGGGGGAGAGAGAGAGCGAGAGAGAGGGAGAGAGTGAGCGAGAGAGCGAGAGAGCGAGAGAGAGAGAGAGAGAGAGAATGAGAATGTGTGTTTGTAATCACAAATACACCACAGGCCAAATACAAATTAGGGTGGAAAAAAACAGAAAAGACTCCAAAACATTCCTTGGTCCTTCTCCCTAACCCTAACAGCAGTGCGGCAGGCCCAGGCCAGGCCAGGGCCAGGCCAGGCCCTGGCCCACTTGTTATTGCCAGAACAGACCCAGCATCAGGATCCATGACACAATATCAGGATCTCTCCTCCACAAAAACACCCATGTCAGCCCCATACCACGTGTACAGATATCCCTCATGCGGCCTCTCAGATCAGCAGCATACGTGACACGTGTTAACTAGGTGATGCGTGTGACGTGTTGTGGACAGTGCAGGACAGCGTGGTGAGAAGGGAGGGGGAAGATAAGGATCTTCAGGTGCGGTCCCACCAGGAGAACAAAGTATGTTAGATTTACAACGGTGGTTCTCAAAGCGGGATCGAACCATAACCAGGGGGTCTGCAAAATAACGTAAAATTATAAAATTGTACTGTATCATTAAAAAGTGAAAAAATATATAATAATCTACAGATGGGGACCATTTGCACCAATTAAACAAGCATATTGTGTCCGTTTAAGAGCACAAAAGGTATTCTGAATGGGTGTTACGATTATGGGGGGGTCCTTGGAAAATGTTCTCCCCTGTAAGGGGTCCCTGGCCCCAAAAGGTTTGAGAACCCCTGATTTACTATACACAGGTACCCAATCAAACAATCTCAGACGAGCATATTAGGAGTTAAATCCCAGACAGGCTTCACATGACCCTGGTGTGGTGCACAGGGCTGCTGGCTCCTTTAACAGGCTGTCTGAAGTGGAACAGGATCGGGTCTGGAGGTGGATACTGGAGCCTAGGCCTGGATGTTGGTAAATATGCTGCCCCACCCCCCCCACCCCCCCCACCCTCCAGTCTACGGTAACTATGAGTCATCAGTGGGCTGTCTGTCTCTCTCTCTCTCTCTCTCTGTGTCTCTCTCTCTCTCTCTCTGTCTCTGTGTGTGTCTCACTCTCTGTGTGTCTCTCTCTCTGTGTGTCTCTCTCTCTCTCTCTGTCTCTGTGTGTGTCTCTCTCTCTGTGTGTCTCTCTCTCTGTGTGTCTCTCTCTCTGTGTGTGTCTCTCTCTCTGTCTCTGTCTGTCTCTCTCTCTGTCTCTCTCTCTCTCTCTCTCTCTCTCTCTCTCTGTCTCTGTGTGTGTCTCTCTCTCTGTGTGTCTCTCTCTCTGTGTGTCTCTCTCTCTGTGTGTCTCTCTCTCTGTGTGTCTCTCTCTCTGTGTGTCTCTCTCTCTGTGTGTCTCTCTCTCTGTGTGTCTCTCTCTCTGTGTGTCTCTCTCTGTCTGTCTGTCTGTCTCTCTGTCTGTTTCTCTGTGTCTCTCTCTGTGTCTCTCTCTGTGTCTCTGTCTCTCTGTGTCTCTCTCTCTCTGTCTCTCTCTCCCTCTCTCTCTTTCTCAATCTGTCACTCCATCTCTCGGCCTGCATCTCTGTCTCTCTCTACGCTCCAGGGTCATAATCTGGGACTAACCCTGTTAGTTCTTATGTAATCATCATGTGACCAGATGTAGGTTATCCCCATGTGGCTGGCTTTAGCACTTCTCTCACACTCACTCACTCTCTCGACACACACACACACCCCAACAGAAAAAACAAGAGCCAGTCAGACTAGGTCTAGCCTTGAAGACACATGCAGTCAGATAAGGTCCAGCCTAGCAGACAGGCAGTCAAAGGGACAAGCATAGCCCAACAGACAGTAAGCCAGGCAGTCAGACAGGCAAACAGTCAGCCAGCCAGCTAGCCAAAGGACTCTTTCAGAAATGAGCACAAATAGACTGGCTAACATTGCTCCACAAAGCATGAACAGCATCCTGCTTTGCAGCCCTGCCTCCATCTCCCCTCCAGCACAGCAGTGACCTGCCTCCATCTCCCCTCCAGCACAGCAGTGACCTGCCTCCATCTCCCCTCCAGCACAGCAGTGACCTGCCTCCATCTCCCCTCCAGCATAGCAGCCCTGCCTCCATCTCCCCTCCAGCACAGCAGTGACCTGCCTCCATCTCCCCTCCAGCACAGCAGTGACCTGCCTCCATCTCCCCTCCAGCATAGCAGTGACCTGCCTCCATCTCCCCTCCAGCATAGCAGTGACCTGCCTCCATCTCCCCTCCAGCATAGCAGTGACCTGCCTCCATCTCCCCTCCAGCACAGCAGTGACTTGCCTCCATCTCCCCTCCAGCACAGCAGTGACCTGCCTCCATCTCCCCTCCAGCATAGCAGTGACCTGCCTCCATCTCCCCTCCAGCATAGCAGCCCTGCCTCCATCTCCCCTCCAGCACAGCAGTGACCTGCCTCCATCTCCCCTCCAGCATAGCAGTGACCTGCCTCCATCTCCCCTCCAGCATAGCAGTGACCTGCCTCCATCTCCCCTCCAGCATAGCAGTGACCTGCCTCCATCTCCCCTCCAGCATAGCAGTGACCTGCCTCCATCTCCCCTCCAGCATAGCAGCCCTGCCTCCATCTCCCCTCCAGCACAGCAGTGACCTGCCTCCATCTCCCCTCCAGCACAGCAGTGACCTGCCTCCATCTCCCCTCCAGCATAGCAGTGACCTGCCTCCATCTCCCCTCCAGCATAGCAGTGACCTGCCTCCATCTCCCCTCCAGCATAGCAGTGACCTGCCTCCATCTCCCCTCCAGCACAGCAGTGACCTGCCTCCATCTCCCCTCCAGCACAGCAGTGCCCTGCCTCCATCTCCCCTCCAGCACAGCAGTGACCTGCAGCTGAACCCTGGAGATGGTATCCTGGGTTAACTGGAACCAGGGTGACTCACATCCTACTAGATCACAACAAACATCCCATCCCGGCTCCTTATAGCCCCCATGAATATCATCACCTCTCTCTCTCTCTCTCCCTCTCCCTCTCCCTCTCCCTCTCTCTCCCTCCCTCCCTCCCTCCCTCCCTCTCCCTCTCTCTCTCTCCCCACCAGCTTTCTACCATTTATCTTTCACCATCATTCCTCTTTTACCCATCTGTTTCCACTCTACACTCATCTCTGTCTTTCTCCTTTATCGAACTATCATTAGCTCTCTTTCAAGATCTTTTATTCCCCTCCTCTCCTCCATCTACCTCGCTCCCTTCTAACCCTCTTCCTACCTCTATCTTTAATCTGCATCTCTCTCATCTTACACAAGGTCATGGATGCAGCCACCAATCTCACATAGCTTACATAGTGTTCCTGCCTTCATTCCATCTCCATGGTGACACAGATCTCCCCCCCCCCCCCAAAAAAAAACATTCCCTTCCCTCCAGAAGCAGAGAGAAGCAGAGAGAAGCAGAGAGAAGCAGACTCACAGTGACACGTGGCGCTGGTCCAGCTCCGCCCTGCCCGCCTCATCCTCCTCCGCGTCCGTCTCCCCCCCTGAGCTGCTCGCCGTGGCGTCCGAGTCAAACCCCGCCTCCACGCCGCGCAGCACCGCGGTCCCGCTCACGTACAGCCGCTCCAGCTCCAACGGCGTGGAACCCTGCTTCAGCAGCCGTCCAATCCCGTCCCTGTCCTCTTGGCCCCTCCCCCGGGCTCCGCCCCTTCCCACGGTGTGCTCCAATAGGCCGTCGAGTTGCTGCTGGAGGTGTCGCTCCACCTGCTTGGCCTGCACCACCTGCAGGCGTCTCCTCAGGTGCCTCAGCCGGCCGGACATCTCCCCCTGCCGGCCCTGGCTCTGCTGGGCTCGCTCCTGCAGCCATGCAGACCCCTGGACCAGCCCCCCCGGCCCCACGTCCACCTCCCCGGCGCCCAGGCCGTCCTGGCTGGTCACCAGGCCCCCGGCGACCAGCTGGAAAGGGGTCTCCGTGCCTCCTCCAGCCCCCAGGTTGTTGCCGACACCTTCCTGCCCAGCCACAGTGGGAGCGGGGGAGGAGTAGTCCTGGGTTAGCGACGGAGGTCGGTCCGAAGGCTCGCTGTGCGGGCAGCCGGAGGGCGTGCCGGCGGTCGCCAGGGGAGACCGCCGCTTAGGACAAGGCGCTGGATCGGAGGACCCTCCAGTCTGGGGCTCCGCCCCTCCTCCGACGGGAGCGTGCTCTGTAGAGGCCGTGGTGGTCTGGGGGGGGAGGGGGGAGGAGTCTCCGTTCAGGGTGGGGCCGAGGTTCCTGCCCTGCTTCTTGGCCTGGCCGTTGAGGGGGGGCTGGGCCGGGGTGTGTAGGGATCTCCTGGGGGGTCCAGGGGCGGGCAGCAGGCTAGGCAACAGGGCCTGCAACTTGGACGACGGCACAGGTGTGACATCAGAGCAGAGGTAGGAGGCCACCAATGGCTGCAGTTTCCCTACGCCCCTCCCTGCTTCCTCCGCCCTCCGGCCCCGCCCTGCCCCTCGGGGGCTGATGTTGTCGGAGTCCTGGCTGGTCTCCGTGGCGCTGGGGGAGAGGGCAGAGGAGGGCTGGGCCAGTTTGAAGCGGATGCGGTGGGCTGCTTCGTTGGGCGCGTCGGTCAGAGCTGGCGCCATGGCAGCCATGCAGCGCAGGGAGGGGGCCGGCCAGTAGGGGGCCTCGCCCGGGCCTGAGGCCAGCTCCACCACACCAGCCCACTGCTGCTCCTCCTGACGCCTGGGAGAGGGAACACCTGGGGGCACAGACGGAGGGAGGGAGGGAACAGGAGAACATCAGACACTGTATTCAACATCAACAACCACACAAACACAGCGCTACAAGACAACTTTCCACAGACCACACATCCTGATACATCCCCTAGCCTGGGCCTGTGCTCTGGGGCCTGTGCTCTGGGGCCTGTGCTCTGGGGCCTGTGCTCTGGGGCCTGTGCTCTGGGGCCTGTGCTCTGGGG
>CM042862.1:1375501-1398001 GCA_023658055.1 Thaleichthys pacificus | reverse complement strand
AATTGGGACAAGGCTGTGTGTGTGTGTGCGTGTGGAAGCATGTGTGTGTGTGTGTGTGTGGGGGGGGGGGGTGGGGGAGACAGGGTACCACTCACCACCAGACAAGCTTCTGGTTATTTAGCCAGGCTTCTGAACTCCCCTGTCTAACCCAGCCATGCCCAATCCCCTGGACGAACGCATGTTCAAGCACACACACACACACAACCCAGCAGCAACAAAAGTCAAGGTCTAACATTCCTCCTGCAGCAGTATTTTCAGTGAACGATTAACCAAGCTAATTATTACTGATGAGAAGTCTGCAGGAAGACTACCCCACACACAGACTACCCCACACACAGACTACCCCACACACAGACGACCTCCCCGGAACGTCCACATCCCTGAGATCCTGCGATCTTGGAACCATTGGACGACGAGCGCTGAGATCACTCCCTCCATGCCAGGGACAGTAACGCAACACATGCTTATATAACGGAAAACTACTGGTCATCTGGCTGGACCCGGTCGGATGGGTTAACCTGCTATCAGAGGATCGCATGAAAGAGGAGAGAGGGGAGAGGAGAGAGAGGAGAGCGAGGAGGAGAAGGGAGAGGAGAGAGATGAGAGAGGGGAGAGGAAGAGAGAGAGGAGGAGAGAGAGAGGAGAGAGGAGGAGAGGAGAGAGAAGGGAGAGAAGGGAAAGGAGAGAGGAGGAGAGGAGAAGGGAGAGGAGGAGAAGGGAGAAGAGAGAGGAGGAGAAGGGAGATGAGAGGAGAAGGGAGAGGAGAGAGGGAGATGAGAGGAGGAGAAGGGAGAGGAGAAAGGGAGATGAGAGGAGGAGAAGGGAGAGGAGAGAGAAGGGAGAGAAGGGAAAGGAGAGAGGAGGAGAGGAGAAGGGAGAGGAGGAGAAGGGAGAAGAGAGAGGAGAAGGGAGAGGAGAGAGGGAGATGAGAGGAGGAGAAGGGAGAGGAGAGAGGAGGAGAAGGGAGAGGAGAGAGAAGGGAGATGAGAGGAGGAGAAGGGAGGATAGAGGAGGAGAAGGGAGAGGAGAGAGAAGGGAGAGGAGAGGGAGGAGGGGGCCTGCAGTGAATATGATGAAGACACTATCTGCACTGTCACTACTGCCTTCATCAAGATCAGTGAATAAAACGCCTGATTTGTATCCAGCTAGGTCGCCATCAGTCCAGTGTGACCATGGATTGGGTCTTAAGAGCAGAATCTGGATAAGGATCAAAATAGAAACTCATCCCAATCCCTTTTTAATTAATTACGTACGAATAGACTCCATTAAAAAACAGCTCTAAATTTAGGATCGTCCTTCCAGGTCTAACTGCTAGTTTTACAGAATATTGCAACACAAGCTGTTGCGTTATCAGGGGCGGGATAAACGCATACCTTTCCCCACGATGAGGTTTATACATTTCATGACAAACACAAACCTGTAGGCTGGCCAGACTTGATTGATATAAAATATTTACTGTGCCAATTAGTATAACGTGGCGCCTGTAAATGGTTACGCGATTATATAACCCCGTCGTAATTCTTAGCTGTGAGGAAATAGGTCCAAAATTGTTATGGGAATGGGTGTTACCGCATTCATGGGCCACAACATTCAAGGATTACGGTGAAAGACTACAAATATTGTCGGTAGCGTTGGCGCTCGCTCGACAGAATTGCTTGGGTGCGTACCGTACCGTAGCCTACATAATGCACGAGCAAGTTCAGAATGCGGCGAGCTGCATTTCTCGTGGGCAGTGGAGCGGGCTTGCAGACCTGCTGTTTCCAGATGCATTTCACCATATACTGAGACTGAATGAGACATCTTCTCTATGACAAATCTTGACATTGATACGCGTAGGACAAGATAGTAGGCTATTTCCATATGGCGAAATGCCTTAGCCTACGTCTGGTTGCATTTGCAAAATATAGCTTATTTTCTCTTCCCCCGCTCCGTAACTTCTGTCATATATAACCTAGTGGCCTACTACTTCCTTGAGTAGGTTGGCGGTTGTTATCTAACAAGCAAGAGGCAAAGTTCCTTCTGTTTTTTTTACCACAAAGATAAAAGTGACAAAGAAAAAAGGAGGAACCTACCACGTGATGAGAACCCAAGTCCGGGGAAATTGTAGAATTAAATCCCCGCCGCGGATAGGAAATCGTGTGTGCGATCAAGGTGCATTAAAAAAGAAAAAATCATTTGTTGCAAGACCGCCTATTCACAAAACCCGAAGAGTGCGCTCTAATTCTGAAGCCAGTATTGCTCCCGGAATCACGAAATGGGCGAAACAACGAATAGTTCAGGAACCGCGTCAGCCTGCTCTCCGTAATTAGAGATGCAGTGCAAATCTAGTAGATTTTCACACCGGTTCTATTTCCAAATATACTCAAATTGTTCGTCTCTTATTCCAAGATGATTTTTGTTGTCAGGTTTATATGCAATTCCCCCGTTAATCCGTTATTCTCGTTGCCGTTTCAGGGAGAGCGTCACACGGAAAATGGCGGCTCGGTCCTCTCTCTCGAATTTCAGGTCTGACAAACAGAGCCGTAGAACGTCTTTGCGGCCGGCGGGAGACATTGCTCATACTCGCCACTAGAGTAGAACAGCACCGAGGACACGCCTGTGTCCGCCAGAGGGCGACAAAGATGCAGCCCTGCCCTACTGTTGTCCTCCATCATGGCCCAATCATGTCTCCTGCCTAGGGGGCCTGGCCTGCTAGTGTGTACTGAAGGGTCCAAACGTACTCTTCAAACAGCTCATCAAAAGCAACAAGGAAACGAGTAAAACGAAAAGCAGGTGAGCGCCAGTCAACATACAGCAGTGTACCTTACCCATAGCATCAGCAGTCTCTCCAAGACAGCAGTCTTCTTTAAACAGCCTCATCATCATATAGTTCATCAACAACAGAGCCTTTTGTGGCTCAATTCTACAGTGTCCATTCTAACTGATGGTACTTTAAGACTTCGGCCTAAACTGCATTTTCTCCAGATTCATCGCCTGCCGAGAACTGGGCCACATGTTTGAGATTCCATTCCGTAAAAATTTGATTAGATCGTTTTAGAAGAGCTGAACCGGGACATTTTATAATAAAGTCGTTATTGACCAGTCGTCGCTAGTGTCCGTGCGCCATCTCCTGGTAAGAAATAGAAACTGCCTCTGAGATGGCCCAAAGGCAGCATCAGAACAGCGGCGGCTGTGTCCAATGGTAATCCAGCTGTCAGCTTTACTCACAAGCAGACAGATTTCCCCTCACCCGTAATAATAATTATAAAACACAAACGTTCCTATTTTCAAGCACTAATGTGTGTTTAAATAAACCAGTGTTCTAGCCTTGGATATAAAATATCATCCATTGAATATTAACTGACTAGTCAAGAGTAAAATACATACCTCAGAACAGCGAGAAGGCTCTGCCATACGTATATATTCTCCATTTCGTGGTTACCCATGTCACTGTGACCAACAATCCTTATCCTGGTAGACTGTCAACCCGTTCTAAAACACCGAACAAAAGAAAATTGAGTTAGCGACAGTACACGTAACTTTGACGCATTCTTCAGAATAATCATTTCGAATTTTTTTTATGAGACAGTTCATATGAAACATATAGGTTATAACAAACAGTACAGTGCTGTTATGATGCCACATTGATGGGATGTAGCTGGTATCAAAGTTCCATGTCCTGAATGTGACCGCAGAGACTGGGGAGAGCGGACGGCGACAATCACTGAACTCAGTGCTTTATCATTTTGTGCTAGTTAGCTGGCTTATCAACGTAAATATTTTAAACAAAATATTCTGCAATCTAGTGTTCCCTGTAATATATAAATAACTAAAATATCTTAGTTATAGATTCTTGTATATTTTGTAGTTATTAAAATTACTACAAAGTTGTTTGCTATAGTTAGCAAGCTATCTAGACAGCATCGGTAAGTTAGCTATCTTGTTACTGACATAGCTTGCTAGCTAGCAACATCTCCAGTAAGCTAGCAAGCTAGCAGCAGCTGACCGACACATTGGCCTGTTGACTGAAACCCCGAGACAGTTTTACCTTTTAATTTTAATTTGAGTCGCACAAAAAATATACATTTTGCAAGATAAACTACTTTGTAACTATTTCTATTCATAGTCTCTGTCGACATCGCCAGTTTTCAATATTTACCTGCAATAAACTCAGTTTTATGTGAGGGAGTAGAAAACTCGCCTTCGCTCACCTGCACAAGTCGACCAGTCTTGAACCGGAAATGCCCGCCTGTGCACGTCTGTGATTGCACAGTTTTGTAAAACAAGCATGGTGATTTGCTGATGTACCTGCCACTCAGTACAGATGAGCCCTCCATTGAAAGTAAATAATACTGAAGTTTATCAGATATTCTCAAAATGTTCAAGCACGAAAACATTTTAATTTAACATCACTGCAGTCGAGAGCAATGGTTGTGCACCTCAATCACAGTTAGTCAAATAAAGCCTTAAGGTTCTCCGCTACTTTGAGCTAAACGTTTGCAAACCATATTTACTTTGACGATAGCTGTTCAACTACTGTTGTCTAATACTGAGTGGTAAACAACATTGTGAGCGGCTATTACCTCGAATCTAATATCGCACAATATCAAGGCTTTATCATTTCACGTTGGAGCTTCTGTAGTTCGCTTGAATCTGTGTGAATTACTTACCTTTAGACATTCCTCAACATGTTGTGCTGTCATGCTACACAAGATTATAGGTTCACATATAAAATATGACCATTATTGAAAAGGAAATATATTATTGAAGGAATTAAACAGTATTCTTAGCCTGAAACATTGAAAGTATACGTGCCAGTTTTCATGTTAAAGCATATCAGATTTCAGATTCTGTGAAACTCTTTTACACTGTGGCAGACACTGATATTTGGGTGCATCAGCTTCTAACGAACTGTTAAATCAACTGTAGTTTAGTAATAGTCCAGTCTAGTAGTCTAGTTATACACATCAGTAAACTCAGTCTGGCCACATGTTTTGGAGTAACTAATCTCTTTACTTTTTCTTTCAACCCCTGGACTACTGTGAATCCAACACCCAGCGTTGATGGTTCAGGTTCCAGCTTGAAAATGTAACACAAATCCTTCCTTCAGTCTCCACTTGTCTGTACCCAGTGGCTACCTTTAAGTAACCCTTAGTTGCAAACCCTTCTGAGGAACCCAGACACAAGTCAAGGAAAAGCTTGTTGAAATTAGTTTATTCTGGTTTCCATACTTTAAAATGAATTACACATGAATAGTCATTCTGTCTAGGACAGTAGATTCTTTTTTATAATCAAGACACATTATTTAATGTAAAATGATAATACTCCAACCTGTCTGTGCAGAGGTCAAAGTTCACAGATGTAATATTCACCATATACCTTAGAAAAAAGCACCAAACGTTGACAATAGGCATCTCCATTCCTTGATATGGGGCAGCTTGTCTTAACGTGTTATTTCATCAAGTTGGCCTTTATCTCTTGTAGGTCAGACTCAAGCACATAAAGCACACATGTAACACACACATGTAACACACACTCCACACAAACACAGGGCAGACAGTACAAGGTTGCTGAGACATACCTGGGGGGCTTTCTTCAACAAAAAGTCTGAACGCTATTATGGTCAGAAAGTGCTTGAAACTACTGAAGAAGCTGTTAACGGTTCACGCCTGGGTCTGGTGGAATGAAGGCTCAGATTTCTGTCTTGAAACTGGACCAGTCAGCTAAATGTCATCGCTGATTGAAGTCCTTGGACAGACTTGAGCTACGACTGAAGTATCAGTCAAGTAGATGTCTCCAGAATATTTAGTTAAAATAAATCAATAAAAAGAACTGTTTACTCTCTAGTTTGGCTTTTCAGGCATCTCCAAAAGTCTTGGTTAGCCTAAGAGGTCACCATGCATCACCTCTGGTACCAGACACACATACACACCTCACACATACTTAACTTGCCTATGGATCACTGGATTCTCAGTCAGGAAGAGGCACTTGTTCAAATAAGTGGTTAAAGAACACTTAATTCCTCTCCGTGTGGACATCAACAGTCAACATCTAACATCACCAGACTGCCCGTGTGACAAGCTAAGAGCTTCGATAGGCCACAACCAGCTAGCCAATGGTTCTGATAGGTTGAGGTTAGCCAGCCAATTGCTATGATAGGCTGAGCCAACTCATCTTTTGCTCCCTGCACACTAACTGACCAATCAGTAGAGAGAAACCAGAGCTACAGGCTATTCCACAAGTGTTTATTCAGAGTTATGATGATAAAAAGAACATAAAAAAACTAAACATTTAAGACAGGGACTTCCATCAAGGATTCTCTTTTATTTATCTTCAGGGGCAGAGAAGTCAAAGTGATGTCTGCCAATGATGGGGCCAATCAGCACTTAGAAACAAGAGGGAAGAGGAATAAACCAATAACAAATCAGCCCGATGAGGCTTCAGGAGTGGGGCTAGATGGTGATAGGCCAATGAGGGCTAAGGCATGATGGGGCAAGTTTGGGTCTTGAGGGACAGAAGAGGAGGGAAGGGAGGGGGGGGGACCAGGAGATAGCGGATGATGACGAAACAGAGATTCAGAGGTACTGAATTAGCAGCAGTTCGTTTTCCTTTTTCTTCTTCTTCCTCTTTTTCTAAATAGCGGAGTCATGTGGCTCCAGGTTGGCATGGTTACAGTCCAGGGGGCTGGGGGGGGGGGGAGGGGCTACAGGACCTCGTCGCTCTCAGCTGTGTGCAGCTGTGTGTCGTCAGCATCAGTCATGCTGCTTTCCTGGGACTCCTCGACCTCCGCTGCAGGGGGGGGGGGGGGGGGCAACAACGGCGCAGAGGTTAAAGGTTACCAGGACAACACAAGCATAGAAGCCCAACGACCCGACAACCAAAACAAACGCGTAAGGCTGTAAAGGTACCTGAGTCGTAAGGGTAATCTTCAGTCACAGGCTCTTCATCATCAGGCAGGTATCTCTTGTCAATCGCCTCTTTGATCTGGTTGTTGGCTCCTTTGGGGTCCAGGTCCATGGCCCAGGAGAAGTTCATCAGTGCCAGGTGGGTCTGGCCCAGCTTCTTATACACCTGGGAGGGACAATACATGTCATGTTGGAAAACACACAGACAGAAACGCTCATCTTTGATCCTCATTTATAGATACCAATTCCCAGCCATCCATAACAAGGATGATCCTGCTTGTTGTGTAAACAGGTTCTGGCAAGGCCTCTTACCTTTCCTATTAGAAAGTAAACAAGTGACTCTTTGGGCACGATCTGTTTAAGTTCCTCAAGCTCTTGAAGAGCAGCCTGGTAGGAGGAAAAAATGATGGAATTAAATGTCAGCCAATGGAATCGCTCACAGATAAGCCACAACCAATGAAATGTCAGATACCATCTAGAGGCCAACCTTCCATTAGGTATTGGAGGCATGAGATGCCTTTTTCACAGCAGACGACTGGTTACCTTGTACTTCTCGTTGGCAAAAAGAATGGAGGCCCTGTGGAACTTGCATAGAGGATTCTTCGGATCTATGTTGATGGCCCTGTTCAGGGTCTCCAAGGCATGATCCGACTTCTTCAGCGCATGCTGCACCTGAAATGAACACAAAAAGCTTAGGGGTCACCAGGGTCATCAGCTAGTTCTAACTAAAGCTGATGACTAATGCAAAAAAATCCAGGACCGGTTAATGCGAAAGCTAAGCTAACGCTAACTCCAGGACTTCCCAGCTAAAACCAACTGGGAAAGGCTAATGTTGAACTACTTAGCTAAAAGCTAGCTAGGTTTAGCACTAACGGCCAACGCCACGGTAACAGTAACCAACGGTAGCGGTAACAGTAACTAACCACTCCGATATGACAGAGCAGCACAGAGCTCTGAGGGTTGATGCTCAGAGCCTTCTTGAAGTGGATCTCTGCTAGATTGAACTTCTCCTGTTTGTAGTAGATCATTCCCAGCCCATACCTGTAAGACAGACACAACACATGACAATGTCGTTTTGTAGCCTAAGAAATCTGAATAACATACATTTATTGTTCATACCAGGTGTTTTAGAGACCCTAGTTTGTTGACAGCTTTTGGTTTTAGCATCTATGCTAGATAGACGTGCAAGCAGGGTAATGTGTGTGGTTTCGTACCAGGCGTTGTAGTGGCGGGTGTTGACGCGGATGGCGTTCCTGAAACACGCCAGGGCCTTCTCCAGCTCCTCTGTCAGGACAAACTCGTGCCCCAGCAGGGTGTAGGCATAGGCGAAGCCAGGGTCAACCTGGATGGCACGCTGGAAAAACTTTATGGCAATGTCATGCTCCCTCTGCAGGCTGAAACAGTTCCCTGCTACGCACCACGCCTGGGGGGGGGGCAGAGAAGAGATCATCAAGAAGTGGAAGGACGGGGAAACGAGGAAGGCTAATTGATAAAAGGAGACAAGAGTCAGACAACAGAAAACCAGTGAAAACAAGTCAAATGTGTCTGGGTCTTATCCAATACAATAGTGGATCTGGAGGTTGATGTTAGCTGACAATGTGTGTGTGTGTGGTGAGTTACCTCAGGTGAGTTCTTGTCCATGTCCGTGAGGTCTTTGGAGAGGGCAGAGAGAGCCACGTCCTTCTGCAGGTGCCACAGCGTGGTGGAGTATATCTCCATGCCTTCCACACGGTAGCTCTCGATGCGACGCACCTCCGAGAAGATCCGCTCCGCCTGGAGGGGGAGCACAGGGCCAGAAAGCACTTCAGCATGTGAGGTTTACTGGTCTCACTGGCGATACCCTGTCTTCTCCTTACTGGTCTCACTGGTGATAACCCGTCTTCTCATTACTGGTCTCACTGGTGATACCCCGTCTTCTCATTACTGGTCTCCCTGGTGATACCCCGTCTTCTCATTACTGGTCTCCCTGGTGATACCCCATCTTCTCATTACTGGTCTCCCTGGTGATACCCTATCTTCTCATTACTGGTCTCCCTGGCGATACCCTGTCTTCTCATTACTGGTCTCACTGGTGATACCTGTAGGCTGTAGTCTCTCTCTCTCTGTGTGTGTGTCTCTCTCTGTGTGTGTGTGTGTCTCTGTGTGTGTGTGTGTGTCTCAGTGTGTGTGTAGCAGTCTTACCTGCATGTACTCTGCCAGTTCAAAGTGGGCCCTGCCGATCTGGCCCAGCACCCAGCCAGTGTTGTAATGGTGTGAGGGCAGCTGGCTCAGGATGCTAATGGCCTCCTTGCAGTTGTAGGAGCACAGGGCCAAGTAGCCACGGCCTATATCCCGCATTAAGGTCATCAGGCCGTCTGGGACAGCAGACACACACAAGGTCAGCAACCCAAAACAACACTTTTATATGGACATCCTTGAATCATTTCCTTCTGGGTAAGGGTGTCCCAGGTTTAGGCAGCATGGTTACTGCTACAGGGGTCCACGGAGGGAGGCGTGTGGGGTACATGAAGAGGGTCTGTGGGGTCACCTTACCTGCAGCAGCCTTTTGCAGGCTGAAGGCCTGGAACTGGGGCGACCCCAGGCTGCCTTTGCCATCCGTCATGGACGAGTCGAGCTTGAGAATCTCGATGCTCTCGTTGAGGTTGGAGGGCGTGATGCCGGCCTTGCCCGTCTTCGACTTGGTCTTCCTGTTGGGGATCTTAGTGGGGAACTTCATCTTCAGCTTCTTGCTGTTCTCCTGTGGAGGGCGACAGGTCAGCAGAGTGAGGGCTGGGGACTCCCTACTCCTAGAGACAGACAGCCCAGAGGGTTACAGACACCAGCAGCCACAGGAACAGGGAGGGTGGGGCACTCGCATGACAGCCAGCAGATACTTTCATCTAAAGTGACATTCAGGGACCTCTTGATCTGCAGGCGACCACACAGAGCTATCCCCCACTCCTGTCCTTTTCATGACGGGCTTTTCTAAAGAATCGCCATTTGGGTTTATGATTGTTTGATACCAACAGGGTTGGGAGGATTTCAGGCAGATCCAAACGACAATCGGAAGAAGAACAAAAAAAGCACTTATTATATGCAGTCAGGCACACGAGCATGCTCAGAGAACAGATGTATTGTCGCGGCGGAGGGAGCGGCCGCTACCTTGGCAGTGGAACTGGCACTGGTGAAAAGCCGCGAGCTCCGCCTGGGCTGCACATTGGGGGGGGCAGCGATGGTGGGGCTCAGCACTTGAGGTGTCGTACTGCACACAGACAAGGGAGAGAGAGAGAGACAGGTAAGGAAGAACCAGGTAGACAGGCAGACAACTGGACAGGCAGACAGGCAGACAACTGGACAGGTAGACAGGCAGACAACTGGACAGGTAGACAACTGGACAGGTAGACAGGCAGACAACTGGACAGGCAGACAACTGGACAGGACAGGTAGACAACTGGACAGGTAGACAACTGGACAGGTAGACAGGCAGACAACTGGACAGGTAGACAACTGGACAGGTAGACAACTGGACAGGTAGACAGGCAGACAACTGGACAGGTAGACAACTGGACAGGTAGACAACTGGACAGGTAGACAGGCAGACAACTGGACAGGTAGACAACTGGACAGGTAGACAACTGGACAGGTAGACAGGCAGACAACTGGACAGGTAGACAACTGGACAGGTAGACAGGCAGAAACCTGGCCAGGCATGTGGAAGTACAGACAGACCTGGTCTGGGGGGCGGTGCTCTGGGTTTGGTTGAAGGGGATAGGGAGCACTTCTCTGCTGTTGCCACTCTGGGAGAACACTGACTTGGTCCCTGCCTGGGAGATACGAGCTACAGACTGGAGAGAGGAGAGAGAAGGGGAGGGAGAGAGAGAAGGGGAGGGGAGAAAGAGACAGAAGGGAAGTGAGGGAGGGGAAAGATAGACAAGACAGGATAGAGAGAAAGGGAGGGGAGATCTTATATTTAATCTCTTTTCATTATTGCTCTCTTTGGTGTGTGGGTGTGTGGTGTGTGGGTGTGTGGGTGTGTGGTGTGTGGGTGTGTGCGTGTACCTTCTTTTGTGGCGCTCCAGGTGGAGGTGGTTCCATCCCTGAGCCACTGTGACTGTAGTTCTGAAGGTACGAGGGGTCTCCCGGGCTGGGCTCCAGAGGCAAGATCCCAAAACTGGAAACACAAATCAGAGAGTTTCACACTCGGATATCTAGCTCAGTTCAGTTCAGTCACCCAGAGGATCGAGAGAGTGTGTGTGTGTGTGTGTGGTGGGAGCAGGCAGTGTGTGTGTGTGTGAGTGTGTAATATACAGCTGTGTACCTGGGTGTGAGTGGGCTGAGAGCTGCGGGGCCCCCCAGTAGAGAGCGTCCACTCCTGGGCTTGTTCTGAGTCTGCTTGGAGAGCAAGGAGCCAGCTGGTCCCAGAGGGCCCGCGTCCGGGGAGATGACAGACGAGTCTATGTAGGACATGGTGGAGTCAGACGTCAAGGACGAGTACTTAGAGTTAGACGACTCCAGGTTCAGTCGGTTAAGCTCCTACAGAGAGAGAAATGGATGGAAAGAGAGGGGGAGAGAGAGAAGGTTTAAAGTCTTGCCCTGCAAACAGAAATTTCAGATTGTTTTTGCAACATTGTATGTCTGTGTGTGCCAGGGTGTCCTACATCTGTGTTTATGTGTCATTGTGTGTGTGTGTGTGCATACCAGGGTGTCCTGCGGCGTCTCCATCAGGACTGTGTCCACCTGGCGATGCGGCATGTTGTGGCATGGCGTGTGGGCGGGGCTTATAGGGGGCTGGGGAAGAGGTCCACTCCCTCCACAGAAGTTCTGGAGAGAAGTCAGTCTGAAGATCTGCTCTGGGTCTGGACGCTCACCTGGAAACCACACGCACACAGAACCTGTTCACCTCAACCTTTGACAACATTCTTCAGCAGTATGTAGTAAACGGCGGGTTGATTGAATCACCTGTCCATGTCTCTGCAGTGTGTGTGTGTGTGTGTGTGTGTGTGTGTGTGTGCGCGCACAGCCGGCAGACTCACCTATCTGACAGAGGGACTCGAAGGGGGACCAGAGGAAGGGATTGAGGCTCAGGCTCTTCTGGTAGCACTCCGAGCCCCGGGCCAGGCGGTCAGTTTTGCTGTGCGGGGAGAGACAACGGACATGAGGACAAACACACAACTACGGTAACCATTCCTACTGTCCAGCTGGGCGTAGCTCGGCTGCAGTCTGGAATCTTCAGATGTAAAAGACGAGTTGAGTTGGGTAGACAGAGAGGTTCAGGGCTACAGACAGTGGCATATATTTGGAGTTCTAAGAAGTGGGGTGTTTTCAAATCCCGCTCAGGAGATCTGCCTGGAGGATCAGTCCTTCTGTTTACATCCTGACCCCAGCATTCCCCTGGCACGCACACACACCTCCAGGTCACAAGGCCTTGATTAGGCACATTATAGCTGCAAACACAAGTGCAGTAGCTAGCTGGTCTGTCTGGAGCACAGGATGCTTCTGTAGCCAGACCAAACCCATCAGACTCACATCCTGTTTAAACTGACTAATGTATGCAGTGACTGCCTGTCAGTATAGTAAGGAACGGATGACTGTAATGCATGTCTGTATAATACAGTCTTCCTTCCGCTCCTATGATCTAATGGTTATACCCAAAAGCTTCTCTACAAAGCCATTACTTGTCCATCCTCATGGCAGATCAATGGATTAGAGGGGCCATGCATTAAGGGAGCCCCTAGGTTCAGTCCTATTAGCTTGATGACACACCCAGTAGCAGTGCTTAGAACCCACAAACATTCCACTGGAACAATGTTGACCTCCACGTGTATATTACGTTTACATAACAGTTCATGCAACACCCTACAAGGAAACTTAAGTCGGTTTAGATGCAGTTCTATGGGCATATGTGAAGTCCTCTGTGACATTGCTTGTAAAAAGGGCAATACAGATTACATTTGAAACAGTGAACGAGACCATCCTAGTACATAACCCTCCCAGTGTAAACCAGTTAGTAGAGATGCATGCCTGTGTAACCCAGTGAGACCTTACCAGTAGATCTGTCCGAGCAGAGACAGGGTGAAACAGGCCGAGTCTCCAAACTCTGTGACGAGGTCTTCCTGGCTCTTCTGTTTGTTCAGGACGCCCCCCGTGAGGATCTGCTCCCCCTCTGCTAGCCTGTGCACACACACACACACAGTCACACGCATGCATGCAGGACCTATACTGATTCATAGCATGCCAACCACTACATTTACATTTAGTCATTTAGCAGACGCTCTTATCCAGAGCGACTTACAGTAAGTACAGGGACATTCTCCCCGAGGCAAGTAGGGTGAAGTGCCTTGCCCAAGGACACAACGTAATTTGGCACAGACCTGGCACAGGGAATCGAACCGGCAACCTTCTGATTACCCTACCCCCCCCCCCCCCCCCCCCAGATTCCCATCACGACATCCACAGTCTCTCTGCTTACTTGCTGAGGTCCACACAGCACTTAGCTAACAGGTATTTGCATTGTGGCGTGGTGCAGCTGTGGCCTTTAAGGAGGCGGTAGGCCTTGTAGGCCTTCCCAGAGCGGTAGTAGCAGGTGGCCAGCAGGAACAGAGCCTCCTCCGAATGCACTAGGGAGACGTGACACAGCAGGAGCATGGCGGAGCATCAGACTCATATCATTATCGTGGCCTCTCACGTCCGCACAAACACACACACACACTGATGAATAGACAGCCGGACATCCAGAAACACACACACGCACAGCAATGTACAGACAGGGACATACACACGATGAGACATGGACAGACAAGCAGAGAAACAATCTACCAGAGAGATTCAGGATTGTGGTTAATGCGCTGTTCTGTGTCATGTTTAACATACAGGCCTGGTTTTGCAAGGATCGAAGTCGTTTAAGATGACTAGCGATGGATGGACGAACAGGGAGGGATGTAAAGGCCCATGTGAAGTGTGTTATGTCATTACCTTCAGCGTACAACCGCTCTGCCAGGAACGCTGCGTCGCGATAGGCATAGTGGTTTAGTGCTTGCCACACAGCAGCCTACACGCAGGGAAGTGAAAGAGGGAAAATATATTACATACATACAAGCCCTTCTTCGAAAGCGTTCTATAGCTAGTTGAACTAAATTGAGAAGTACACTAAACATACATTGAAAAGATTAACCTACAGGCCATAACCTAAGTTAGATGTCACAATTTGAAGGATTGTCTCCATCTTAGCTACCGTTACACTAGCTCGCTAACGTTAGATATTATTAATGTGGCGACCACCACGTAGCGCTTCTTAAGCAATATTTAATCATTACAATATTAATGCATTTGATAATAGCCAAATATTATCAGCTGGCTAGCTAACAAGGCAAGCCATTTCGTGGGCGAATACATCAATAACTTCATATTAACCAATTAGCTAGCTGGTTATCTTTTAGCTATCTAACTAGCTAAACAACATGACACAGCTAGAGCTAGCTAGTTCACATTTGACGAAAGGAATATGCCAGTTAAACAGTTGACGTAGCAGTCTAATAGTAGTAGACCACTAACCTTAATATTACTACTAGCGAGCTGACTAACTAGCAAACGCAAAGCTAGCAGAAAGCTGCTAGATAAAACGTTAGCTAGGCAATCAAGTTCATCAACGGGCCTACCAGCTACATTTAGTACGTTTACAAAAGAATAGCAGATCAATCAAAGACCTGGCTAATTGACTTGCGTTATCTAGCTAATTGTATCGGCTGACCCTAACTTTAGCAAGCGCATACAGTCTGTCAGCTAGCTGTTAGCCAAGAAATCCTTGATAGCAGCTCCACAAAAACATTCTTATTCAGAAGGAAAAGACCATATAAACCAACGAGATAATTAAATTGACAGTTATGTTTCTGGCTACTATTCATATTCGCGATGAGTACACTGTTGTTCTATAATCTGGAAATGAGAATCATCCGCCTATTTTTTTAATTTATGTTTAGACTAGGTATATAGAGCTAGTTCGTGGAGCTAAATACAATGTATACTACTGTAGCCAGCTAGCCAATGCTACACAAGGCCCAGGCGTTTGTTTTCAGACCTCGGCGTAAGAGTAGTCGAGGAGACCGACCGGGGAGAACCAAATGTAGGCATGAATACATGGCGCTTTTCCTGCAAATGACATCGGTCGGCTTGAAATAATAAACCACTTTTTCACCTGAACAGGTTCCTGCAGCACAGTCATTCCGTTGTCAGGCTCCTTCTCACGTCCTCTGTTATTTGTTTCCCTCTCTCTTCAGTTCCTTTCTTAGCTTGTTCAGTATCCAGGCCTGAAGTAGCTCCGACCGAAGGATTTGAACACACCGACCGTTACCGAGAAATAATGCCGGAACTTGTCGAATCCATCCGAAAAATGCAAAGAAACTGACGAGGGCTCTGCGAAGATAGCCGAAGAGTTTTTATTTTTTACAAAACACAAAAAGGCAAGCCTAGTACACTAAGGCTTTATCAAATAACTTTGTATTTTTCATAAAAAAATAAATCAGTATAAGGGCTTTCTTGTGTCTAACAAGTTTTAGTGATGTAGGCCTACTAAAAAGCTTAACCTCATAAAAACCTTTCCAAATGAAAGAAAAAAATAGTGTGATGTAAAAATATATGTAAAAAATAATGCCGATCCAAAAAATCAAACTTCAGAAATTCAGGCTGTTCAAATTCGAATGGTTAAATTCAGATCCCATTCAGATTTTTTTTCCAGAAAATATTTTTGAAAGCTTTCGAAACTTTTTACACACACAACGCACAGAAAACGTTTTATAGTTTTTTTAAAGGTCACATGACATGAAAACTTCACTTTAGGAGGTTATTTAACATTAATATGAGTTCCCCTAGCCTGCCTTTGGTCCCCCAGTGGCTAGAATTTTCGATAGGTGTAAACCAAGCCCTGGGTGTTCTTCTCCGCCTTTGAGAAAATGAAGGCTCAAACGCTCGGTTTGAAAATCTCCTCTTATTGACGTAACAAGGAGTCAGGCTACCGCCCTTCTCTCTGCTGTGCCCGCCCAGATAATCTGGCCCGCCAATGAGGAATTGAGCTACGATTGTGCAAGGGCGAGTGCAATATCCTGTTTTCCTGCAGAGACATCATGCCATGGCTAGCAAACGAACGAAGCATAACAGTTGCTCAGTGCTTGGATGTACAAATCAACACACAAGTCTTTTTGTAGTTCCGTCATCCGAGCCTCTAAACAATCAGTATCTTCATTTTCGCTGAAAATGCGCCTACACAACTTCTGTTGTAGGCGCATTTGTTTTGTATGTCTGCGCCAAACACTTCAGCCACGACTGTTTCCTCAACTTGAGCTAATACAAAACTGGCCTTGCTGAAATTAAATTCTGGATCAGTACTAACTCTCCTTCGTCCAGCTACTAACCTCGGACAAGTAAGTTAACTAACGCTATATCATTTTGTAGTTTTACTGTATATGGTTACCTAGCTTGCTACCCTTAGAATGTGGCTGTAACATTAGCTCTGCAGCTAACAGCTAAGTTACTGTCGCTATGGAAAGGTAGATAGCATCAAGTATAAGTGTGAATACATATGCTGTACGTGAGTGTTGTACACTTCTTTGTTATTTGGATAAACGTTCTGCTGTTGGTGTTATGGCGCGCGCGATATTCACCTTTCCCCTCATTGAAATGACTGAGTGTGTACCTCTGCAAACCAGGGTTATCAGATGAGAATGGGCAAATTCGAGGTATTTTACAGCAACGGGGTTACAGCCATTGCGATACATCCGTTGTAAACATTAGCGCATGGTGCCGCCCCTCCGCTCCTCATTAGCATTTAAAGCTACAGACACCAAAACAGCGCGTTCTGAGGAAAGCTCCTTGTGGGACTGCTAGTAGTGGCTGTAATTCTGCACCAAGGCTGAATTTCGGGAAAGAGACTTCTGATACAGTATTAGGGGACCACTAAGGCCTATATAAAAGCATCCAAAAACAGCATGTCATGTGACCTTTAAAACTTTATTTCGAAAATATTTTTCAACCCTTTGGAACCTATTTGAAAATAATGTTTATACCTTTCGAAACGTGTAACCGGTGTGAATCGGTGAAACCGGTGTGAATCGGTGAAACTCACTCCTCAGGTATGTAACAGGGCACCCGCGTCAACGAATAGCTAGCTTTTCTTTGGCGTAGCCGGTAGTGGTTGCGCTTGGCAGCGCTTGGTGGCGTGTTCGAGCCCGGGCAGGGACGAACATCGGTCCAGGAAGCCTTCAGGACAGAGCAAGACCACGCCTGTTACACCCCCGTTACACGAGGTACTGCTTAGCCAGGACACTAAGCTTCTTGTAGCCCAAATGAAATGAAAGGAGGTTCGCAGCAGAACGCAGGGTCATGTAGACTACCTTTTTTGATTGTTTTCATCATTTCTAACGTCACAACTATTAGAACACATGCAGGGGCGGTTCTACACGGGGGCCTACAGGGGCCAGTGCCCCTGTAAAAATGTCCCTGGCCCCCCCTGTGGCCCCCCTGAGCTGACAGAATTTTTTTTTTTTACACGTTTTTCTTCTTCTAGTAATCATCATGAAATGAGGAAGGGACATTGCAGCCTTTTTTGCCCCAGTAAATAAAAAAGTTAGAGAAACACATCAAAGTATTGAGAGAGCTGAGGAGCTGGAAGAGGGAGAGCCAGAGCCGTTTGTACATTTAGTCGTTTAGCAGACGTTTGTATGATTTTAATGTAAAGCAAAATTAAAGTATTTAATGTTTACATTTTTTATGTGCCCCTCTGATTAAACACTGGCCCCCCCTTGGCCCCCCCAGTAAAATTTGTATAGAACCGCCACTGAACACATGGAAACCTTATTTTATATTTAATTTAAAGGTTTATCATAAAAATGTAAAAAATATATTTTTTAACTACGCTCATAAGTATTCGAAAACTAACTTACTTTAGGATATCCGGATATTCGAGTAACCACGCCCATCCCTATGAGGAACAATGAGTTGTGTGGACTAGTTGAGTGTGCTTGCCTTCGGTAAGAAGCACGCATCACTAAAGGTTCTCCTCTAGGTGGAGAAAGAGTGCCATCTATCACTGACTTGATTCCATGTAGGGTCTGTATAGACAGTAGCACACGCACGATGATCAGTGTTCCTGCCATTTATGTTACATTTTACTCATCAGAAATTCATGTCACGGGGCTCATTCCACTTCATCTATGTATTTAAATGAGGAGCGCGTGCTACACTAGATATTCAGTCCTACAACTCCTGACGAATCACAACTTGCTCATCCCTAATTCATGTCACGTGCCTGTGTGGAGGAGAAGAAAAAAAAGTATATAGTTATAAAAAAAACAACAACAGTAAACTGGGGCAGCTGCTTCACAGTTCATGTTGATTGTTGCCTGTGGACATTTCAACAACAGCACTTGAAGGAAATGAATAATGGATTATGAATAGATTGACCAGCGGTCATAGTTAAGTATGATCTCATGAATTTGTAATCTAATAAACCTATCGCATTAAAGTGGAACAGACTCGACTTGTCCTTGTGATAACAGTCGAGAGAACACAGGCTAACTGGGCAAGAAAAGAGGTTACCTGTCACTGTAAAGTCAAGTGTTCACGTAGCAACGCCCTTTATTCATTTATACAAATGCTCCAGTTCAGACCATGGCCACCCTTAAAAGGTCATACAGCGAACCACTCGTTTTCTGCTATCTTTATATTCCCCCCTGAGGGACAACTGAAAAACAATCTGAAAAAAGAGCAATTCGTTGCGTCTAAGCAAGCTGGTCGACTGACGACATGTTTCTGAATACAGGGTTGTTGTTTCCTGCTATATCAGGTTATAGACGTGAGTGACAGGGCTGCCATGGGAACGAGGCATCTTGCAATAATCTTTAATCCATACTCTGCTGCTGGAGAAAAGAGAGGAAGAAAGCAAGGGGTGTTAAAGAGAAGGAGAGTTAGAAGGGTATTTATGTGACTCATAAAACTTACTGTGCAATTCCCACGCTGCATGACAGCTTTGGTTTCAGTCTCGTAGACCGTAGCTACACATTCTACGAAAAATGCCAGCTAGAACTGACTAACACCAGATAGAACTGACTAACTCAAATTCTGTCTTGAACCGACTAGTTCTATTTTAGACCATTTAAAAACCATCACCTAGATCTGTCTGAAGGGAAAGTTACACTTTTCTCTTTCGAAAAGTAATTCGGAATTTCGGAAGTAATTCTCCGCTGCAGTAGTTCAAAGGAGAGCAAGACAGCCTGGCTCAACCCTGCTTTGTCATCACCATGTATGTTCCAGACAAGTGCCGGGCTTACTATTCTCACATTGAGAGAGAATTAAATGTTGTTTCCATCAAGGATAACTGTCACACACTAATGGACGGCATGGCTACAGGCAGAGTTTGACCGGACTTCAGGCTGAGATGGACTGATTCAGGAACAGCATCTCTCTCTAATGACCTCACGTGTATCTGCCTGTTGCTGAGATGGACTGATTCAGGAACAGCATCTCTCTCTAATGACCTCACGTGTATCTGCCTGTTGCTGAGATGGACTGATTCAGGAACAGCATCTCTCTCTAATGACCTCACGTGTATCTGCCTGTTGCTGAGATGGACTGATTCAGGAACAGCATCTCTCTCTAATGACCTCACGTGTATCTGCCTGTTGCTGAGATGGACTGATTCAGGAACAGCATCTATCTCTAATGACCTCACGTGTATCTGCCTGTTGTCAGACTGCCTAGCCTCCAGTGAGAGAAGTGTGAGAGGCCTCCGGTTCTTTTAATTACTACATTTGAAAGCTTCCTTTTATTTATTAAAAAAATCTAACTTAAGTGTGAAAACTGGAAATGGAAGTGGTAATGGAGGTCGTGTGTGTTCCGTCTCTGCAGTACAAACTGCTGGTGCTTCTGGTAAGTCAACAGGTTTGTTCTGGGCTGGCTGTGGGTGACCTTTGAACCCTCCTGCTGGGTCATTGACTCCTATTAGTCCAGAATCAGACTCCAGGAAGTGGAGCCATGGGTCTGGCTGGTCCCCAAAGAACTGACCAATCAGATGTAACAACATGGTCTCTGTAATCAGCCAATTAGCCGTGGGGGTCAGGCCTTCTAGTTCCAGAGGCAGCAGAAAACCTGCCACTCCACTCTCTCTCACACAAGCGCGCACACACACACACACACACAGTCAGTTATGTTTGTCAGGAAGTAGTAGAGGGTGACAGATGTGGTTGTAGTGAGTCTCAGGAACAATCAGAGAGCACTATACAGCTTCCATCCCTTCACATCCAGAGATGAGAGGGCCTATCCCAGAGACTAAGGCACCCTGACAATTAAATACTCATTCTGTCTCGCCCTCTCTATGTCTATCTCCTTTTTCCATCTCTGTCACTGTTTTTCTCTACCTTTTCTCACTCTGTGAATTCTCCACTCTCTCTTTCAATCACGCCCCCCCCCCCCCCCCCCTCCCCCGCCCTTAACCACCAGCTCACCATCACCCTCCACACAGACAATCACTCTCATCTTTTAGCTATCAACCTTCATGTAGGGCAATCAGCAGGATCCTCTTCAGAGCTGTGTTCTGCGCTGGCTCATCCTGGCTGATAGAGGAGCTCAGGTACTGCTGGCTGGCTGACTGGCTGCCTGGCTGACTGCCTGGCTGACTGCCTGGCTAGCTGCCTGGCTGGCTGCCTGGCTGGCTGGCTGCCTGGCTGGCTGCCTGGCTAGCTGCCTGGCTGGCTGCCTGGCTAGCTGCCTGGCTGGCTGCCTGGCTGGCTGCCTGGCTGGCTGCCTGGCTGGCTGCCTGGCTGGCTGCCTGGCTGGCTGCCTGGCTGCCTGGCTGGCTGATAGGAGCTCAGTCGTGTAGAGTGGCCCTGAGGGCCCTCCAGAGGATGGGACTGTGTTTCATTCAGTCTCTGTCCGCTCCGGATTATAGCCTACTGCATTCATGTGATGTCAGAATCATCCCTCTCCTCCTCCTTCCTCTTCTCCCTCTCTACTGCATCCATGTGGTGTCAGAATCATCGGAAAAATAATTCGGAACATGGAAAGTCAAAGAACAGGCAGACAAGTTATATATTTTTCTTTAATGTCATCCACCTTTGTTAATTGTATTGCTTTAGGCACCGAAAACATTTTAAAAGTATAGATTTGGCACCGGTATCCTAAAAACCCAAACAATACCAACCCTAGGGAGACTGAACATGCTCATGTTTCAAAAAAGTATATATTTAATTACATACAGTGGATGAGGCCAGTGGAGTGTTGCTCGACACGTGTGTGTGTGTGTGTGTCAGATGCTGTACATGTTGTAGATGTTCCAGACTACCTCACCTGAGAGGTCACCGGAGAGGTCAGGGTATTCTGGGCAGTGCTGAGGACAGGACCCTGCTCATTAAGCCAATCAGAGCGAAGACGAATGAAGCTTCTTTACTTTATATAACAGCAGCTCCCTCTCCCTTTCTCTCTCTCTCTCTCTCTCTCTCTCTCTCTCTCTCTCTCTCTCTCTCCTCTCTTCTCTCTCTCTCTCTCTCTCTCTCTCTCCCTTTCTCTACCTTTCTCACTGTTCGATCTCTCTCGTTTTGTTCCTTCGCCCTTCGCTTTCTATTCCATTGACCCCTGACCTTGTGTCTTTGGTCCCTCCTTGAAGCAGCCGTCAAAACACGCTCACACACCGGTGTTTGGGTGTGGGTTTGTGAATGTGTGGGTATGTGCGTGTGCGTACAGTATGTGTGTGTGCAGTATGTGTGTGTGTGTTTAGTTTGCATATCACTTAGAGCCGGCCACATTTCATTTCCTTCAAACGTTTCCTCTAAAAGGATGTTGAAACACATTGCCCTTCACCCATTGCACATTATTCATCTAGGATGTGGGAGGGAATGGGCGGGGCTTGGAGGTCAGTGTGATGTCAAATCAATCCTGTCTGCTGGACTTGACCAAATAAGTCTGGCCACCTAGGCCGCCATGGTGACAAAATCCTTGGGTTGACCTTCTGACTTCCCATTACCCTGGAAATAGGGGCAGGGAGAACACTATACACACACCTCAACACAGCCTCCAGTACAAACACACCTATATTATTCTCCTGTGTTCAGTGCCCTGTCTCAGCACAGACTGCAGCACAGACTAACTGCAGCACAGACTGCAGCACACTGCTCCTCTCTGTACTCCTCTCTGTACACATCAGCCACAAAGGTATTGAGGATTATTAAACTCAATATTTTAATCCTCCCTCCCCTCCCACCATCGATTCCATCCTCTTTTGGTTCCATCTATTACTCCTGCCCTTCTTCCTCTCTTTCTCCCTCCTCCCTCCCTCTCCTCCCTCCCTCCCTCCCTCCCTCTCCTCCTCCCTCCCTCCCTCCTCCTCCTCCTTCTCCTCCTCCCTCCCTCTCCTCCTCCCTCCCTCCCTCCCTCTCCTCCTCCCTCCCTCTCCTCCCTCCCTCTCCTCCTCCCTCCCTCCCTCCCTCTCCTCCTCCCTCCCTCCCTCTCCTCCTCCCTCCCTCCCTCCCTCTCCTCCTCCCTCCCTCCCTCCCTCCCTCTCCTCCTCCCTCCCTCCCTCTCCTCCTCCCTCCCTCTCCTCCTCCCTCCCTCCCTCTCCTCCTCCCTCCCTCTCCTCCTCCCTCCCTCCCTCCCTCTC
>CM042862.1:1338001-1368001 GCA_023658055.1 Thaleichthys pacificus | reverse complement strand
ACATTTAAACACCACCAAATTTACAGATACCAAAAATGCAATAATGTTTTCAGGCTTCAGAAATTCAAATAGAACCAAATCCAGGCTGCTCAAATTCGAATGGTGAAATTCAGATCCAAAACATTTGAGCCGAAAAAAATTCAGATCAGCAACATCTGTGATACCAAAGATAAGTAAGGCAATCGAGCCTGAATGCAACCGAACCATCTCACTTCTCCGAGAAGGTTCCAACTGCAGACCTCTCTCCTCAGGCCCCTCTCATCCAGGTGTAGCTGCAGGCAGTCATACATGCAGATCAGTCAGACAAGCACAGCCTGGGGATGAGGAGAGAGGTCCGGTCTGAGGCAAGCAATACCTTGGTATCCCAATCAGATTTCTTTCGGCTCTAATTTTTTGGGATCACATTTTTGGGATGGAAATTTGGGGATCTGAAACAATATGTTACCAATTGCTTCCATAGACAAGAAAAATATTTCGAAAAAAGTTTTGAAAAAAGTAGAAACCTTTTTGTGTTGTGTTGTGTGTGAAAAAAAGTTTCGAAAGGTTGAATTTTCGAGAAAAAAAATCGTCCGGTGTTTTTTTCGGTTAAAGAACGATTAAGTGAAACCTTTTTTCATGGTTGACATTTGCATGGAATCTCCCAGTTAAAAAAGAGGAAAGAAAGAGAATTGTGAGAGAAAGTAAACGAAAAGGTGATAGGAAATATAATAGCAGAAAAGAGGGAGGAGAGGAGAACAGTGAGGGAATTGTAGGACGAGGGCTTTCGGCAGTTGGCTTGCGACACCGACAGGCTGCTCTCACGCTAACGAGCTATGTCAGCAAGCAGGAAGTTTAGAAACAGTCGCTGTGGCGACCGGCGAAATACGCTGTATATCGAAATAGGAAGAATCTGGAGTGTTGAACTTTATCGGTCACGGTTATAGAACAATACTCTAATGAGGCATGGTCTGGCCAATCAGAAAAGGGGATTGCTCTCCCTACGGGTAGCGTTGGCTTGCTGCCGGATGCACAAGACACAAACCACACTCCTCTCATTACGTAACACCGGCATGCTAGCCTAGCAGCTAATTAGCATGACTGATTGCTGCTCTATGACTATGTATATATAGAGGGTGATGATGGAGAGATATGAATATGGCAGAGACAGAGGGATGAGAGACAGAATGGAGAGACACAGAGGGCCATTGAGAAGAGAGCTGTTAAAATCTGTGTAAATAGAGAGGATGAGAGAACTGTAGGCTAATTCTCCCTACAGTGAAACATTAGTTTTATTAACTGATGCTCAGGGCTACTAAAGGTAATTTGTAAACTTTTACACACTCTCTCTCTCTCTCTCTCTCTCTCTCTCTCTCTCTCTCTCTCCTCTCTCTCTCTCTCTCTCTCTCTCTCTCTCTCTCTCTCTCTCACACACACACACTCACACTGAACTAATTTAATTGTGGTCACCATGATAAGGCTAATTCCGTAATCGTTTTCCCTGATAGCAGACTGTGATTGGTTAATGTCACGGACGGCTGAGCAGACAGGAAGAGGAAGTGAAACATCAGTGCTGGGAGGTGGGATGATGAGATAGAAGTCAGAGGATGCTAAGAGACATGATCTATCACCACGGCTACAGGCTCAACCTTCCTGTAAGTAGCTAAAGGCAGAGTCCATAGATACAGATCTGTATCTATGGACTCTAGTCCATAGATACAGATCTGTATCTATGGACTCTAGTCCATAGATACAGATCTGTATCTATGGACTAGAGTCCATAGTTACAGATCTGTGGAGAAAGGGGGGAGGGAGGGTCACATGTCTAGGAGGCTTCTGACCTCCCCAAGTGCCAATATAGGATACATGTGTACCCCCCACACACACTGCTGACGTTCTAGCAGTGAAGCTAGGATGTACCTGTCTAGTGTAAGAGGTAGAGAGAGATGGGGGGGGGGGGGGGTGACTGAGAGGGAGACAGAAAGAGATGAGGGGGGGGAGAGCAGGGTATAGAGAGGGAGGAAGAGAGGAGTGTAGTAAAGAGAGGGAGGGAGGAAGAGAGGAGTGTAGTAAAGAGAGGGAGAGAGGAAGAGAGGAGTGTAGTAAAGAGAGGGAGAGAGGAGTGTAGTAAAGAGTGAGAGGTGTGTAGAAGAGAGGAGTGTAGGAGAGAGAGAGGGGTGTAGGAGAGAGAGAGGGGTGTAGGAGAAAGGGGTGTAGGAGAGAGAGGGGTGTAGGAGAAAGGGGTGTAGGAGAGAGAGGGGTGTAGGAGAGAGAGGGGGTGTAGGAGAGATAGAAGTGTAGGAGAGAGAGGGGTGTAGGAGAGAGAGAGAGGTGTAGGAGAGAGAGGTGTAGGAGAGAGAGGGGTGTAGGAGAGAGAGAGGGGTGTAGGAGAGAGAGAGGTGTTGTAGGAGAAAGGGGTGTAGGAGAGAGAGGGGTGTAGGAGAAAGGGGTGTAGGAGAGAGAGGGGTGTAGGAGAGAGAGGGGTGTAGGAGAGATAGAAGTGTAGGAGAGAGAGGGGTGTAGGAGAGAGAGAGAGGTGTAGGAGAGAGAGGGGTGTAGGAGAGAGAGAGGGGTGTAGGAGAGAGAGAGGTGTAGTAGATAGAGAGAGGGGTGTAGGAGAGAGAGAGGTGTAGTAGATAGAGAGAGGAGTGTAGGAGAGAGAGAGGTGTAGTAGATAGAGAGAGGGGTGTAGTAGATAGAGAGGTGTAGTAGATAGAGAGAGGTGTGTAGGAGAGAGAGATGTGTAGTAGATAGAGAGAGGTGTAGTAGATAGAGAGAGGGGTGTAGTAGATAGAGAGAGGGGTGTAGTAGATAGAGAGAGGAGTGTCGTAGATAAAGAAGCAGGAACTCTTCTCTCCCCTGGGTGATTGTCCTCCACATCTGAGCTTGCCTCATTTCAACCAGATAATAATTGAAGCACCAGGTGGGTGGATAAAGAGATGGTGATACTATCTTGTGTGTACCGTAAGTGTGGTGTGTGTGTACCGTAAGTGTGGTGTGTGTGTGATGTGTGTGGGTGTATATGTGTTTTGTGCTGGGTGTATTGATGTGTATGGTTGGTATGTGTCTGATATGTGTGTTTGGTATATGTGGTGTGTGTGTGTGGTGGGAGCAGGCAGTGTGTGTGTGTGTGTGTGTGGTGGGAGCAGGCAGTGTGTGTGTGTGTGTGTGTGTGGTGGGAGCAGGCAGTGTGTGTGTGTGTGTGTGTGTGTGTGTGGTGGGAGCAGGCAGTGTGTGTGTGTGTGTGTGTGGTGGGAGCAGGCAGTGTGTGTGTGTGTGTGTGTGTGTGGGTGTGGTGGGAGCAGGCAGTGGTTGTGTGTGTGTGTGTGTGGTGGGAGCAGGCAGTGTGTGTGTGTGTGGTGGGAGCAGGCATGTGTGTGTGTGTGTGTGTGTGTGGGTGGGAGCAGGCAGTGTGTGTGTGTGTGTGTGGTGGGAGCAGGCAGTGTGGTCGTGTGTGTGGTGGGAGCAGGCAGTGTGTGTGTGTGTGTGTGGTGTGTGGTGGGAGCCGGCAGTGTGTGTGTGTGTGTGGTGGGAGCAGGCAGTGTGTGTGTGTGTGTGTGTGTGGTGGGAGCAGGGCAGTGTGTGTGTGTGTGTGTGTGTGGTGGAGCAGGCAGTGTGTGTGTGTGTGTGTGGTGGGAGCAGGCAGTGTGTGTGTGTTGTGGGAGCAGGCAGTGTGTGTGTGGTGTGTGTGTGGTGGGAGCAGGCAGTGTGTGTGTGGGTGGATGACTGTTTACTCAGGGTCCATCAACTCGTTCTTCAGGATCAAGATTATTGATGCGCTTCTTTGATGAACTGAGTGACTTTTTTGTAATGACCTTGTGTGAGTGACGTGCAAGTGTGTGTGACACACTGAAACCTGTGCCTGGGCGTGTGTGTGTGTGTGTGTGTGGGGGCGTGTGTGTGGGGGCGTGTGTGCGTGGGCGTGTGTGTGGGGGAGTGTGTGTGTGTGTGGGCGTGTGGGCGGTGTGTGCCTGGGCGTGTGTGTGTGTGTGTGTGGGCGTGTGTGTGTTGGCGTGTGTGTGGGCGTGTGTGTGGGTGTGTGTGTGGGCGTGTGTGTGTGGGCGTGTGTGTGGGCGTGTGTGTGGGCGTGTGTGTGTGTGATTGACAGGTGCTTCTTTGTCTTGTAACTTATCTATCCACAGGTTTTTGCAACACACACACACATACACACCAGTACACATACACACCAGTACACATACACACCAGTACACATACACACCAGTACACATACACACCGGTACACATACACACCAGTACACATACACACAGACACACCTACACACCAGTACACATACACACATACACACAGACACACCAGTACACAGACACACAGACACACCAGTACACAGACACACACAGACACACCAGTACACGTACACACCAGTACACATACACACCAGTACACATACACACAGGACACACCTACACACCAGTACACATACACACAGACACACATACACACCAGTACACATACACACAGACACACATACACACCAGTACACAGACACACATACATGCACACACGCCGTTTTATATTTGAATTGTCAGTCTCCTCGGAGAGAGAAGTCTGAGGTAATAAAGTTTAATTGTGGATCTGATCTGGTTTAGCCTCTTTACACACACACACACACACACACTCTGATCGTTACTCAGGGATCGCAGCACCAGGAACGATCGAACTCTTCCCTTGCCAAACATGTTTTTACCTTCGGACCAATCAGGGCCTTGCTCATGGGTCATGGCAGGGTCAGGCTGTGAGACCATCGATCTCCTGTTGCTGCCCTCTTCAACAGAGGCTCCTCTGTGGCTCCCTCAGCCTCCCTCCAGCCTCCAGCCTCCCTCCAGCCTCCCTCCAGCCTCCAGCCTCCCTCCAGCCTCCAGCCTCCAGCCTCGCTCCAGCCTCCAGCCTCCCTCCAGCCTCGCTCCAGCCTCCAGCCTCCCTCCAGCCTCCAGCCTCGCTCCAGCCTCCAGCCTCCCTCCAGCCTCCAGCCTCGCTCCAGCCTCCCTCCAGCCTCGCTCCAGCCTCCAGCCTCCCTCCAGCCTCCATCCTTCCAGCCATCGCTCCAGCCTCCAGCCTCCCTCCAGCCTCCAGCCTCGCCTCCAGCCTCCCTCCAGCCTCCAGGGAGAGAGGCAGGAGTGACTGGGTTGGTTATTCCGTGTTGTTGACCTGTAGATCCATAGATCTATCAAATCCAGGGGATTACTGTAAAAGGCCAATCCCACGCCTTGCTTCCTGGATGAACAGCCGCCACCAATCAGGATCAAGCGGCAGATGTCAGATGATAATTGAAATGTCACTTCTCTGAAGGTGAACACCTCCCCCCTGCCCCCATCACACACACACACACACCAAGTCATACTGAACTGAGAGACCAACAGGTAGACAGACATTTACAGACCTGACGGACAGACAGATGTGAAGGAGACAGACAGGCGCATGGACAAGCAGTCAAAGAGACACAGACAGACAGACACACACACAGACACACAGGCAGGCAGGCAGACATTGTGAAGAGCAGGAATGATAAGGGCCTTCCCAAAGGTGAGACTAAGAGCTGTTATAGAGGTGGAGGGAGGTTGGGATGGGGGTGAGATGAGGGGGAGGTGACACCACGATTGGTTGTAGGATGAGAGGTGCTGAAGGAGATGGAGGGTGTGGGGGGGTGGGGGGAGCGGGGGAGGGGGGACACACGACGTGAGGTGGCCACTGATGATATCTGTCCTAGAAGAGATAGATGACACTTTAACACGTCTGTCAGGCTAGTGTCTGAGTCACTCAGGAGAGGGGGAGGAGTCTGGGGAGGAGTGGGGGAGGAGAGGGGGAGGAGAGGGGGAGAAGTGGGGGAGGAGTGGGGGAGGAGAGGGGGAGGAGTGGGGGAGGAGACGGGGAGGAGGACGGGGAGGAGTGGGGGAGGAGAGGGGGAGGAGTGGGGGAGGAGAGGGGGAGAAGAGGGGAGGAGTGGGGGGAGGAGAGGGGGAGGAGTGGGGGAGGAGACGGGGGAGGAGTGGGGGAGGAGTGGGGGAGAAGTGGGGGAGGAGTGGGGGAGGAGTGGGGGAGGAGAGGAGAGAGGCATCGTAGAAGAGGAGAATAGAGGAGAGGTAACTTCATCTCAACACCTCCTCATTAACAGCACGAAGACCAGAATTCTGCAAATGTGAGGCATCATCTTCATCTCTCAAACGTCTGGTTAAAGGCTGAGTCCAGACTTCACATTTGTCTCCCCGTAAGTCTATTTCTACAAACCTGTCTCTCTTTCTCTGCCCTCTGTGTCCCCCTGAGTCACTTCCTCTAGCTCTCCCATCGCACTCTCTCCGTTCTCTTTCCATCCTCTCCTCTCTTTCTATATCATCTCAGACTCGTTCCTCTGGTGTGACTGGTCTTTATATATCATCTCAGACTCGTTCCTCTGGTGTGACTGGTCTTTATATATCATCTCAGACTCGTTCCTCTCTGGTGTGACTGTCTTTATATATCATCTCAGACTCGTTCCTCTGGTGTGACGGGTCTTTATATCATCTCAGACTCGTTCCTCTGGTGTGACGGGTCTTTATATATCATCTCAGACTCGTTCCTCTGTGTGACGGGTCTAGACACTGAGCAGAGACAGAGGCAGATAATGAAGAGAGGGAGAAATGGAGTGAAGAGAGAGGATAGAGGGAGGGAATGGAGAGAGACAGAGATGGAGGGAGGCAATGGAGAGAGGGATAGAGGACAGTATGGAGAGAAAGGGATGAAGGGAGGGCATGGAGAGAGAGAGAGAGAGTTTATCAGCAGGGTAGATCTTCACCAGGAGACCTGGTTCTGTCAGAGCAACCTGTTCTCACCTACTTACATCAGCCACAAGCCTCATCTGGCAGGAAGAGAGAAACCCGGAGGAGGAAGAGACCTCCTCCATCTGCCTCCCCCCCACCATGTCTCTCTCTGTCGCCTCATATATCCTCTCTCTCTCTGCTCGCTGCATATAGCCCTTCTGATTCACTGGTAGACCCTGGGCACACACAGACGAGCACAAACTATGAGGGACGGTCCAGAAAAGGTTTAATGCCGGCGTTAATGCAGAGTGGAATGACAGTGATGGAACAGACGGGACAGGCAGGGTGGGCTGTGCAGGGGGCACGGTGGCAGGGTGGCACGGTGGCAGGGTGGCACGGTGGCAGGGTGGCAGGGTGGGCTGTGCAGGGGGTTTGGCAGGGTGGGCTGCAGGTGGCAGGGGTTGGCAGGGTGGCAGGGTGGGCTGTGCGGGGTTTGGCAGGGTGGCAGGGTGGGCTTGTGCAGGGGTTTGGCAGGGTGGGCTGTGCAGGGTTTGGCAGGGTGGCACGGTGGGCTGTGCAGGGGTTTGGCAGGGTGGGCTGTGCAGGGTTTGGCAGGGTGGGCTGTGCAGGGGTTTGGCAGGGTGGGCTGTGCAGGGGTTTGGCAGGGTGGCTGGGGTGGGCTGTGCAGGGGTTTGGCAGGGTGGCTTGTGCAGGGGTTTGGCAGGGGTGGGCTGTGCAGGGGTTTGGCAGGGTGGCACGGTGGCAGGGTGGCACGGTGGCAGGGGTTTGGCAGGGTGGCTGGTGATCCTGGAGGCATAGGCAAAAAAACTAAGTTAGCAACAAATGGTGATCTCACAAATACTTGTACTTGACTTATATAAGTAAGTAACCGGGAGTATGACTACTGAGGTAGACAAAACTATAATCCGGCGATGAACGATGTGAAAACCAGGGTTGATAACTGCAGGGCTGATGAGTTGATGGGAGACAGGTGTGGAGACTGAGGCAGTGTGTGTGGAGACTGAGGCAGTGTGTGTGGAGACTGAGGCAGTGTGTGTGGAGACTGAGGCAGTGTGTGTGGAGACTGAGGCAGTGTGTGTGGAGACTGAGGCAGTGTGTGTGGAGACTGAGGCAGTGTGTGTGGGTAATTGGGAAACCGGAGAACATGACCACAGCCACCACCGGGAGACACAGACACAACCAAAGTGCTGCTGGGGAGCAGAGGTAGAGGGCAGGACAACAAGAACAGGTAGACTGGCTGTGTGTGTGAGGACAAAAGCCATGCCCCCAGGAAGGTGGTTTCTGGGAGGGAAAAGTTTATAAAGTGATGACTGCTCGAAGGAGTGTAAGAAGAGTTAGGTAACACACACCTTGACTTGAGTCATCACCTCAACACAGGTACAGTACACACACACACACACACACAGGTACGCAAAACACACACACAAGGTACGCAACACACACACACAGGTACGCGACACACACACACTGCCACTTGATTCCTCAAGGTTATATAACCTCCATCAGCTTTTATGTACAGTACAGCTCTTTGTCTCCACTAGTTTTTCAATTCAATTCTCTTTCAATTATCAACTCTGCCAGTCTCTGGCTCTCACTTTCATTCTCTCTCCCCTCTCTCTCCCCTCTCTCTCTCCCCTCTCTCTCCCCTCTTTTTAGAAGGGAGAACATCTTGTGTTGTTTTAGCTAAGAGAGTTAGTTCCTCAAGGGCCTGTTTGAAACCACCCTCTGACAATCCTGTCAACACTCCTGAGTTGTCTACCTGGGGCAGTCACACATGCATGACTGAGCATGTGTGTGTGTTTATGCATCTGTATGTGTCTGTTGTGTGTGTAGTGTATGCATTTTTGTATATGTGTGTGTGTGTGTGCGGGGGTGCATGCCTTGCGTGTTGATGCCGGGCTGTGTGTGTGTTTGTATGTAAAGGTTCTGTGCGTGTTCCTGCAGGCAGTTTTCTGTGGTCCTTTTGAGATGCCAGACAAGGGATTCAGTTTGCTCACATGATGGATGTAGAGAAGAACATCATGACACATCATCGTCAGCAGACCCTGACCAGCAGCTAGCCTGCCTGCCTGCCTGCCTGCCTGTTAATAGATTAGTACATATTTCAATGATATTGTGTCTGCTTCTACGCAGCGCTGTACATTTCTTTGTAGCCCTTGTATCAGCCTACACACAATCTCACACACACACACACACACACCGGTACACACACATTCCTTCACATAAACCCACACAAAGAAACACATGCACACACACGTCTGTTAAAGGATCCCAGAGAATCCTGCCCACTTGAGTGAGTGACTGGCACCTGAGCTGAATGCTTGTTTGGCATTGAGCGTTGGAGCCGTCTGAACAGACCTCAGCCCTGCCTCTCAGCCCTGCCTCTCAGCCCTGCCTCTCAGCCCCTGCCTCTCAGCCCCTGCCTCTCAGCCCTGCCTCTCAGCCCCTGCCTCTCAGCCCTGCCTCTCAAGCCCTGCCTCTCAGCGCTGCCTCTCAGCCCTGCCTCTCAGCCCTGCCTCTCAGCCCTGCCTCTCAGCCCCTGCCTCTGCCCTGCCTCAGTCACGATGGAGAGGTTGTAGTGAAAAATATTCTACATCTTCAACCAATTCTCAAAGTTTGATACAGCACTGGAACTCAGCAAAGTGTTTATTAGAATTCAGAGTGACAGAGACTCCAACAAACATGAGCAAGATCCCGGGATCAGACTGGAATTTTTTCTCCGGACATTTCTCATATATTTTCCCTATTATATTATGATGTTCTGCCATTGATACAATACTTGTTTGTCACAGAATGCATTATGCATTCTTACCCTGCTAGTCTCTTGTCCTAGGGATTCAGATCAAGTGCTTTTTTGCTTAGAAAACTCCAATTTTTAGGCCTGCTCTGGCCTTGAAGAACAGCTGCACTGGGTTACTGGGCATAGGGCAGTAAAATATGCCTCAAGAGATAGCTGGGCCTTCTTGTTTTCTATGACAGAAGCATATACACACAGTCTTCTCTGCACTCAGCCCCTAATTATCCAGATTTGCACTTTAGGCTTAATAACTTCTACATATTAGTGGCAATACTAATCAGTCAACAGCTTTGCATCTGGTTTTCAGTAATATATTACATAAAGTAAAAAGGATATTAAGAGGTTCATTTTCAATCATATGAATCCATAATCATTACCCATCTTCCATAATTACAAACAGTGTGATTATGGAGGAGGGGAGGGGGGGGAGGAGGGGAGGGGAGGGGCAGGCAGGCAGGGCGGCCGGTGGGAGGCAGGGATGAAGCGAAAAAGGTAGGAAGGAAGGAGATAAGGAGGAAGTGAAGGAACAAAGAAGAGAGGAAGGGAGGAAGGAAGGGAGGGAGGAAGGAGAGAGAGGGAGGGAGGGAAGAAGTTGGTTGATGCATTAGCAGGACGAGTCAACGGCAGATGGCCTTGTGTTTGTCACTGAACTTCCTGGCGCCCAGCCCAGGCTGGCCCTCAGCCAATCCCAGCCTGCCAACTTTGTCACCAGGCCTATCAGGACATGCCAGCTCAGTCACAGTCTGGGAGAAGCTGCAATGCTGATTGGATGAGAGGAACATTGAGAGGCTTTTAGACTGTTTCATTACCCAACCGTATTGTAGCAGTGTGTGAGAACGTGTGTGCATATCTGTGCATGTATTGATTACTGTGGTGTGTGTGTGTGTGTGTAATACTGTATGTTAACAAGTGTGTTGGTGTATGTGTGTGTGTGAGCATCTTTTAGCCAGTTAGTGTGTGTGGTGTACTGTGTGTGTGTGTGTTTGTGGTAGGACATAGAGCGAGAGAGGCCAGCGTGTGCCAGAGAGCATAACTGAGACCTCCATCAGCTCAGCTAGTCTGAGCCGAGCGGGGATGAGGGATGAGGGAACAGGAGCTACACCTGGTCAGCATCATCCAGGGCATGGACATAGGTCCCTGACACTTACACACACACACACACACACACACAGAGAGAGAACAGCCTAGCTGCCTGTAAACTGTGTTCAGTGTCAGGTACCGTACTGGACAGGTCTTGATGAACGTTTTTTTCATTGTCAGATACATTTGAGTTTCCGTCGCTACGAGACAGTTGATGGCACCTCGGTAGTCAGTCCATTAGACCAGCAGGCCAACCGCCAGCTAGTCATTTGATTAGACAATCGAGTGATTTGATTTAAATGACTTGACTTGATCTCTCGAGACATAAGTTACATGATGTAACCTAGTCTCGATAGCGGTATCGATAAGCTCGGACCTTATTGATCTTCGGGTTTTGAGAAATTTGGAACCGGGTCCTTACAGAACCGGGTATGGATCCCCATCACTAGTAGTGAGGTGAACGCTTAGCTAGCAGCATGGTTAAGAGAGCGAACCATCTCCGCTGCATCATTTATGAGTCTCTCTGAGTGAATGTGACATTATCCCATTTAATGAGCTCTGCCTGGTGAAGAGCCTGCCACGCACACACACACACAGAAGCACACACACAGAGGCACACACACACACAGCTGAGCTGAGCTGCTCAAGCTGACATGTAGAACCAGAGAGCGTCCTCCAGAATTGGTAATTACGTCACAAATCCCTCAGTATTAAAAAAGTTTCACTGCGTCCAATAACTCAATAGACGTTAATCCACTGTTCTGATGACAGTGGTTCAGAGAGAGTTCAGAGAGAGAGTGAGTGAGTGTGTGTGTGTGGGGGGGAGGGTAAAATATGTGTGTGTCTGTGTCTGTGTGTGTGTGTGTCTGTGGTGTGTGTGTGTGTGTGTGTGTGTGTGTGTGTGTGTGGGAGGGTACAGTATGTGTGTGTAAAAGAAAGACAGAGGACTTTGTCTGTGTTTTTGTGTTTTGATTCATGCATTCTTGAGTGTGTGTGTGAGTGTGTGTGTGTGTGTCAGCTGTCAGAGGTCCTAGCGGAGCCAGACTAAAGTGTCTGATCAGATTAGCAGGGTGAAGGCAGAGTGTCTCTAGGACTGTCCCTCAGTGCCTACAGGAGCAGCTGCCTTGGAGGCCTCATACACACACACTCATACACACTCACTCACACACACACACACACACACACACTCATACACACTCACACACACTCACATACACACTCACATACACACTCACACACACACACACTCACACACTCACACACACATACTCACACACACACTCACACACACACACACACACACACTCACACACACATACACACACTCATACACACTCACTCACACACACACACACACACACTCATACACACTCACACACACACACATACACACTCACATACACACTCACACACACACACACTCACACACTCACACACACATACTCACACACACACTCACACACACACACACACACTCACACACACATACACACACTCATACACACTCACATACACACTCACACACACACACACTCACTCTCCATATCCATGCAGTGAAGAGGAACTGCTGCATCACACAAGGCTCAACTGGGGCCTGAAGACAGCTGTTCCTGCAGTGTGTGTGTGTGTGTGTGTGTGTGTGTGTGTGTGGCTCTCATGCTACATAACCAAGGACAACTTGTGTATCATTTCCTAATGTCAGACCAGCATGACACAGAAGCACACACACACACACACACACACACACACACACACAGTAGTGTCCACACACACATACATACAAACCCACACACTGGGTGTGTGTTTCAGGCATGTGCTCCTGAGAGGAGGACAGATGGAAGTGCATGCGTGCAGTCAGACAGACAGACATGGTTAGTGAGTGTCTCCTCCAGCTGGCTAGGCAGGCCCACAGATTGCAGCGATAGCTTCTGTCCAATCAAACGCTCAGTCCTGCCGGGGAAAGCAGAGACTGCTTCTCATTAGTCGGTGAGATCAATGTTCCACCCCCACCTCTCTCCTTCCTGTCTTCAGAGCCTCAGGCTCCTCCCCCGCGCTGCTCTCTAACCAGTGATGGGCTCTGGTACAGCTTCCTGTCTGCAGGCTTCACACTCACACACACACACTCTCCCACATGCATACACACAGTCACACAAGCACACCCACAGGCTCACAAACAAAACCTCAGCAAATTGACCAATTGACTTTTAATCAGCAACAAATCCAGTTGGATGCATTGTTCAGGGGAACATCACTCCCAACATTCTAAGAACAGCAGAACCTGGAACCCTCTAAACAACACAGACACTCTAGAACTTACCAAAGATCTTTAGGACTCAAGATTCTTTTTGGACCAGAGAAGCTTAAGTGACAAAACAACAAGTGTGATCCGTTGCTAGTTTGGCAGTCATGTTGTCAGAACCCGGAGCTGACATTTAATGATGCATGTTTTCACTGGGAAAACACATCAAAAACATCACGTGACATGTACCCATCGCTTGGTCTCCATGGTAACCAGAGCTGGATGTCAGAAGTCAGATGTTTCCGGTTTTATCCTGTGCTGCATTAAAACACACACACGCACACAAACACACACACACACAAACACACACACACACCACAAGTGCTTAAAATACCCTGGACAACTTCTAATGAAACACACTGTTGAACTTCTGTAATGTTGTCAAAACATAGCTTTTAGGAGGTCAACAGAGCGAGAGTTGCACACGTTTGGAAGTGACTTGCCTGTCCCTGCCTGCCTCCCCAGAACACGCAGGGTAATTACTGTGGTTGAGTGTGCTGCTTCACGCTTCCTGCATGAATTAAAGCTCCAGTTGAAGCTTTAGTTGAGGTCAGGGTTATGAGGAGCCATGTGGAGGGGGTGTCCAGGATCTCATTCAAATATCTACGTTCCTATCTTCCATCCCTGCCCCCATCCCTCCCACCTGCATCCATCCCTGCCTCCATCCCTCCACACCTCCCACCTGCCTCCATCCCTCCCTCCTGCCTCCATCCATCCCACCTGCCTCCATCCCTCCATCCATCCCACCTGCCTCCATCCCTCCACCCCTGCCTCCATCCATCCACACCTCCCACCTGCCTCCATCCATCCCTCCCTCCTGCCTCCATCCATCCCACCTGCCTCCATCCCTCCATCCATCCCACCTGCCTCCACCCCTCCACCTCTCCCACCTGCCTCCACACCTCCCACCTGCCTACATCCCTCCACCCCTCCCACCTGCCTCCATCCCTCCACACCTCCCACCTGCCTCCATCCCTCCACACCTCCCACCTGCCTCCACCCCTGCCTCCATCCCTCCACCCCTCCCACCTGCCTCCATCCCTCCACCTGCCTCCATCCCTCCCACCTGCCTCCACCCCTCCCACCTGCCTCCATCCCTCCACCTGCCTCCATCCCTCCCACCTGCCTCCACCCCTCCCACCTGCCTCCATCCTCCACTGACTCAACACCACCTCTCCTCCACCATGTCCGTCATCCCCCCATCCCTCCATCTGTTCCTGATGTATGAGAGGGAGGCCAACATGCTAAGGCAGTGGTTCTCAACCCTGGTCCTCAAGTACCCCCTGTCCCGCATGTTTTAGATGTTTCCCTGCTCCAACACACCTGATTCAAATAAATGGGTCGTTATCTAGCTCTGTAGAAGCCTGGTAACGAACATGCATTTGAATCAGGTGTGTTGGAGCAGGGAAACATCTAAAACATGCAGGACAGCGGGTACTTGAGGACCACTGTGTTAAGGGATGTGAGGTCACATGGCTTCAGCTGTATTGATCATTGCTCTCTGTTCTGTCTCTCTGTTCTCCTTGAATATCTCTGAATATCTATCTCTGACTGGTCGTATTTCTTTCGTTCTGTCTTTAGCTCTCTCTCCCTCTCTCTCTCTCTCTCTCCCTCTCCCTCTCCCTCGCTCTCTCTCTCGCTCGCCCTCTCTCTCGCTTGCCCCCTCTCCCTCGCTCTCTCGCTCGCCCTCTCGCTCGCCCTCTCGCTCGCCCTCTCTCTCTCTCGCTCGCCCTCTCTCTCACCCCCAGTCTCTCTTATCTTTGGCTCTCTGGTTTCAGTTTTCTCAGCAGGAAATGATCTCTCCTGAAAGTCAATGAGAGAGAGAGAGAGATAGAGAGAGATAGAGAGAGAGAGAGACAGAGAGAGACAGAGACAGATAGAGAGAGAGACCCAGACTCATTAGACTCATCAAGGTTATGCCGGGAGGCAAACAGCTTCATTGTTTACAAAGTTTTTGAACTTGAGATAAACTATAAAATGCCTGACATGGACACTCACACACACACACACGGGCACACACACGTACTGACTCGCACACACACACACACATGCACACACACACTAGTACATACCAAACAAACCTCTCTCAAACACAAACGCAGGTGTGGTAAAATGTTCCTTATTTAAAGAGAACGTGACAGTTCTTGTGAGCCTCTGTATTTGAGCTGCAATCTGATTGGCAGAGCCCTGGTACCCCGGAGGCTGTCCCATCATCCAATGAGAGGCTGACAGGAAGTGACACCACCTCCCTTCCTCTGTGGGTTCTCACGAAGAGGAGCACCCAGGGGGGCATGTTGATATTCTAGTAAATATGTGTGTGTGTGTCGGGTTCAGGAGGGTTGGCATGTAAACAGATGTAAATAGGTCTCTGCACCAAGCATGCTCCTCTCTTTTCACACTCCTCTTCCTTTCGTCTCCTCCTTCCTCTCTTCTACTCTCCCCCTTTTCTCCCCTCTCCTCTCCTCTCTCCCTTATCCTAACCCTAACTGTCCTCTCCTCCTTTCCTCTCCTCCTTTCCTCTCCTCCCTCCTCCAGCTGTGTTATGGTCTGTGCCCCCAGCTCTGAGTTCAGCTCCTGTTAGAGCTGTGTAACAGGAGGAAGACTGGTGATGCTGTTTGATGGCCAGGCTATTAGTGGAGACTCTGCTGGAGGGGGAGCAGCTAAAGGCGGAGACCCAGCTCACACACACACAGAGCACACACACGCACACACACACACACAACACACCACGTACACACACACGTACACACACACACACACGTACACACACACACGTACACACCACACACACGGAAAGTTTACAGGAGGATGAAAGTAAGAGTAGATTCCCAATAAAGTTTAATGAAGACCACAACATGCAGGGTAGACTCAGCCGAGACAGTTTAATGAATGTGTTCAGTCAGTCTGTGGTGTCGTGTGCGCTGAAGAGACATCAGTTTGCCTGGTGTTTGTGTACGCCTCACACAGCGACCACGTCCCTGGTGTTTGTGTACGCCTCACACAGCGACCACGTCCCTGGTGTTTGTGTACGCCTCACACAGCGACCACGTCCCTGGTGTTTGTGTACGCCTCACACAGCGACCGCGTCCCTGGTGTTTGTGTACGCCTCACACAGCGACCGCGTCCCTGTGTTTGTGTACGCCTCACACAGCGACCACGTCCCTGGTGTTTGTGTACGCCTCACACAGCGACCACGTCCCTGGTGTTTGTGTACGCCTCACACAGCGACCACGTCCCTGGTGTTTGTGTACGCCTCACACAGCGACCACGTCCCTGGTGTTTGTGTACGCCTCACACAGCGACCACGTCCCTGGTGTTTGTGTACGCCTCACACAGCGACCACGTCCCTGGTGTTTGTGTACGCCTCACACAGCGACCCGTCCCTGGTGTTTGTGTACGCCTCACACAGCGACCGCGTCCCTGGTGTTTGTGTACGCCTCACACAGCGACCACGTCCCTGGTGTTTGTGTACGCCTCACACAGCGACCACGTCCCTGGTGTTTGTGTACGCCTCACACAGCGACCACGTCCCTGGTGTTTGTGTACGCCTCACACAGCGACCACGTCCCTGGTGTTTGTGTACGCCTCACACAGCGACCCTGGTGTTTGTGTACGCCTCACACAGCGACCACGTCCCTGGTGTTTGTGTACGCCTCACACAGCGACCCTGGTGTTTGTGTACGCCTCACACAGCGACCACGTCCCTGGTGTTTGTGTACGCCTCACACAGCGACCCTGGTGTTTGTGTACGCCTCACACAGCGACCACGTCCCTGGTGTTTGTGTACGCCTCACACAGCGACCCTGGTGTTTGTGTACGCCTCACACAGCGACCTGGTGTTTGTGTACGCCTCACACAGCGACCCTGGTGTTTGTGTACGCCTCACACAGCGACGCCTGGTGTTTGTGTACGCCTCACACAGCGACCACGTCCCTGGTGTTTGTGTACGCCTCACACAGCGACCACGTCCCTGGTGTTTGTGTACGCCTCACACAGCGACCACGTCCCTGGTGTTTGTGTACGCCTCACACAGCGACCACGTCCCTGGTGTTTGTGTACGCCTCACACAGCGACCACGTCCCTGGTGTTTGTGTACGCCTCCACAGCGACCCGGTGTTGTGTACGCCTCACACAGCGACCACGTCCTGGTGTTTGTGTACGCCTCACACAGCGCCCTGGTGTTTGTGTACGCCTCACACAGCGACCACTCCCTGGTGTTTGTGTACGCCTCACACAGCGACCCTGGTGTTTTGTGTACGCCTCACACAGCGACCACGTCCCTGGTGTTTGTGTACGCCTCACACAGCGACCCCTGGTGTTTGTGTACGCCTCACACAGCGACCCTGGTGTTTGTGTACGCCTCACACAGCGACCCTGGTGTTTGGTGTACGTGCCTCAACACAAGCGCACGTCCCTGGGTGAGGACCCTGTGCAGGAGCGGGGGCCTGAACACGTTTAATCAAGACCAACGCATCACTAATAGAAGGAGAGTTGCCTGTCAGCGCATTAGGCCTGGAGTGATATGAGGGATTATGATGCTGGGGGTGGGGGGGGAGTATAAGCATCCTCCAAGGTTCCATTTCAGCCAGCCAATCACGTGATTCCATTTCAGCCACGCAATCACGTGATTCCATTTCAGCCAGCCAATCACGTGATCAGTTATGATCCATGACTGCCACGAGCACTGCAACCATTTTTGTCCATTATAGAAATACGGAATCTATACAGACCTATATAGAACTCAGTGTAATTGATAGGTAGGGGACGGACTGAGACTGGGGATCCCTGTCTCAGCCTCAGACTTAATAGGTGCCATAACGACAGCTACCAAGTGACAGTTGTTATAAAAAAACATTCCCTTCTCTCCCCATTTGACGGGTCTTTGAGGTGTGGATTTGTGAAGGTGGCATTACATATGCGACAGGTTCGCGTGTGTGTGTGCGTTTGTGCGTTGTGTGTGTGTGGAGTCGTACAGGGGCATGGCCGACCTCAGAGAAACTTCCAGAAGTTTTGAGGAGATGAAATCAGAAACACAGAGGAGTAGAACTTCTTCCCAACTACACACTCACACACACACACACACACACACACACTCACACACACTCACACACCACACACTCAACACACGACTCACACGTCTCACACACACTACACACGACACACTACACACTACACACATCACACACACACACCACAAATAACACACACAGATCATGCATGGCACACACATCACACCCACACAACACTCACCACACAACACACAACATGCACACGCACATCACACGCACACACAAACACGATGCCCACGACACACACGCTATTGTCACAGACTCCACTACACTGCTGAACTGCTGCACTCTCAGCTCACCAGGACAGACACACGCACAGTAACATCTCTCTCGGATGCAGCCAATACAAAACCCGCGTGTCCCCAGGTCCCCCGAGGACCCCCCTCCCCCCCCCCCCGCTGTGGTGCTTAGTTGAGCACAGATCTGTGCTCAACTAAGCACCACAGCGGGGGCGGCGGCAGGGGGGTCCTCGGGGGTCCTGGGGACACGCGGGTTTTCTCATCCGGTAATGTTTCTGCGTGTCTCGTCCTTGTGTGCTCACAGTGCAGCTGTCTGGTGGTTGTGTGTGTGCGTTGACAATCGGTGTGTGTGTCTGTGTGCGTCGTGTGTGTGGGTGATGTGTTGATGTGTCGTGTGCATGTCGTGTTCTGTGTGTGTGTGTGTGTGTGTGTCGGTGTGTATGTGTGTGCCATACGTGATCTGTGTGTGTTTTTTGTGGTGTGTGTGTGTGATGTGTGTGTGAGTGTGTGAGTGTGAGTGTGTGTGAGTGTGAGTCTGTGTGTGAGTGTGTTGTGTGTGTGAGTGTTGTGTGAGTGTGTGTGTGTGTGGTGTGTGTGTGTGTGAGTGTGTAGTTGGGAAGAAGTTCTACTCCTCTGTGTTTCTGATTTCATCTCCTCAAACTTCTGGAAGTTTCTCTGAGGTCGGCCATGCCCCTGTACGACTCCACACACACACACCACGCACAACGCACACACACACGCGACCTGTCGCATATGTAACCACACCCCCCCACTTGCACAAATCCACCTTCACAAATCACCCTCAAAGACCCGTCAAATGGGGAGAGAAGGGAATGTTTTTTATAACAACTGTCACTTGGTAGCTGTCGTTATGGCACCTATTAAGTCTGAGGCTGAGACAGGGATCCCCAGTCTCAGTCGCCCTACATATCAATTACACTGATTCTATATAGGTCTGTATATATTCCGTATTTCTATAATGACAAAAATGGTTGCATGGCATCGGTGGCATCATGGATCATAACTGATCACGTGATTGGCTGGCTGAAATGGAATCACGTGATTGGCTGGCTGAAATGGAATCACGTGATTGGCTGGCTGAAATGGAACCTTGGAGGATGCTTTATACTCCCCCCCCCCCCAGCATCATAATCCCTCATAATCACTCCAGCCTATGCGCTGACAGGCAACTCTCCTTCTATTAGTGATCGTTGGTCTTGATTAAACGTGTTCAGGCCCCCCCGCTCCTGCACCCAGGGACGTGTCGCTGTGTGAGGCGTACACAAACACCAGGGTCGCTGTGTGAGGCGTACACAAACACCACGTCGGACGTGGTCGCTGTGTGAGGCGTACCACACCAGGTCCTGTGTAGCGTACAAACACCAGGACGTGGTCGCTGTGTGAGGCGTACACAAACACCAGGTCGCTGTGTGAGGCGTACACAACACCAGGACTGGTCGCTGTGTGAGGCGTACACAAACACCAGGGTCGCTGTGTGAGGCGTACACAAACACCAGGGACGTGGTCGCTGTGTGAGGCGTACACAAACACCAGGGACGTGGTCGCTGTGTGAGGCGTACACAAACACCAGGGACGTGGTCGCTGTGTGAGGCGTACACAAACACCAGGGACGTGGTCGCTGTGTGAGGCGTACACAAACACCAGGGACGTGGTCGCTGTGTGAGGCGTACACAAACACCAGGGACGTGGTCGCTGTGTGAGGCGTACACAAACACCAGGCGTCGCTGTGTGAGGCGTACACAAACACCAGGGATCGCTGTGTGAGCGTACACAAACACCGTGGTCGCTGTGTGAGGCGTACACAAACACCAGGGTCGCTGTGTGAGGCGTACACAAACACCAGGGACGTGGTCGCTGTGTGAGGCGTACACAAACACCAGGGTCGCTGTGTGAGGCGTACACAAACACCAGGGACGTGGTCGCTGTGTGAGGCGTACACAAACACCAGGGTCGCTGTGTGAGGCGTACACAAACACCAGGGACGTGGTCGCTGTGTGAGGCGTACACAAACACCAGGGTCGCTGTGTGAGGCGTACACAAACACCAGGGACGTGGTCGCTGTGTGAGGCGTACACAAACACCAGGGACGTGGTCGCTGTGTGAGGCGTACACAAACACCAGGGACGTGGTCGCTGTGTGAGGCGTACACAAACACCAGGGACGTGGTCGCTGTGTGAGGCGTACACAAACACCAGGGACGCGGTCGCTGTGTGAGGCGTACACAAACACCAGGGACGTGGTCGCTGTGTGAGGCGTACACAAACACCAGGGACGTGGTCGCTGTGTGAGGCGTACACAAACACCAGGGACGTGGTCGCTGTGTGAGGCGTACACAAACACCAGGGACGTGGTCGCTGTGTGAGGCGTACACAAACACCAGGGACGTGGTCGCTGTGTGAGGCGTACACAAACACCAGGGACGTGGTCGCTGTGTGAGGCGTACACAAACACCAGGGACGTGGTCGCTGTGTGAGGCGTACACAAACACCAGGGACGTGGTCGCTGTGTGAGGCGTACACAAACACCAGGGACGTGGTCGCTGTGTGAGGCGTACACAAACACCAGGGACGTGGTCGCTGTGTGAGGCGTACACAAACACCAGGGACGTGGTCGCTGTGTGAGGCGTACACAAACACCAGGCAAACTGATGTCTCTTCAGCGCACACGACACCACAGACTGACTGAACACATTCATTAAACTGTCTCGGCTGAGTCTACCCTGCATGTTGTGGTCTTCATTAAACTTTATTGGGAATCTACTCTTACTTTCATCCTCCTGTAAACTTTCCGTGTGTGTGGTGTGTACGTGTGTGTGTGTACGTGTGTGTGTGTGTGTACGTGTGTGTGTACGTGTGTGTGTGGTGTGTGTGTGTGCGTGTGTGTGCTCTGTGTGTGTGTGAGCTGGGTCTCCAGCCTTTAGCTGCTCCCCCTCCAGCAGAGTCTCCACTAATAGCCTGGCCATCAAACAGCATCACCAGTCTTCCCTCCTGTACACAGCTCTAACAGGAGCTGAACTCAGAGCTGGGGGCACAGACCATAACACAGCTGGAGGAGGGAGGAGAGGAAAGGAGGAGAGGAAAGGAGGAGAGGACAGTTAGGGTTAGGATAAGGGAGAGAGGAGAGGAGAGGGGAGAAAAGGGGGAGAGTAGAAGAGAGGAAGGAGGAGCGAAAGGGAAGAGGAGTGTGAAAAGAGAGGAGCATGCTTGGTGCAGAGACCTATTTACATCTGTTTACATGCCAACCCTCCTGAACCCGACACACACACACATATTTACTAGAATATCAACATGCCCCCCTGGGTGCTCCTCTTCGTGAGAACCCACAGAGGAAGGGAGGTGGTGTCACTTCCTGTCAGCCTCTCATTGGATGATGGGACAGCCTCCGGGGTACCAGGGCTCTGCCAATCAGATTGCAGCTCAAATACAGAGGCTCACAAGAACTGTCACGTTCTCTTTAAATAAGGAACATTTTACCACACCTGCGTTTGTGTTTGAGAGAGGTTTGTTTGGTATGTACTAGTGTGTGTGTGCATGTGTGTGTGTGTGTGCGAGTCAGTACGTGTGTGTGCCCGTGTGTGTGTGTGTGAGTGTCCATGTCAGGCATTTTATAGTTTATCTCAAGTTCAAAAACTTTGTAAACAATGAAGCTGTTTGCCTCCCGGCATAACCTTGATGAGTCTAATGAGTCTGGGTCTCTCTCTCTATCTGTCTCTGTCTCTCTCTGTCTCTCTCTCTCTCTATCTCTCTCTATCTCTCTCTCTCTCTCATTGACTTTCAGGAGAGATCATTTCCTGCTGAGAAAACTGAAACCAGAGAGCCAAAGATAAGAGAGACTGGGGGTGAGAGAGAGGGCGAGCGAGAGAGAGAGAGGGCGAGCGAGAGGGCGAGCGAGAGGGCGAGCGAGAGAGCGAGGGAGAGGGGGCAAGCGAGAGAGAGGGCGAGCGAGAGAGAGAGCGAGGGAGAGGGAGAGGGAGAGAGAGAGAGAGAGAGGGAGAGAGAGCTAAAGACAGAACGAAAGAAATACGACCAGTCAGAGATAGATATTCAGAGATATTCAAGGAGAACAGAGAGACAGAACAGAGAGCAATGATCAATACAGCTGAAGCCATGTGACCTCACATCCCTTAACACAGTGGTCCTCAAGTACCCGCTGTCCTGCATGTTTTAGATGTTTCCCTGCTCCAACACACCTGATTCAAATGCATGTTCGTTACCAGGCTTCTACAGAGCTAGATAACGACCCATTTATTTGAATCAGGTGTGTTGGAGCAGGGAAACATCTAAAACATGCGGGACAGGGGGTACTTGAGGACCAGGGTTGAGAACCACTGCCTTAGCATGTTGGCCTCCCTCTCATACATCAGGAACAGATGGAGGGATGGGGGGATGACGGACATGGTGGAGGAGAGGTGGTGTTGAGTCAGTGGAGGATGGAGGCAGGTGGGAGGGGTGGAGGCAGGTGGGAGGGATGGAGGCAGGTGGAGGGATGGAGGCAGGTGGGAGGGGTGGAGGCAGGTGGGAGGGATGGAGGCAGGTGGAGGGATGGAGGCAGGTGGGAGGGGTGGAGGGATGGAGGCAGGGGTGGAGGCAGGTGGGAGGTGTGGAGGGATGGAGGCAGGTGGGAGGTGTGGAGGGATGGAGGCAGGTGGGAGGGGTGGAGGGATGTAGGCAGGTGGGAGGTGTGGAGGCAGGTGGGAGAGGTGGAGGGGTGGAGGCAGGTGGGATGGATGGAGGGATGGAGGCAGGTGGGATGGATGGAGGCAGGAGGGAGGGATGGATGGAGGCAGGTGGGAGGTGTGGATGGATGGAGGCAGGGGTGGAGGGATGGAGGCAGGTGGGATGGATGGAGGGATGGAGGCAGGTGGGATGGATGGAGGCAGGAGGGAGGGATGGAGGCAGGTGGGAGGTGTGGAGGGATGGAGGCAGGGATGGATGCAGGTGGGAGGGATGGGGGCAGGGATGGAAGATAGGAACGTAGATATTTGAATGAGATCCTGGACACCCCCTCCACATGGCTCCTCATAACCCTGACCTCAACTAAAGCTTCAACTGGAGCTTTAATTCATGCAGGAAGCGTGAAGCAGCACACTCAACCACAGTAATTACCCTGCGTGTTCTGGGGAGGCAGGCAGGGACAGGCAAGTCACTTCCAAACGTGTGCAACTCTCGCTCTGTTGACCTCCTAAAAGCTATGTTTTGACAACATTACAGAAGTTCAACAGTGTGTTTCATTAGAAGTTGTCCAGGGTATTTTAAGCACTTGTGGTGTGTGTGTGTGTTTGTGTGTGTGTGTGTTTGTGTGCGTGTGTGTGTTTTAATGCAGCACAGGATAAAACCGGAAACATCTGACTTCTGACATCCAGCTCTGGTTACCATGGAGACCAAGCGATGGGTACATGTCACGTGATGTTTTTGATGTGTTTTCCCAGTGAAAACATGCATCATTAAATGTCAGCTCCGGGTTCTGACAACATGACTGCCAAACTAGCAACGGATCACACTTGTTGTTTTGTCACTTAAGCTTCTCTGGTCCAAAAAGAATCTTGAGTCCTAAAGATCTTTGGTAAGTTCTAGAGTGTCTGTGTTGTTTAGAGGGTTCCAGGTTCTGCTGTTCTTAGAATGTTGGGAGTGATGTTCCCCTGAACAATGCATCCAACTGGATTTGTTGCTGATTAAAAGTCAATTGGTCAATTTGCTGAGGTTTTGTTTGTGAGCCTGTGGGTGTGCTTGTGTGACTGTGTGTATGCATGTGGGAGAGTGTGTGTGTGTGAGTGTGAAGCCTGCAGACAGGAAGCTGTACCAGAGCCCATCACTGGTTAGAGAGCAGCGCGGGGGAGGAGCCTGAGGCTCTGAAGACAGGAAGGAGAGAGGTGGGGGTGGAACATTGATCTCACCGACTAATGAGAAGCAGTCTCTGCTTTCCCCGGCAGGACTGAGCGTTTGATTGGACAGAAGCTATCGCTGCAATCTGTGGGCCTGCCTAGCCAGCTGGAGGAGACACTCACTAACCATGTCTGTCTGTCTGACTGCACGCATGCACTTCCATCTGTCCTCCTCTCAGGAGCACATGCCTGAAACACACACCCAGTGTGTGGGTTTGTATGTATGTGTGTGTGGACACTACTGTGTGTGTGTGTGTGTGTGTGTGTGTGTGTGTGTGCTTCTGTGTCATGCTGGTCTGACATTAGGAAATGATACACAAGTTGTCCTTGGTTATGTAGCATGAGAGCCACACACACACACACACACACACACACACACACACTGCAGGAACAGCTGTCTTCAGGCCCCAGTTGAGCCTTGTGTGATGCAGCAGTTCCTCTTCACTGCATGGATATGGAGAGTGAGTGTGTGTGTGTGTGAGTGTGTATGTGAGTGTGTATGAGTGTGTGTATGTGTGTGTGAGTGTGTGTGTGTGTGTGTGAGTGTGTGTGTGAGTATGTGTGTGTGTGAGTGTGTGAGTGTGTGTGTGTGTGTTGAGTGTGTATGTGAGTGTGTATGTGTGTGTGTGGTGAGTGTGTATGAGTGTGTGTGTGTGTGTGTGTGAGTGGAGTGTGTATGAGTGTGTGTGTATGTGTGTGTGAGTGTGTGTGTGTGTGTGTGTGTGAGTGTGTGTGTGAGTATGTGTGTGTGTGAGTGTGTGAGTGTGTGTGTGTGTGTGTGAGTGTGTATGTGAGTGTGTATGTGAGTGTGTGTGAGTGTGTATGAGTGTGTGTGTGTGTGTGTGTGTGTGAGTGAGTGTGTATGAGTGTGTGTGTATGAGGCCTCCAAGGCAGCTGCTCCTGTAGGCACTGAGGGACAGTCCTAGAGACACTCTGCCTTCACCCTGCTAATCTGATCAGACACTTTAGTCTGGCTCCGCTAGGACCTCTGACAGCTGACACACACACACACACACTCACACACACACTCAAGAATGCATGAATCAAAACACAAAAACACAGACAAAGTCCTCTGTCTTTCTTTTACACACACATACTGTACCCTCCCACACACACACACACACACACACACACACACACACACCACAGACACACACACACACAGACACAGACACACACATATTTTACCCTCCCCCCCACACACACACACTCACTCACTCTCTCTCTGAACTCTCTCTGAACCACTGTCATCAGAACAGTGGATTAACGTCTATTGAGTTATTGGACGCAGTGAAACTTTTTTAATACTGAGGGATTTGTGACGTAATTACCAATTCTGGAGGACGCTCTCTGGTTCTACATGTCAGCTTGAGCAGCTCAGCTCAGCTGTGTGTGTGTGTGCCTCTGTGTGTGTGCTTCTGTGTGTGTGTGTGCGTGGCAGGCTCTTCACCAGGCAGAGCTCATTAAATGGGATAATGTCACATTCACTCAGAGAGACTCATAAATGATGCAGCGGAGATGGTTCGCTCTCTTAACCATGCTGCTAGCTAAGCGTTCACCTCACTACTAGTGATGGGGATCCATACCCGGTTCTGTAAGGACCCGGTTCCAAATTTCTCAAAACCCGAAGATCAATAAGGTCCGAGCTTATCGATACCGCTATCGAGACTAGGTTACATCATGTAACTTATGTCTCGAGAGATCAAGTCAAGTCATTTAAATCAAATCACTCGATTGTCTAATCAAATGACTAGCTGGCGGTTGGCCTGCTGGTCTAATGGACTGACTACCGAGGTGCCATCAACTGTCTCGTAGCGACGGAAACTCAAATGTATCTGACAATGAAAAAAACGTTCATCAAGACCTGTCCAGTACGGTACCTGACACTGAACACAGTTTACAGGCAGCTAGGCTGTTCTCTCTCTGTGTGTGTGTGTGTGTGTGTGTAAGTGTCAGGGACCTATGTCCATGCCCTGGATGATGCTGACCAGGTGTAGCTCCTGTTCCCTCATCCCTCATCCCCGCTCGGCTCAGACTAGCTGAGCTGATGGAGGTCTCAGTTATGCTCTCTGGCACACGCTGGCCTCTCTCGCTCTATGTCTACCACACACACACACACACACAGTACACACACACACTAACGTGCTAAAAGATGCTCACACACACACATAACACAAACACACTTGTTAACATACAGTATACACACACACACACACACAGTAATCAATACATGCACAGATGCACACACGTTCTCACACACTGCTACAATACGGTTGGGTAATGAAACAGTCTAAAAGCCTCTCAATGTTCCTCTCATCCAATCAGCATTGCAGCTTCTCCCAGACTGTGACTGAGCTGGCATGTCCTGATAGGCCTGGTGACAAAGTTGGCAGGCTGGGATTGGCTGAGGGCCAGCCTGGGCTGGGCGCCAGGAAGTTCAGTGACAAACACAAGGCCATCTGCCGTTGACTCGTCCTGCTAATGCATCAACCAAACTTCTTCCCTCCCTCCCTCTCTCTCCTTCCTCCCTCCCTTCCTTCCTCCCTTCCTCTCTTCTTTGTTCCTTCACTTCCTCCTTATCTCCTTCCTTCCTACCTTTTTCGCTTCATCCCTGCCTCCCACCGGCCGCCTGCCTGCCTGCCTCCCTCCCCTCCTCCCCCCCTCCCCTCCTCCATAATCACACTGTTGTAATTATGAAGATGGGTAATGATTATGGATTCATATGATTGAAAATGAACCTCTTAATATCCTTTTTACTTTTATGTAATATATTACTGAAAACCAGATGCAAAGCTGTTGACTGATTAGTATTGCCACTAATATGTAGAAGTTATTAAGCCTAAAGTGCAAATCTGGATAATTAGGGGCTGAGTGCAGAGAAGACTGTGTGTATATGCTTCTGTCATAGAAAACAAGAAGGCCCAGCTATCTCTTGAGGCATATTTACTGCCCTATGCCCAGTAACCCAGTGCAGCTGTTCTTCAAGGCCAGAGCAGGCCTAAAAATTGGAGTTTTCTAAGCAAAAAAGCACTTGATCTGAATCCCCTAGGACAAGAGACTAGCAGGGTAAGAATGCATAATGCATTCTGTGACAAACAAGTATTGTATCAATGGCAGAACATCATAATATAATAGGGAAAATATATGAGAAATGTCCGGAGAAAAATTCCAGTCTGATCCCGGGATCTTGCTCATGTTTGTTGGAGTCTCTGTCACTCTGAATTCTAATAAACACTTTGCTGAGTTCCAGTGCTGTATCAAACTTTGAGAATTGGTTGAAGATGTAGAATATTTTTCACTACACCTCTCCATCGTGACTGAGGCAGGGCAGAGGCAGGGGCTGAGAGGCAGGGCTGAGAGGCAGGGCTGAGAGGCAGGGCTGAGAGGCAGCGCTGAGAGGCAGGGCTGAGAGGCAGGCTGAGAGGCAGGGCTGAGAGGCAGGGCTGAGAGGCAGGGCTGAGAGGCAGGGCTGAGAGGCAGGGCTGAGAGGCAGGGCTGAGAGGCAGGGCTGAGGTCTGTTCAGACGGCTCCAACGCTCAATGCCAAACAAGCATTCAGCTCAGGTGCCAGTCACTCACTCAAGTGGGCAGGATTCTCTGGGATCCTTTAACAGACGTGTGTGTGCATGTGTTTCTTTGTGTGGGTTTATGTGAAGGAATGTGTGTGTACCGTGTGTGTGTGTGTGTGTGAGATTGTGTGTAGGCTGATACAAGGGCTACAAAGAAATGTACAGCGCTGCGTTAGAAGCAGACACAATATCATTGAAATATGTACTAATCTATTAACAGGCAGGCAGGCAGGCAGGCAGGCTAGCTGCTGGTCAGGGTCTGCTGACGATGATGTGTCATGATGTTCTTCTCTACATCCATCATGTGAGCAAACTGAATCCCTTGTCTGGCATCTCAAAAGGACCACAGAAAACTGCCCTGCAGGAACACGCACAGAACCTTTACATACAAACACACACACAGCCCGGCATCAACACGCAAGGCATGCACCCCCGCACACACACACACACATATACAAAAATGCATACACTACACACACACAGACACATACAGATGCATAAACACACACACATGCTCAGTCATGCATGTGTGACTGCCCCAGGTAGACAACTCAGGAGTGTTGACAGGATTGTCAGAGGGTGGTTTCAAACAGGCCCTTGAGGAACTAACTCTCTTAGCTAAAACAACACAAGATGTTCTCCCTTCTAAAAAGAGGGGAGAGAGAGGGGAGAGAGAGGGGAGAGAGAGGGGAGAGAGAATGAAAGTGAGAGCCAGAGACTGGCAGAGTTGATAATTGAAAGAGAATTGAATTGAAAAACTAGTGGAGACAAAGAGCTGTACTGTACATAAAAGCTGATGGAGGTTATATAACCTTGAGGAATCAAGTGGCAGTGTGTGTGTGTCGCGTACCTGTGTGTGTGTGTTGCGTACCTTGTGTGTGTGTTTTGCGTACCTGTGTGTGTGTGTGTGTGTGTACTGTACCTGTGTTGAGGTGATGACTCAAGTCAAGGTGTGTGTTACCTAACTCTTCTTACACTCCTTCGAGCAGTCATCACTTTATAAACTTTTCCCTCCCAGAACCACCTTCCTGGGGGCATGGCTTTTGTCCTCACACACACAGCCAGTCTTACCTGTTCTTGTTGTCCTGCCCTCTACCTCTGCTCCCCAGCAGCACTTTGGTTTGTGTCTGTGTCTCCCGGTGGTGGCTGTGGTCATGTTCTCCGGTTCCCAATTACCCCACACACACTGCCTCAGTCTCCAACACACTGCCTCAGTCTCCACACACACTGCCTCAGTCTCCACACACACTGCCTCAGTCTCCACACCACTGCCTCAGTCTCCACACACACTGCCTCAGTCTCCACACACACTGCCTCAGTCTCCACACCACTGCCTCAGTCTCCACACCTGTCTCCCATCAACTCATCAGCCCTGCAGTTTATCAACCCTGGTTTTCACATCGTTCATCGCCGGATTATAGTTTTGTCTACCTCAGTAGTCATACTCCCGGTTACTTACTTATATAAGTCAAGTACAAGTATTTGTGAGATCACCATTTGTTGCTAACTTAGTTTTTTTTGCCTATGCCTCCAGGATCACCAGCCACCCTGCCAAACCCCTGCCACCGTGCCACCCTGCCAACCCCTGCACAGCCCACCCTGCTAAACCCCTGCACAGCCCACCCTGCCACCTGCCAAACCCCTGCACAGCCAACCCACCCTGCCAAACCCCTGCACAGCCCACCCTAGCCACCCTGCCAAACCCCTGCACAGCCCACCCTGCCAAACCCCTGCACAGCCCCCACCCTGCCAAACCCCTGCACAGCCCACCCTGCCAAACCCTGCACAGCCCACCCTGCCACCCTGCCAAACCCCTGCACAGCCCACCCTGCCAAACCCCTGCACAGCCCACCCTGCCACCCTGCACAGCCCACCCCTGCCACCGCTGCCACCCTGCCACCCTGCCACCCTGCACAGCCACCTGCCACCCTGCACAGCCCACCCTGCCACCCTGCCACCGTGCACCCTGCCACGTGCCAACCCCCTGCCACCGTGCCACCCTGCACAGCCCACCCTGCCTGTCCCGTCTGTTCCATCACTGTCATTCCACTCTGCATTAACGCCGGCATTAAACCTTTTCTGGACCGTCCCTCATAGTTTGTGCTCGTCTGTGTTGTGCCCAGGGTCTACCAGTGAATCAGAAGGGCTATATGCAGCGAGCAGAGAGAGAGAGGATATATGAGGCGACAGAGAGAGACATGGTGGGGGGGAGGCAGATGGAGGAGGTCTCTTCCTCCTCCGGGTTTCTCTCTTCCTGCCAGATGAGGCTTGTGGCTGATGTAAGTAGGTGAGACAG
>CM042862.1:1320197-1337901 GCA_023658055.1 Thaleichthys pacificus | reverse complement strand
ACCGTCTCCTCTCTCTCTCTCATCTCTCTCTCTCTCTCTCTTCTTTCTCTCCTCTCTCTCTCTCTCTCTCTCTCTCTCTCTTCTCCTCTCCCTCTCTCTCCTCCTCTCTCTCTCTCTTTCTCTCCCCTCTCTCTCTCTCTCCCTGCTTCACTCTCGATTATCCTTCACAGACTCCTTTAACAGAGAGGCAGGGGGAGGAGGAAGGGGGCGGGACTACACCCGGGGGGCGCGCGCGAAACCTCTAAGCCAGTCCTTCTCTCTCTTCCGACCCCCTTCGCGACGGCTCACCCCTGTCGTTCCCTTGTTCCCACACCCATCCGCCGAACAACCTTTCGGCTCTCTTTCGTATCGTGCTCTCATTCTCCCTCATCTTCTTGCTACACTTTAATCTTAAGTCCATCAGGTCTCTGGCGTCTGTGCTAGGACGAGTCGTCTCTCTCTACGTGCTTCTCTCCCTCTCTCTCTCTCTCTCGTCTCCTCTCTCTCTCTCTCATCTCTCTCTCTCTCTCTCTCTCTCTCTCTCACACCGGTAGTGGTGTCAGCTCTGGGTTCCTTCTTCTTGTCATGTGACTCTGTGTGTGTGAGTAGAGCTGGCTGGCAGAGAACAGGGTTCACAGCAGGAACACACTGACCCAGCTGGATCCAGATCAGCCCAGATAGACTGCTACCTGCTGGGTTAGGCCTTGTCACAATCACATGACTGGGCCACATGCATGTTTTCACCATTCACTCACACACCCTTATACGCACCATCCACACACACACACACAAACATATCCGCGCCATACACACATGCATTTACCCATCACATACACAAGCACATACAGTGGGTACGCATCATACACACACTGTCTCTGACTGCAGCGTTTTATTGCCTGGTGTCTCTTATACGTATGCCGTCCCACTGCCGAGGCTGCCCCTGTGCCACTGGGCGGATCTGTTGCACTTCTCAAAGCTGGGTGGATCTGTTGCACTTCTCAAAGCTGGGTGGATCTGTTGCACTTCTCAAAGCTGGGTGGATCTGTTGCACTTCTCAAAGCTGGGTGGACCTGTTGCACTTCTCAAAGGCGTCTATTAACTCTTCTGTCTCCTTGAACACTCCTGAAGTGTGTCACTCTTTGTTCCTCAAAACTCATGCAACAAGAGAACTCAGTATTGATGGTGTGTGTGTGGGTGAGGTTGGGATGGTGATAATATTTGTGTGTGTATTTGTGTTTGTGTGTGAGTCTGTGTGCATGTGTGTGAATGTGTTTATTTTCCTGCGGCAGCTGAAGAAATTCAACCTGCCAAGGACAATGATGGTGCACTTCTACACAGCCATCATTGAGTCCATCCTTTATATTTTATTTTATATTTTGTATTAGTATTGGGTAGACTTGTACCTTTAGTATAGTTAGACCACATATTTAAGTTTTAGGATTCCTATATGTTTAATGTATGCACCTTCCTGACAAAGTAAATTCCTTGTCTGTGCAAACTTGACGAATAAAACCCTTTCTGATTCTGATCTTGTGAAAAGGTGGTTATTGGATGTGTCTTTGTTATGATTTGTGTGTGTGTGTATGTGTGTGATGATGTATGTGGTGGTGATGATGTGTGTGTGTGTGTGTGTGATGATGTCTGTGGGGGTGATGATGTGTGTGTATGTGTGTGTGTGTGGGGGGGGAGTGTACACAAAGTAAATGTCATCACTGTAACTGGGAAGATGATGTCTGTGATCTTCAAAGCAGGAGATGGAGGAGCTCAGGAAGACCTGGGTTCTGAGGTGCAACACTGTCTGATCTCCCACTGGGAAACATCCCACCCAAGCACCAACCGTGCCCCAAGGAAACGAAACCAAGGCACTGTGCCACCATGGACCACACTGTGCCACCATACCACACTGTGCCAACCATACCACACTGTGCCACCATACCACACCATACCACACTGTGCCACCATACCACACTGTGCCACCATACCACACTGTGCCACCATACCACACCATACCACACTGTGCCACCATACCACACCATACACACTGTGCCACCATACCACACTGTGCCACCATACCACACTGTGCCACATACCACACCTACCACACTGTGCCACCATACCACACTGTGCCACCATACCACACCATACCACACTGTGCCACCATACCACACTGTGCCACCATACCACACCATACCACACTGTGCCACCATACCACACTGTGCCACCATACCACACTGTGCCACCATACCACACCATACCACACTGTGCCACCATACCACACTGTGCCACCATACCACAGCCATACCCACACTGTGCCACCATATCCACCACTGTGTCCACATACCACACTGTGCAACCACTACCATAATCACCATACCACACTGTGCCACCATAGTACCACACTGTGCCACCATACCAACAATGTGTCCACCATGACCACACCTGATTCCACATACACATGTGCACCATACCCACACTGTGCCACCATACCACACCATACCACACTGTGCCACCATAACCACACTGTGCTCACCATACCACACTGTGCCACCATACACACTGGTGCCACCATACACACTACCCAACCAGGGCTTGTGGACACCTGATGGTGTCAAGCTGCCCTCCACTTGTCTGTAGGCAGCACTGCGTGACAGAAGAGACATGCGTGACAGAGACTGCCATGCGTGCGCGGACAGCCTGTGTTCCAGCAGGCCCAACGTCCCTCGTGCAAGCTAGGCATGTCCAGGCCGGCACATAGGTCGCGACTACCATAAATTAACTCGCAATCACACTATTTGTCCGTTAGAAAGTTTTATGGTCTGCCGGTCTTCTGGGCGGCTGGTGATATATGTCCTTTTCCTTGGAGAACCCCCCCCCCCCCCCCCCCCCCCCCCAGCGCCTAATATGATGAGGACTTAAAACACGGCAACATTAGATACTTTCCTCTCCTGCACATTCAAATATTAACTGCTGTTTTACTTGTTTGCAGAAAGTAAGTACAAAATAGTCCATGTAATTGTGTGATTGTGTTTTAGCTGCCTGATGTTTGGTCGTGAGCACATGCCCCCCCCGCTGCTGGCTGAGGTTTCATAAATTCCAGTCCAGGATCGCCAGCGGTAACACTGGATCGCTAGCGCGAACAAGGCCCTTGTTGTCTGTTTAACAGTTGAGTTCCACTCCATGAAGTTCAAGAGAGAGATGAGTAAGGGGTGCATGTTCCACTTTAAATGCTGGAGCCTTGAACATCCTATCGTTCGGTGATTGTTGCTCGGTGATTGTTGCTGTCACTGTTGTTGTCGTTGGTAACACTCTCCTCTTCCACTCAGCAGCTGTGATGTCAGCGGATGTTACGGAACTGAAGCCGCACTTCATCTCCACTTTGATCCTCCTGATCAAGGACACATTAAGAGATTCATTTGTGTTTCTAGGAGCTTGACCAGAACGCCTGATATACTCAGTGTTCTTCTCTGCCTCCAGCGAGAGAGAGGTAGAGAGGGAGAGAGGGTGAGAGAGAGAGCCGTGTAGATCTGCTTTCTAACTCCCATTTTGTCTTTTATGTCTCCCATCTATTCTAGCCCCTCCCCCCTTTCTCTTCTCCATACAAACGCTTAGTACACATTTTTCCAACAGCCTGAGGGAAGATTTTAAATATGAATTTGATATACATGAAGGAAGCACAAAATGTGATCATGTAAATTGTATTGATGTCACTACACCACTCCCCTGTCTGTGTTTCCTTCCAGAACATTCTCTCCCTTCGTGTCTTTTACTATTCTATTACTCAGGAAGCGATTAATTCAAGTTGTATTTTCTGGTGGGTGGGGAGGAGGAAATATCCTCAGGGGAGGTTTGTATGGTGGAGACATTAGATGTGTACCAGGGGAGTTTCAAACCTGAGAAGGAAAGAGGATGAATGGAAGGAGGAGGATGAAAGGAGGAGAAGGAACAGGAGGAGGAGGATGAGGAGGAAGAGGAGGAAGGAGGAGGAGGAGGAAGAGGAGGAGAAAGGAGGAGGAGAGGAAAGGAGGAGGAGGAAGAGGAGGAGGAAAAGGAGGAGGAGGAGGAAATGGAGAGAGAGAGGAAAGGAGGAGAAGGAACAGGAGGAGGAGAAGAGAGGAAAGGAGGATGAGAGGAGAGGAGGAAAGGAGGAGGAGGAGGAAGGAGGAGGAGGAAAGGAGGAGAAGGAACAGGAGGAGGAGGATGAGGAGGAAAGAGGAGGGAGGAGGAAGAGGAGGAGGAAGAGGAGGAGGAGGAGGAAAGGAGGAGGAGGAGGAAAGGAGGAGAAGGAACAGGAGGAGGAGAGAGAATCAAAATCAAAATAGTCCAAAGTTCAGAGGAGACTTCTTCCACTATTTCCCATTTTCACAGATTCCTGAAATCTTCCCATGATCTTAACAGGTTTTAGCAGAGGCGCAGCTGACAGCCGTGCTGAGTGTACGCTCACCCTGCCGAGCCGGTCTCCCCTCCTTCTCCTGCACCAGACAGTTACTCTGAGCTGATGTGTGGAGAATATACCGGATGAAACCTTCTCCCTGATCCCTCCTCACTCCTCAATCCTGGATTTGATAGAACACCCCCTTCACCCCACTCCCTCTCCGTTCTTCCTCCTCCTCCTCTTCCTCTCTGGGTTTGGAAGGGGGAGTCAGTCCCTGTGTGCATTGTCCGTATTCCAGGCTTTCTTTCCTCTCTAGGCTTTGCCATGGAAATCCATCTTCAATCAAGTCTTTATGTTTGCACCTCTTTATCTCCCCCCCCCCCAGCCCCCACGCCCCTCACATGTTCAGTCTTCAGAGCAAAGCTGCCGTCCCCTCAGATGAACCAGCTCCTCCAGCTACACCTTCCTCCTCCTCCGCCCCCCTCAGGGTGGTGCTTTATCCTCTTATGATGCCGCCACTAGGGGCGCTGTCACAGTGGGCCACGCCCACAGTAAAGACGTTAATTACGGCTCATGTCTCGCGCATTTCAACCATTTCTCACGCTGAGAAGTAAGGGATAACTTGTCCCGCTACAATTAGCCTTATGGACGAGGCGCCACTGTACTGAGGGTAGATGTCTTACTGAGGGTAGATATCTGCGGAGATGATAGTTGTCTCGAGTTAAATGCCAATCAACAAACAAAACCAATGCTGCGTTAGGGTTCCTCCTCCTTGCTTTTATCCCAATTCGTCAACTTTAATATTTGAAATGTTTCACTTATTTAGAGAAGAGAAAAACATATCAAAAAGTTCCAGTTCCAGAATAAGACACAAAACACAGCTTCCTCATGTGAGTCATGATGAAGACACTGAACAAACGGTGCCTGAGAAATGAGTGGAAAAGCTGTGCGTCTTGGGTAAGCTTCACTTGTAACTTGTACGTTAGCCAGCTAGCTAGCTGGCTAACTAACAGCAGCATGTGTCTGATCATCTGTTGAGATGGTCAGAGCAGCCTACTCACAGCTAGCAAACATTTATTTACAAACAGCGATTCTGGTTCAGTTTGCAGATCTTCAAACTGAGATCGCTTTGGCAATCGGATATCAAACAGATTGACAAATTCAAATGAGCGATTTGTTTTTCAACCAGTCCCAGTGTGTGCGTGTGTGGAAGGGGGGGCGGTGATGTTTTCTGATTGGCGTATCATCTCAGTATGCCTGCGCCTCGTCCATTAAAGATCCTGTAAAGTGGAATTGAAAAATAGTTTTAAGTTCATCACACCACAGAACAATGTGTTGTTTACTACCCATCCAAATTCGAAAAAAAGACGTAGATGGGTCGCTGTGACGTAGATCGGTCGGGTTTTGGCTCCACCTATACAAAACCTGAGCTGAAAACGGAAGAGAAACGGTGTAACTACACATTTCAGTGCGACAAAGTTTTCGCGCTTTGCACATGCTTTCAGGAACTCATTTCACACGTATATAATGTAGCCTACTGAGAAGCAAATCATGGATTTTGCTTTACAGGATCTTTAATTGTACATAGCGGGACAAGTTATCCCAATACTTCTCAGCGTGAGAAATGGTTGAAATGCGCATTATGAATAATTATAGTTTTTCCATCATGAATTTTTTATCAACCATTCACACGTTACACACAAGTCTTTTAACATTTACATTTAGTCATTTAGCAGACGCTCTTATCCAGAGCGACTTACAGTAAGTACAGGGACATTCCCCCCGAGGCAAGTAGGGTGAAGTGCCTTGCCCAAGGACACAACGTCATTTTTGCACGGCCGGGAATCGAACCAGCGACCTTCTGATTACTAGCCTGAGTCTCATTAACATGTAAATAGAGCTTTTGTTCCTCAGATAAAATCACTGTAGCGATCTATATAACATTTCCCCGCACTGTGACACACTTGATTTGGTTCAATATCGACTTGTTTGGCCTTTGGCTGGTACCCTCTGCTTAGATGCATCCTACTAACAGGCCTGGTTCCAAACCAATTCCTTCTGAACAGAAGCCCCTGGGAGGTGGGTGCGGAGCTTCACAGTGAGTAGGTATTCATTTGGCAGGAGGGGTGCTAGTTTCCTGTCTGTTCTGCTGGAGCACACATTGTCAACCTTAGGCTTCCCCTCCGATCACACTCCTTTACTCTGATGTCACTGTACGCTTCTGAGCCTGGCGTGTGTGTGGATACTGTGTCCTGTTAGTGTCATTTATGTGTGTGTACACGTGTGGATAATGTGCTCTGTATGTGTGTAATGTGCTTGTGAGTGTGTTATGGGTATGGATATGTGTGTGTGTGTGTGTGTGCGTGCGTGTGTGTGTGTGTTCTCTTTCTCGATCCTCCGCTCACCTTTTTGTACTTCCTTCTCTCTCTCTTTCTCCTTCTGACCCCCCCCCCCCCCTCTCTTTCTCTCTCTGTATTTCCATCTCTCTGTCTCTCTGACCCTAGACTTCAGAGCATGTATTATCATAAATATAAGGAGGAGGTTGGTTACCATACAGTGCAACATATATTACCATGCATTAGAACAGGCAGTACATGACCATACCTTACTACATGCATGACTAAATATCAGACACACATTTATCCCAGCAATTCATTTATGTTCACTTTGATGGGCACATGTTTGGGGCTGATAACTGCTAAAACACTGCTGTGTTTCAGTCGTGTCTAATTGTGAAGACGTCCTGAGCTTTCTAATGCTATCTCAGATGTGGACGACCGCAGGATTGGCTGTCTAATGCGTGTTAGGCAACTGACACTTCTGTTTACAGTGTGTAATGTAAAATTATGTGGGATACATATATCTTTTCAGGTCTTAGAGGGTGATATCAGAACGTACATTGCCTTATATACTAGAACATTCAAATTATTTACTATGCATCTGTAGTGCAGATCTGTAGTCCGTGACTCTGGGGTGTAGAAGCATGCTGTGGTTGACATTAAACCTAAACACACACACACTCACACACTGTAATACACACATATGTGATATAACACTTTGTAATGCTGTTAGAAAAGCACCCACCTTCCTAACAAGCTCAGTGAACATTGGGGTCAGAGACTGAACACACACACACACACACGGTCTCACCAGGGCAGGGTTGCACTACAACAAGGATGTATGCATTATTAAATTAGGTTTTCACACTCTGTAAAAAGTTCAACTCCTTCAGAGTACTCTGATAACAACTTCAACTGTTAAACATGTTTACAACATTCCTACATACAGTGGGGGAGCATGAGGAGGATTAGGAGGTGGGGGAGGAGGAGCAGGATGGGAGAGGGGGAGGAGGAGGATGGGAGAGGGGGAGGAGGAGGAGCAGGATGGGAGAGGTGGGGGAGGAGGAGGAGGAGCAGGATGGGAGAGAGGGGGAGGAGGAGGAGGATGGGAGAGGAGAGGAGGAGAGCAGGATGGAGAGGAGGAGGAGCAGGATGGGAGAGGGGGAGGAGGAGGAGGAGTCTGAACACCGTCAGGCAGATGGAACTGTCTCCTCTCTTTACTCTGTTGAAGTACAGCACAACATGTCCAACATACACACTGCACACTAGCTTTACACACTTTGCATAAGCAAAACTTGTGTGAATGTGTGTGTGTACTTCTAAGTGTCTTTAAGTTCGAGCAGACATTTTAGCTGATGTAGAGAAAAAACAGGAGCTTTGTGCGTGAATTATGTGTCAGTATGTGTGTTCTGTTTTGTGTGTGTTTGTGTCTGCTGTGATCATGTGTGTGTTTGTTTATTTGTTTGTGTGTGTGTATCAAGAAGGCTTTTCTTGAGGTTTTAAGAGTGGTGCAGAAAGCTTAAAAGTCCTGATAGTTGCAAAAAAAATCCCTGTAATGTACTCAATGTAAACCTACAGAATGAGGGAGTAGGCGAGGGAGGGATAGAGAGACGAGAGAGAGGGACAGAGAGAGAGAGACACAGAGAGACAGAGAGAGAGACAGAGAGAGGGACAGAGAGAGGGACAGAGAGAGGGACAGAGAGAGAGACAGAGAGAGAGACACACACAGAGAGAGCGAGAGAGAGAGAGAGACAGAGAGAGGGACACAGAGAGAAGAGACACAGAGAGAGAGACACAGAGAGAAAGAGACACAGAGAGAGACACACAGAGAGAGACAGAGAGAGAGACACACAGAGAGACACACAGAGAGACAGAGAAGAGAAAGGAAGTTAGAGAGATCATGCATGGTCGTCCTCTGTCCTCTCCTTCCTGAGGTGTGTTTGGGAGCAGACACCCTCCCCCAACACAGCACATCAGTACATCACACCTGGCCTGGTTCCTACTTAGGACCCAAGATGAACTACTGTTATTAGTACCCACAGTTTCATATACAGCGACTGACACACACCTGACTCAGTCTCAGTAAACACTCGGTGAATCAGGCTAACTAATGAGCAATACTGCCGTCTGTTTCTGGCCTCCTCTGCAGAACTTGTAGGGTTACGGGGAGGACGAGAGGGAGGTGGAAAGTAATGGTGCCCAGGAGAGACTCAAAGAAAGGGAGAGAATAGGAGAGGGTGAAAGAGAGAGGGATGGACAAAGACAGTGTAAGGAGAGAGAGAGAGAGAGCAGGAGAGGAGAGAGCAGAGGAGAGCAGGAGAGGGAGAGAGCAGGAGGAGAGAGCAGGAGGGAGAGAGAGAGATGGACAAAGACAGTGTAAAGAGAGAGAGAGAGAGAGCAGGAGAGAGAGAGCAGGAGAGAGAGATGGACAAAGACAGTGTAAAGAGAGAGAGAGAGCAGGAGAGAGAGAGAGTGAGAGAGCAGGAGAGAGAGAGTAAATACTTGACACCGAAGAGAAGGAGCAGAGAGACTGCGGGTGTGGAGGCTCTCAGCTGTACAGCAGGTCTGCACAGTGAAGCATGTCCCCCTGGCCTGGCTGAGGCCAGCTATTAAACACACACATACATACACATACACATATACACTCCTCTGTGCTATAAACAGTGACCCGACACACACCATTAGCCACTACTTCTATTCAGGACAAGCTTTCTCCTTCCTTACAGTTTACTGTAAAGTTCCTTCAGCTCATTAGCTCTTCTCATCCCTCTCTCTTTCCCTCTCCTCCACGCTCCACCTATCCTCAGTGCTAACCCTAACCAGGGAAACATCTGGCTCGTTTCCCTGCTTGCAGGACCTAAAAGCCTCTTAAACTCCTCAGAGAAAATAAGGGAGTGAGAACAGAAAATTAAAAAGATAAACAGATTTGGTTTCTCACAATAAACACCTCTCTCTCTCTGAGTGTCTGTCTCTCTCTTCTACCCTCCCCCTCTCCTCTGTCCCCCCCGCTCTCTCCCCTCCTCCCCCTCTCCTCTCTGTCCCCCTCGCTCTCTCCCCTCCTCCCCCTCTCCTCTCTGTCCCCCCCGCTCTCTCCCCTCCTCCCCCTCTCCTCTCTGTCCCCCTGCTCTCTCCCCTCCTCCCCCTCTCCTCTCTGTCCCCCTGCTCTCTCCCCTCCTCCCCCTCTCCTCTCTGTCCCCCCTGCTCTCTCCCCTCCTCCCCCTCTCCTCTCTGTCCCCCTGCTCTCTCCCCTCCTCCCCCTCTCCTCTCTGTCCCCCTGCTCTCTCCCCTCCTCCCCCTCTCCTCTCTGTCCCCCCTGCTCTCTCCCCTCCTCCCCCTCTCCTCTGTCCCCCCCGCTCTCATCCCCTCCTCCCCTCATCCTCTGTCCCCCTCGGCTCTCTCCCCTCCTCCCCCTCTCCTCTGTCCCCCCCGCTCTCTCCCCTCCTCCCCTCTCCTCTGTCCCCCCCGCTCTCTCCCCTCCTCCCCCTCTCCTCTCTGTCCCCCTGCTCTCTCCCTCCTCCCCCTCTCCTCTCTGTCCCCCTGCTCTCTCCCCTCCTCCCCCTCTCCTCTCTGTCCCCCCTGCTCTCTCCCCTCCTCCCCTCTCCTCTCTGTCCCCCCCGCTCTCTCCCCTCCTCCCCCTCTCCTCTGTCCCCCCCGCTCTCATCCCCTCCTCCCCCTCTCCCTCTGTCCCCCTGCTCTCTCCCCTCCTCCCCCTCTCCTCTCTGTCCCCCTGCTCTCTCCCCTCCTCCCCCTCTCCTCTGTCCCCCCCGCTCTCTCCCCTCCTCCCCCTCTCCTCTCTGTCCCCCTGCTCTCTCCCCTCCTCCCCCTCTCTTCTGTCTACCCTTCTCCTCTCTCCCCTCCCTCCTTCTCTCCACCCCACCTCTCCTCCTCCATCCATCCTTGCTCCACTAAGCTCAGCCTGCAGGTCTATTTATAGCTCTTTATTTTGTAATGTTCAGCGTTCTTGGACGCGATGCAGTCTGCCCAGATTGAGCAACTCTGGCGCATTTTTAACTGTAGACAAAGAAGAATGAAGATAAATAGTGACTCAGGCTGGGACTCAGGAACCAGAGGCAGAGGCATCAATATTCTCTGAGTCTGATGGAGAAACATACAAATCAGTCAATACACTCACATACTCGCACACCACACACACACACATAACACACACACACACATACCACACACACACACACATACCACACACACCACACACACACACATACCACACACACACACATACCACACACACCACACCTACCACACACACATACCACATAACACACACACACACACACACATACTCACATAACACACACACACATACCACACACACACACATACCACACACACACATACACACACACATACCACACACACACATACCACACCCACACCACACACACACACTCACATAACACACACACACATACCACACACACACACATACCACACACACACACATACCACACACACACACACATACCACACACATACCACACACACACCACACACACACACTCACATAACACACACACACATACCACACACACACACATGTCGGATGATCACGCAGAGACAAAAACACTCGCGCCCCTTCCTTTTATACTTAATTCACTATCTCTTCTTCATCCTTTCTTCCTTCTCTCCAACCTTCATCTCTTAAATGTCTTCTTAACTCTTAACCTTCTACTTATACTGATTTAGAGTTGTCGATGATGTTTTTGTTGTTTTTATTTCTGTTGTGATTTGATTATTGGTTATCGTTTTCTTTGTGAGTTATTGAGTACGTTGATTGCTTCTAGCATTTGGCTTTTTTTGATGATTTTGACTTGAGATTTGTCTTGATGTGATGTGATTCTTGTGACTATTTTGATATTTGATTGTCTTTTCTAGTGTAGTTCGTGTGAGCGATGAATGTTGCTTTTGTTTTAGATGGTGGTTTCAAGATCTTTTGTTCGAGATTGTTATGTTTGGTTCTTGATTGATTGAGATTCGGCTAGAGTGAGATTGATGATTGTTTGTGATTTGACGTTCTGGTGAGCTGCTTTTGTTTAGATTGTCTGATGTGGCTTGAACCTGAGTTTGCTTTCGTTTTTTGTTGTGTATTTGTTGATTAGACTGACATGAATTTGATTGATTGGGACTGTTCTGATGCATCTTTGAGTTTGGGAGATGTGTTAGTGAGGTTGTTTTGTGATTTCCGATGATGATTGAGATTCTTGATCATGACAGGTTGATCTTGTGTCTGAATTCTATGATAAGATTTGATTTTTGCCTTTTTTTTGAGTTTATTGATTCTTGATGTTGTGGATCTTGATGTGGTATTTCTTGAGACTGTGTGTTGACGAGTGTGAGTTTGTTTTGGGACTCTTTCGACTGTTGAAGTGAGTCTTGATTGGTAAATGTTCTGATGTGAATTTGGGTTGAGCTGCTATGGTTTGTTTTTCTTGTTGACTGATAGAGTGATGTGATAGTTGTGTTGTTTGAGACTTTTTGATGAGTTGATGTTCGGATGGATTTGGTGTTTGGTTGGTCTTGATGTTTGCTTGATGGAGTTGGAGGCATTGGATGAGTGGGCTTTTTTTCTGAGTCTCTTATTTTTTTATGTTGATTGACTGACTGTGATTTGATCTAATTGTGATTGGGTGTTTTGAGTTGTGAGTTTTTTCGGTACTTTGTTTTGAATTGTGATTGCTGCCAGAGAGGAGTCTTGTGTAGATTTGACTGATTTGTTGTGTTCGTTGAATTTATGTCATTCTTGTGCTTGTCTTTTTTGACTTCTGATGATTCTGTTTGATTTTAATTGATTTTCGATGAGCTTGATGCTTTGTCCTTGATTAGAGTGAATGTATGTTGATTGATTGACCTTTTTGATTGATCTTTGGTGTTTATAGTTTTTCTTGGGATTATTCCTTTGTGTTGTTTTCCATTTTTTTGGTTGTTGTTTTTGATCGAGCCTGACTGTTGTGATGATGTGACTTATGTATTGTTTGAACTTGTTCTTGTGATGTCTGGAATGTTTTTGGATCACTTATTTCTGTATGAGGTTTGAGTTGTTTGTTTTGGAATCTATGGTATGACTTGATGTGTGTTTTGTGATCGTTTATCTTTTGTTTGAGGGCTGATGTTTGGCTTGAGTGATCTTTGGTGATTGTGATTTTTTGGTGTTTTATTTTTCTTTCGTATGATGTTTTGACTTTTGTTTTAGATTGATGAATTGAGCGTGATTGCCTGGTTTTGGTTGAGCCCTCTGTGCTTTTTTGATTTTTGATTTTTGTCTTTTGAGTTGATGAGGTTCTGATGGATTTTGATGGATATCTTCTTTGTGATACTTGTTGTCCTGTTTGTCTTCTCTGATTGGATTTTTTGTCGCTGTTCTCTTGATATTTTGTTTTTTGTTGTTTGGCGGTTGATGTTTTGTTGATTTTTTGGTTGTTGGATGGCATTTCTGTTTTTTATGTGTGAAGATATGAGATTGATGTGATAGATTTGCTTTGACCTGATTGAGTTGGCTGTTATTTTATTTTTTTCTTGAGTGGTCTTGATGACTGTTCTTTTTTGAGTTTCCTTCTTTTTGGATTCTGCTATGTGATTTTGTGTTTATGTGGATTGAATTGCATTGAGTTTTGGTGTTGACTGATTGATTTTAGGTTGTTTTGGATGAATTGATGAGTGTGAGTTATTTGATTTATTGGTGAGTCTATTTTTTTTGAGGTTATGACTCGAGGCCTGGGTGATGAGGTGTGATTTTCATGGTTTTTGCATTATTCTGAGTTTTGCGTGTGTTTGAGATTCTTGTTTTTTGTGAGTTTGTTTGAGTTTTTTGATGGGAAGATTGATTAGATGTGATTTGATTGATTGATTTTGTTGTTTTATGTGGTTCGTGTTTTCTTTTATGTGTTTGAATTGTGTGAGAGTTGAGTTGTTTTTGATTCGAGTCTTTTATGATGATGAGTTTTGAGTTGTTTTGTGTTGATCGGATTTTTTGATTGATTGAGTCGATGCCTTATGATTGTGCTTAAGACGATTTTTCTCTGATTTGGTGATCTTGATGCGTTTGCTGAGTTTGATTTGATTTGGATGTCGATTTGATTTTTGAGTTGTTTTCTGTGTGGGTCTTGACTTTTTTTAGATTGAGTTTGAGCTAGATTATTTTTGTGTTTGGTTAGAATGGAGTCTTTAACTGATGTGTTATGTCTGATTTCTTGTGTGGGTGAGTTCTGTGTGATGATTTGAATGAGTATGATTATGATTGAGTTGATTGATCGAGTTTCGATACGAATGATTCGCGTGGTGTCTGAGTGTTTCCTTTTGTGTGATATGTAGTTGTTGAAGTGTTGGGTTGATTGTTTTCCATTTGACATTGATTGAATCGTTGAGTGCTTTTGATTCGTTTGTTTTTGTTTTTTTGATCTGATTTGGTTTGAGTTGATGCGGTTTTGTCGTGGTTGATGTTTTTTTGTGTTTTCTTTTTTGTTTTGGATTGCTGTTTGTTGTTCTTGTTATTCTGAGCTAGCTTGATTGATTTTTGCTGTTTGTGATTTGATGATTATATTTTTGATTTTTGATTTTTATTTTCTGTTTCGTGATTCTGTTTGTGATTTTGTTGGAGTGATGGAGAGTGATTTTATTACGTGATTTCTGAGATTTTGTTTGTATGATCCTTGATTTAGGGTGATTTTTCGAGTGTTTGATTGCGGTCAGTGTTGGGTGTGATCTGTGTTGGATTATGTTTATGATATTTGTGTGACTTGAGTTTTTTCTGAATTTTATCGCTTGATTTGAGTTCTTTTGTATGTGAGTTGAGTTTTAATTTTTTTGCCTCTTGTGTTGTTGATGTGTGGGGATTGTATTGATGTGTTCTGGACTTGTATTGTTTGTGATTTTTATGTTATTTTTATGTTTGTATTTTTTTGACTAGTATTGTGTCCCTTTGAGTTTGTTTGTGGTGCAGATTTTTGTATGACTGGGTTTAGGACTGATGTTGCTGATTTCTTTTGACGGGTTTTTGAGTCTCTTTCCTCTGGATGGTTGCTGTTGATTTCTTGAGTGTGAAGTGAGTCGGTGACTTTGACTTTGATTCTGAGTGTGATTTATTTTTCTCTTCTGATGCTTGGAGATTGATGTTCGATTGTTCTCGTTAGAGTCTTGTTTTTATTTATTTTTTCTCGAGCTGATTTTTGAGAGTTATTTTGTGTTGATGTTGTTTATCGGCTTTGTTTGTTGTCTGACTCGATTTGACTGGATTATTGATTTTGAGTTGGGATGACTGATATCTAGATTGATCCGATTGAGGTGCTTTGTTGATGACTTTGAATGGTTTGTGATATGTTTTGGCTGGATGTTTTTTGGCGTTCTGATGACTGAGTCGTGTTGGTCGTGGGACTGCTGCTCTGGATGATCGATCCTTCTTGAGCTGATTGATGTTGTTTTGTTTTGAGTCCGATCGATTTTTGTGGTTTGTTGAGTCAATTTTGATTCGAAGCGATAGAGCTTGAGTTGATTATTCACTCTCGTGTCGTTGTTATGTAGAGTGTTGAGTATGATTTGTTTATTCTTGTTCACTGATGTTGGTTTTTGGGCTTTGATTTGATGACGTTTTTGGCCGTTTTTTTGATGATTGATTTCTTGTTACTTGTGTTCTGATGTCTTTTTTGTGTTTTTTCTTTTTTGATGTTCTGTGAGTATGTGAATTTAGAGGATTTTTGAGTTTTTATGATTGATGATGAGTGTTGAGTTGCTGATTTTTGAGTCTTTGACTGGTTTGTGTTTGTTGTCTCTAATGATGAATGTTGTGAGATTTGAGTTGTTTTGTTGATGATGGGTCTTGTTTCTTGACTTTGATGAGATTTTTCGATTCGTTTGGACTAGATGGATTCCTTCGAGTGTTTTCGATGACTTCTGAGTTCTTTCTTTTTCACGATTTTGTTGAGATGAGTTGAAGGAGTGAGTTTTTGATTTGTTGACTTTTTTTTGACTGATTGATCTGTTCGATTTTTGACCTGGATGGTGGTCTGTTTGGATTTTTGTTCGATTTGATTTGTGGAAGTTGATGAGTTTTTCTTTTTTTGTTTGATTTGCTTGAAATTGTGGCGATAGTATTTTTTATGATTTTTTTTGATTTCATTCTTTTATTGAGTTTTTGGGACTAGATTGGAGTACTGACGGATGGATGTTAGATGCACTCGTCGTTTATTGAGTTGATCCATTTTAGATGATGATCGATATTCTGATTGGTGATAACTTGTTTGATGAATTGATGTTGATTTTGAGTTGACTTGATTTTTGGATGTATGATGAGCGTTTGATGATTTACTGAATCTTTCTTTTGTTTTCTTTGGGAGATCAAAAATGATAACCACAACTTGGACTGTTTGTCCTTGTGAACGACAGAGATAGGAAGAACGAGGTACAAATACTTTGTTATTGTTACTTAAGTAGATTTTTCTGGTTTTCAAAAGGTACCATTTTTGTTTTTTTCGAAAAAAGGTTTCTAAAGTTTTGGCAAAAGAGTTTAGAAAGGTTGAACAAATATTTTAGTAAATAGGTTTGATGGGAGTTTTACTTTCTTCGAAAATGTGTCCCCAAACCTTTTTCACTAAACTCGTAATGTTTTTTTGTGTCGTGTTTGTGTCGGGTTTTCAAAGTTTTGAAACTTTGAAAACCTTTTTCGACAATAATTTATGTCAATCTTTCAAAACATTTTTTCACAAATCATTTAGGAAAAACTAAAACAATTTGAAAGAATGTTTAAAAACTAAGAAAGGTTGAACAAACATAAAAATAAAAAAAGAAAGTTCAACCTCCCATCAACCTGACCTACCATATGTGGCTCTCAAACCATCTCCTCAAAAGAGGAGATGTTTGCCTCTTCATCTTGATCTCTCTTTTACTCACTGTTACAAAGAGTAACAAATAGGAAAAGCCAGAGAAGAACAGCAGGAGAGTACGATGCAGCAGATGGACGCATCTCCCATATAACAGGTAGAAGAGGAAGGAAAGAGGAAGGAGGAAGGAAAGAGGAAAGAGGAAAGAGGAAAGAGGAAGGAAAGAGGAAGGAGGAAGGAAAGAGGAAGGAGGAAGGAAAGAGGAAAGAGGAAGGAGGACTGAAAGAGGAAGGAGGAAGGAGGACTGAAAGAGGAAGGAGGAAGGGGATGACAGGATGAAGAATAGGAGGCCTGCTGTGTTTGGTGAAATTGAGTGTCAGCTGCGACTTGTGTAACACAACAAATCTCCATCTAGTTCAACCAGGAACCTGGATCCCGTCTAATCCCTCTCCAGGATAGGAGAGGAGGAGAGGACAGCAGGCATCAGTCTGACGGCTGCTGTCCTCTCCTCGTCCTGCTGGTCTTAACCCAGCAGGCATCAGTCTGACGGCTGCTGGGTTAAGACCAGCAGGGGATTCATTGGTTGTTTTCCTATAAACGCACTCAGGAGACACGTGGCCTTACTGGCCTCTCCTGTGTCTGTCCACACTGAACTCAACTGTAATATCTTTATACTACCCTTTATATATATTGGCTTTGTTCAAATTAAATTAGTCACAATTAGAAAGATCTGTATAGACTAAATCAAATAAGAATAGACTAGACTGAAGTAGAGCTGGAAATACCTGACTAGACCAGGGATTCAGGTGGCTGAGCGGTTAGAGAATCGGGCTAGTGATCAGAAGGTCACTGGTTCGTGCCAAATGACGTTGTGTCCTTGGGCAAGGCACTTCACCCTACTTGCTTCGGGGGAATGTCTCTGTACTTACTGTAAGTCGCTCTGGATAAGAGCGTCTGCTAAATGACTAAATGTAAATGTAGACCAGACCAGGGGCCAGTTGCATGAACTTAGATTAAGACTAGTCTTAGACTGTCTTAGACTGTCAGGTTATACTAGTCTTGACCTTAGATTGTCTTAGACTGTCAGGTTAGACTAGTCTTGACCTTAGACTGTCTTAGACTGTCAGGTTAGACTTAGTCTAATTAAACCTGTCTGTTGCCTGCCTATGTATACATATTGAGACTGA
>CM042862.1:1295197-1315197 GCA_023658055.1 Thaleichthys pacificus | reverse complement strand
GGCCTGCCCTACTGCCCTGGTAAACACACACACACACACACTGCTGGATAGAGTGGTAAACACACACACACACACACTGCTGGATAGAGTGGTAAACACACACACACACACACTGCTGGATAGAGTGGTAAACACACACACACACACTGCTGGATAGAGTGGTAAACACACACACACACACACACACTGCTGGATAGAGTGGTAAACACACACACACACACACACTGCTGGATAGAGTGGTAAACACACACACACACACTGCTGGATAGAGTGGTAAACACACACACACACACTGCTGGATAGAGTGGTAAACACACACACACACACACTGCTGGATAGAGTGGTAAACACACACACACACACTGCTGGATAGAGTGGTAAACACACACACACACACACACTGCTGGATAGAGTGGTAAACACACACACACACACACACTGCTGGATAGAGTGGTAAACACACACACACACACTGCTGTCAGACCCTCTTGGCCCAGGACCTCTATCACAAAGCTTAAACTTCAGTAATAAAGTAAACATGAACCTTCCCCTCTCTCTTCTTGTTGCACTCTCACCATCACCCTCATCCTCACCTATCACAGTTTCACCCATGCCCTCGCCCCCTCGCTCGTTTTCTCTCATTTCCTGTTGTTCTTCCTCTGTGGTCCAGTGCATGGAGCCTGGGGGGCGTGGGGCCCCTGGCAGGCCTGCTCCGTCACCTGTGGCGTGGGAGTCCAGAAGCAGGGGCGAGCGTGCAACAGCCCGGCTCCCAAACACCGGGGGAACCCCTGCCCCGGTTCCAACAGCCAATCCAGAATGTGCAAAACACACATTTACTGCCCAGGTAGGACTTCTGTGGGTAATGTGGAACAATACTGTAGGACTGTGGATAATACTGAAGCATTGTGGTAATACTGTAGCACTGTGGGTAATACTGTAGCACTGTGGGTAATACTGTAGCATTGTGGGTTATACTGTAGCACTGTGGGTAATACTGTAGCACTGTGGGTAATACCGTAGCATTGTGGGTAATACTGTAGCATTGTGGGTAATACTGTAGCACTGTGGGTAATACTGTAGCACTGTGGGTAATACTGTAGCATTGTGGGTAATACTGTAGCACTGTGGGTAATACTGTAGCATTGTGGGTAATACTGGGTCAGAGAGCTCATGTCTTCTGTTATTTCCATAGTGAACGGTCAATGGGACAGCTGGAGTGAGTGGACAAAATGCAAAAACAAAAACGTTAAAGATGACAGAACTTGTCACCCGAAAATCTATGGTTATCATAACCGAGAGAGAGACTGTCTGTACGCAGCCCACAACGGCTCAGCTTGCCCCGGAGACGCTTTCGACTCCAGAGCCTGTTTCAATATCGATGATTGTGATTGTGAGTCAACTGTTAAAATTCACTTTATTTGTTTAGAACGTCATGGAAATTCATGTGCTGTGGATATATACGTATTAATGTGTGTGTGTGTGTGCAGTTGAAGGTAACATTAGTGAATGGGGTGAGTGGGGTCCATGCGCTCTGCCATGCCAGGTGACCCGGAAATGGCCAACCGATGAAGACGGAGAGAGAGAGGAAGAGGACATGTGACCCGGACCTGTCCAAATACCCGTAAGGATCCCAACTTCTTCACTTGTGAAAAGTGTCTCAAAGTGAACATGTGATCAGTCCCCGACCTGCAGCTCTGCTGAAAGGGAGTTCTAGTCTGACACCTTCAGTCAGATGGTTCTACATTCAAGGGTTCCTGAAAGGTGCTTTTCCAGAAAGTCCGCCGTTCTTTGTTTGTGGAACTTTTCTTCTCAGAACGTAGAACCTTCGTCGCAACTGTAGAACCGGAACATCACAGCATATACTGCTGGACGGTACCTGCTGTTCTCCGGTTCCCTGAAGCCGCACACTTAGAAACAAGAGAAAAGGACATGCTCCGCGTGTCCATTTAACATGAGGAGGAACGGAAGTCTCATAAGAGTAAACCTACAGGAGATCATCACTCATGGGGACAGAGTCCTGGTGTTAAATACACTTTGAGCTGCATCATGTGAGCGACTGACAGAGCTCAGTGTGTCATGTGAGCGACTGACAGAGCTCAGTGTGTCATGTGAGCGACTGACAGAGCTCAGTGTGTCTGTGTCATGTGAGCGACTGACAGAGCTCAGTGTGTCATGTGAGCGACTGACAGAGCTCAGTGTGTCATGTGAGCGACTGACAGAGCTCAGTGTGTCATGTGAGCGACTGACAGAGCTCAGTGTGTCATGTGAGCAACTGACAGAGCTCAGTGTGTCTGTGTCGTGTGTCACAGGGATTCAATAGGGAGGAACAAACAGGAAGCAGCCTTCTGGGGGGTTCCATATGTCGACTGCAAAAAGGTTCTTTCGCAAAAAGAGCCGTGTCAGAATGTCCCTGCATGTCCTCTGGTCGAGAAGGTACGTTTCAAACCCACATCTGGTTCTGAAACATCCAAAAGTAACGTGTTTTTTTTGTTGAGATTGATTTACCTCAACACAGGTCTGTCCTGTTACTGAATTATCATTGTTAAACTATATCTTTTTTTTTCCAGAATCTTTAAAATGAGTCTAACCCACATCCTCTTCACGCCCAGTTCATATGACCTTCATGAAGTCTTCAACGTCCTCTGACGAAATAAACAGTGTCTCCTGTCCCTCCTGTCCCTCCTGTGTCTGGTGGGTGTGTCCTGTGTCTGGTGGGTGTGTCCTGTGTCTGGTGGGTGTGTCCTGTGTCTGGTGGGTGTGTCCTGTGTCTGGTGGGTGTGTCCTGTGTGTCTGGTGGGTGTGTCCTGTGTGTCTGGTGGGTGTGTCTGGTGTGTATGTCCTGTGTCTGGTGGGTGTGTCCTGTGTCTGGTGGGTGTGTCCTGTGTCTGGTGGGTGTGTCCTGTGTGTCTGGTGGGTGTGTCCTGGTGGTGTCTGGTGGGTGTGTCCTGTGTCTGGTGGGTGTGTCCTGTGTCTGGTGGGTGTGTCCTGTGTGTATGGTGGGTGTGTCCTGTGTCTGGTGGGTGTGTCCTGTGTATGGTGGGTGTGTCCTGTGTCTGGTGGGTGTGTCTGCTCGAACGCTGCTCTTCATCTCTGCCTGAGGAACACAGTTTTCAGTAAAGTGTCTGACTGACTGTGGGTGAGGAAACTGATAGCATTTTAATCTTGTTCTGGATTAAAACAACTAAAATGACTTTGATCAGTCAGCCTTTCAGAGACATCGGATGTGGATAATTTTTTTCAAACTTTTTGCAAAGGAAATGAACCAGCTTATTACTTTAACGCTGGGAACGGTACTGTATACTACGTATCGGATATAAGGATAGGGTTAGGGTTAGTTAATATATAGATATTACTTATTTTTCATATCTAGATTAACAGCTGGGAAGCCTAACTGCTTAGTACAGGGGTCCCCAAACTACGGTCCGTGGGCAGAATACGGCCCCCGGCCCTCTGAACAATGCCAGAGACTTAAAAATGTAAATTAAATTAAAAACTGTACACTGATTAATATGCGTAAGTAAGTAAATGTTTTGATTTCAATAGCAATGAATATGAAAAAAAGGTCCTTACGATAGTAATAATGCTCTTTTAATAGGCTATATATCCCTTGATATGTACGGATGTACGGTGCATAACAAAATAATGAATAAATACATTTAAAATCATAATAACATCTCCACAATAATACTGGTAGTCACTCCGGCCCATGTAATTTTCTGTTACAGACCGACTCAGCCCCACATTAAAGAAAGGAAGATTATCTGGCCCTCGCAGAATTGTTTTTTAGGGTGTGTGCATGTGAGTGTGTGTGTGAGTGTGTGTTCCTGTGTGTGTGTGCCTGTGTGTGTGTGCCTGTGTGTGTGTGCCTGTGTGTGTGTGTGCCTGTGTGTGTGTGCCTGTGTGTGTGTGCCTGGTTTTCTCCAGGGTCATTGTCTATGCACAGAAAGAGATGTTTGATGTCTTCATTACCGCCTGGCACCGTGTTATGTAGCTGGCTTCTGACTTATTCTCCCAGGATGCTGTTTGAGCAGGACATCAAATAGGAAACAGGAAATCATATTACCACAGAGGAAGTTGTTTCATACAGAGGACTGACAATTGTTCTAGAATGTCTGCATTGTTGGACAAAATAAGCAGACAAGGACATATCTATTTCAAAGGGAGGATGGTGTTTACTCATGCTCTATCTAATTGAGCTCAAGTTATGTCATGTCTGGGGTCTTGGAACCAATTTGCAACATAAACCCCACCTGCAGTGTCCCTCCCCCCCCTACAGCTGGCCACCCCCCTCCCCCCCCTACAGCTGGCCACACCCCTCCCCCCCTACAGCTGGCCACCCCCCTCCCCCCCCTACAGCTGGCCACCCCCCTCCCCCCCTACAGCTGACCACCCCCCTCCCCCCCCTACAGCTGGCCACCCCCCTCCCCCCCCTACAGCTGACCACCCCCCTCCCCCCCTACAGCTGACCACCCCCCTCCCCCCCCTACAGCTGGCCACCCCCCTCCCCCCCTACAGCTGACCACCCCCCTCCCCCCCCTACAGCTGACCACCCCCCTCCCCCCCCTACAGCTGACCACCCCCCTCCCTCCCTACAGCTGGCCACCCCCTCCCCCCCCTACAGCTGGCCACCCCCCTCCCCCCTACAGCTGACCACCCCCCTCCCTCCCTACAGCTGGCCACCCCCTCCCCCCCCTACAGCTGGCCACCCCCCTCCCCCCTACAGCTGGCCACCCCCCTCCCCCCTACAGCTGGCCACCCCCCTCCCCCCCTACAGCTGGCCACCCCCCTCCCCCCCCTACAGCTGACCACCCCCTCCCCCCCCTACAGCTGACCACCCCCCTCCCCCCCCTACAGCTGACCACCCCCCTCCCCCCCTACAGCTGACCACCCCCCTCCCCCTCCCTACAGCTGACCACCCGCCCTCCCCCCTTCCTCCTCTCCTACCCCTGATCACTCCCCCACACCCTCAGCCCCACTCATACCAATGTGATAAAAGGGTTGGCATGTTCTCTTTCCAGCCCCCCCACACCCCCCACCCCCCCACACCCACCACCCCTCACTCTGTGTCTACCTTGCAAAATGTCCACACCATCTGAAGCACCAGATGCCCCCACAGGTCCCTGCTGTGAAACTCAGAGCTTTTAACTCATCCGAGCAGCACTACAATACAAACAGCCCCGCCTGTCCTCCGGGAGGGTCAAACCCAGGTTTTCCAGATCATCTGCTCTCAGAGCTAAAGGCCTGGAGAGGAGAGGAGGGGAAGAGAGGAGGAGAGGAGGGGTGGGGAGGGAGGAGAGGAGACGGAGAGGAGACGGAGAAGCATGCCTGTTCTACAAATCAGAGCCTTTGCACTTTATATCCCCTGAGCACCTGGCATGTAGACATTTTCCACAGAAACTAGAAACCAAAGCATTGCCTTTCTGTGTTGTTTCTGGCCAGGATGAGAGAGCATCATTCACCATGATGTCACTCTCTGCATGAGGCCTGAAATACAACTGCCTACCCCTCCTCACAACACACACACACACACACATACATAACACACACAAGCACACACACACATACATACACACATTACAATTCGTACCCACAAACCAGTCGATAAATAACTATTAACTTTGAGACATAGGAATGACAGTAGGGGAGACTAGGGACAACTGCCCCTTGTTGCGACTGTCCCCAGTCTCCCCTACTAACACCCGTTCACTGTAGCATCTTAGTGGTTTCCAGCTCAAGCGAGGATGTGTACGAACACGTAGCTGACTTTGTCTAGGAGAGCACTAGCAGTCACACACTGGTCCCCCCCATCACCACCCCACCCTTTCCCCCACCTCTCCAACCCCATCACCCCAGAGGGGAGGGGGTCATCAGGCAGGTTAATGAATGTGTCACTCCTGCAGAATGCCAACACGGAGGGATGAATGGAAGTACTTTGTTCTTTCACCAGTGAAAATCGAGTTACAAAACGAGAATCTCTCCAGTAGCAGGGTGGAGTGTAACCCTACAGGAGGTTATCTCTCCAGAAGCAGGGTTGGAGTGTAACCCTACAGGAGGTTATCTCTCCAGAAGCAGGGTTAGAAGGTTGCATGTTGGAGTCCTCCATCTGCAGGTTGTTCCCTGCCCTGACAGCAACACTCCTCCCCCTCGCCGCCCCTCCCCCACCCCCCCACCCACTATGTGTTGTGTCTAATTACTGCAGGCGCTATGCCCTTTATAGGTCAGAGAGCCCAGAGGGACTAAGGGGGGACGGGTGACAGGGAGGCGGGGGGTGACAGGGGTAGCACCAGGATAATTACACTACAGCCTCCATGTTTCTGGAGAGAGACCCAACAACACACACATTCTGGCCAGGAGGAGTCAGTGGGCAGGCTGTAGGGATTCCCGCAGGACATCTGCAGCTGGCCAGCGCTGCCTGGTAGCACAGAAGCAATGGGAGCACTTCAGAGCTGGTGGAGGTTCCAGAGCCGTGACATTTCCTCAGAAGCCTTTTTCTCGTGTTTTTAAGGTTCCGACTAAGAGCGGGTCAGATTCTGAGGGTGTGCAGGCAGCAGATGATGATTAGAGATTAGAAAGATAAATGTCTTCAGAGGTACGGAGCGGGGGAGGGTGGAGGGGGAGGGTGGAGGTGGAGGGGGAGGGTGGAGGGGGAGGGGGAGGGGGAGGGGGGGGGTAAGGGAATGTCTGGTCTCCTCCCCCTCTGTGTGTTTCCTGTTCCTGCACTCTCACCACCCTGTCTGAACCGATGAGCACATCCTGTATGGAGAGACTGGCGAGAAAATGGAAGCGGCAAATTACCTCCTCACGCATTAAGCAGCGTATTAACAGAGCTCCCCAAAGGCCTTTCTCTGATGGGCTGATTCATCCTGATCTCTGCCCCAGACACGGCCTGCCTCCCCTGGGTGTGGGGGCTGCCTCCCCTGGGTGTGAGGGCTGCCTCTCCAGGGTGTGAGGGCTGCCTCCCCTGGGTGTGAGGGCTGCCTCTCCTGGGTGTGGGGGCTGCCTCTCCTGGGTGTGGGGGCTGCCTCCCCTGGGTGTGAGGGCTGGTGACCCAGGGTGTGAGGGCTGCCTCCCCTGGGTGTGAGGGCTGCCTCCCCTGGGTGTGGGGGCTGCCTCCCCTGGGTGTGAGGGCTGCCTCCCCTGGGTGTGGGGGCTGCCTCTCCTGGGTGTGAGGGCTGCCTCCCCTGGGTGTGAGGGCTGCCTCCCCTGGGTGTGGGGGCTGCCTCCCCTGGGTGTGAGGGCTGCCTCCCCTGGGTGTGGGGGCTGCCTCTCCTGGGTGTGGGGGCTGCCTCCCCTGGGTGTGAGGGCTGCCTCTCCTGGGTGTGAGGGCTGCCTCTCCTGGGTGTGGGGGCTGCCTCCCCTGGGTGTGAGGGCTGCCTCTCCTGGGTGTGAGGGCTGCCTCCCCTGGGTGTGGGGGCTGCCTCTCCTGGGTGTGAGGGCTGCCTCCCCTGGGTGTGGGGGCTGCCTCCCCTGGGTGTGGGGGCTGCCTCTCCAGGGTGTGAGGGCTGCCTCTCCTGGGTGTGAGGGCTGCCTCCCCTGGGTGTGGGGGCTTCCTCCCCTGGGTGTGGGGGCTGCCTCCCCTGGCTGTGAGGGCTGGTGACCCTCCTGGCTTGGGCTGTTTATTGCAACTTTATTTAGATGTGAGCTAATTCGATTAGAGACGATTACAGGGACCAGGAGAGTGTTTTGTATCCAGGTCTCCATGGGTGTGTAGCTGCACATTAGACAGGCTTAGGCCCTGAGTTACCGTGTTGCCAAGCTTATGTCACAATATGTGTGTGTGTGTTTATGTGTGTGCTTGTGTGTGTGTGTGTGTGTGTGTGTGTGTAGACTGAGATGGATCACACTGGCCTGTCAGTAAATGAGAAGATGTCAGACAGAGAGATGAGCTTCCTGCTCTTGATTTCATTCCTGCTCAAACCATCTCTGCATCATACCTGTATGTGTGTGTGCACTCAAGTCTGTGTGCAGCCAGTCAGCCAGCCAGCCAGAGAGTCAGACAGTCAGAGAGTCAGACAGTCAGACAGTCAGACAGTCAGACAGACAGACAGTCAGACAGTCAGACAGACAGTCAGACAGTCAGACAGTCAGACAGACAGTCAGACAGACAGTCAGACAGTCAGACAGACAGACAGTCAGACAGTCAGACAGACAGACAGACAGACAGACAGACAGTCAGACAGTCAGACAGTCAGACAGACAGACAGACAGTCAGACAGACAGACAGACAGACAGTCAGACAGACAGACAGCGGCATGCTTTCTCCATCATCCTTCATCTCACCATCACTCCACTTTACAACTATTAAAAGCTTCGGCCCTCAAGCTTTAGAAAAGGCCAAAAGCCATTGTAATTATTCTGATTAGTCTTAGTGGCAATCAAGGGCTAACCTTTCAGACTCCGCCTCTCCCTACTGCTGCTCCTGGCTGCACCGTGGAGCCTGGAAGCATCCACTGAGACCTGTCTGTGTGTGTGTGCGTGTGTGCGTGTGTGTGTGTGTGTGTGTGCGTGTGTGTGTGTGCGCGTGTGTGTGTGTGTGCGTGTGTGTGCGTGTGTGTGTGTGTGTGTGCGCGTGTGTGTGTGTGTGTGTGTGTGTCGGATGCAGAAAATGTGTCCTCCAAGATTCTCTCTCTGACCACACATGGCAGAGGACAGCACACACACATACAGTACACAAGCACACAAACAAACACACACAAACCCTCGTACAAACACATTACACACATTGCCTACTCATAAATCATCTTTGTTTCCTCCAGTCTTCCAGTCTGTCCCGCACCCTCCCTACTCAGCAGGGTGGTTCCTGGTCAGTTACATTACATAGCTTTTTATTCCTTTAGCAGATGTTGACATGTTTTTGGCTTCCCAGAGGCCAGCCCGGATGACTGAGGAGCAGGAGTGGTAGAGACAGGGAAGGAGGAGGGGCAGTGCCCCCTCAAGTGACAGGTGGACCATGGGTGTCATGAAAAGGCCATCTATTGCTCAGGTGTGCGTGATGATTGACAGATGGGGACAAGGTACGAGAGTGGATTGTAATTGGCAGATGGGTGCTAGGAGTGTGATTCTGATCTAAGCTGCTGGGACCGCTCCTGTCGAACCTCAGTGACATGGAGCTGGGTCTGTACGGAGGCATGGGTGGAGGATCACTCAGTGACATGGAGCTGGGTCTGTACGGAGGCATGGGTGGAGGTGACATGGAGCTGGGTCTGTACGGAGGCATGGGTGGAGGATCACTCAGTGACATGGAGCTGGGTCTGTATGGAGGCATGGGTGGAGGATCACTCAGTGACATGGAGCTGGGTCTGTACGGAGGCATGGGTGGAGGATCACTCAGTGACATGGAGCTGGGTCTGTACGGAGGCATGGGTGGAGGTGACATGGAGCTGGGTCTGTACGGAGGCATGGGTGGAGGATCACTCAGTGACATGGAGCTGGGTCTGTACGGAGGCATGGGTGGAGGATCACTCAGTGACATGGAGCTGGGTCTGTACGGAGGCATGGGTGGAGGATCACTCAGTGACATGGAGCTGGGTCTGTACGGAGGCATGGGTGGAGGATCACTCAGTGACATGGAGCTGGGTCTGTACGGAGGCATGGGTGGAGGATCACTCAGTGACATGGAGCTGGGTCTGTATGGAGGCATGGGTGGAGGTGACATGGAGCTGGGTCTGTACGGAGGCATGGGTGGAGGATCACTCAGTGACATGGAGCTGGGTCTGTACGGAGGCATGGGTGGAGGATCACTCAGTGACATGGAGCTGGGTCTGTACGGAGGCATGGGTGGAGGATCACTCAGTGACATGGAGCTGGGTCTGTACGGAGGCATGGGTGGAGGATCACTCAGTGACATGGAGCTGGGTCTGTACGGAGGCATGGGTGGAGGATCACTCAGTGACATGGAGCTGGGTCTGTACGGAGGCATGGGTGGAGGATCACTCAGTGACATGGAGCTGGGTCTGTATGGAGGCATGGGTGGAGGTGACATGGAGCTGGGTCTGTACGGAGGCATGGGTGGAGGATCACTCAGTGACATGGAGCTGGGTCTGTACGGAGGCATGGGTGGAGGATCACTGTGACATGGAGCTGGGTCTGTATGGAGGCATGGGTGGAGGATCACTGTGACATGGAGCTGGGTCTGTATGGAGGCATGGGTGGAGGATCACTCAGTGACATGGAGCTGGGTCTGTATGGAGGCATGGGTGGAGGTGACATGGAGCTGGGTCTGTATGGAGGCATGGGTGGAGGTGACATGGAGCTGGGTCTGTATGGAGGCATGGGTGGAGGATCACTCAGTGACATGGAGCTGGGTCTGTACGGAGGCATGGGTGGAGGATCACTCAGTGACATGGAGCTGGGTCTGTACGGAGGCATGGGTGGAGGATCACTCAGTGACATGGAGCTGGGTCTGTATGGAGGCATGGGTGGAGGATCACTCAGTGACATGGAGCTGGGTCTGTATGGAGGCATGGGTGGAGGATCACTGTGACATGGAGCTGGGTCTGTATGGAGGCATGGGTGGAGGATCACTCAGTGACATGGAGCTGGGTCTGTATGGAGGCATGGGTGGAGGTGACATGGAGCTGGGTCTGTATGGAGGCATGGGTGGAGGTGACATGGAGCTGGGTCTGTATGGAGGCATGGGTGGAGGATCACTCAGTGACATGGAGCTGGGTCTGTACGGAGGCATGGGTGGAGGATCACTCAGTGACATGGAGCTGGGTCTGTACGGAGGCATGGGTGGAGGATCACTCAGTGACATGGAGCTGGGTCTGTACGGAGGCATGGGTGGGAGACACTCTGTCACTGTGGTCCCACTGCTGCAGCGAACACAGACCCTCACAGCAGAGCCTCTCCAATGCTCTGTGACAAGCTGGATATTGAGCAATTACGCCCTTGCCAGTTGCAATCACATTCAACTATTAAGGGAACTGCATTAGAGGCTTTTTAGCTTTCAAGCTTTTGACTGTTGTTCTTTTATTCATCTGCGGCAGAGTGGTCCTGTGTCGGCACGGTTACGGGAGGACAGCCCGGGAGAGTGGTCCTGTGTCGGCACGGTTACGGGAGGACAGCCCGGGAGAGTGGTCCTGTGTCGGCACGGTTACGGGAAGACAGCCCAGGGGCCGTCCATGCTGGTGTGCTTCCTGCAGAGGGAATGAAGGAGAATTATTCAGTATTTAAATTGAAATGCTTTCCATAGAGAAGCGGTTCATATTCACATCTGTTGGGTGAGGTAACAGGCTATCTGCTGAGTGAGGTAACACAGGCTATCTGCTGAGTGAGGTAACACAGGCTATCTGCTGAGTGAGGCAACACAGGCTATCTGCTTGGTGAGGTAACACAGGCTGTCTGCTGAGTGAGGTAACACAGGCTATCTGCTGGGTGAGGTAACACAGGCTATCTGCTGGGTGAAGTAACACAGGCTATCTGCTGGGTGAGGTAACACAGGCTATCTGCTGGGTGAGGTAACACAGGCTATCTGCTGGGTGAAGTAACACAGGCTATCTGCTGGGTGAGGTAACACAGGCTATCTGTTGGGTGAGGTAACACAGGCTATCTGTTGGGTGAGGTAACACAGGCTATCTGCTGGGTGAGGTAACACAGGTAACACAGGCTATCTGCTGGGTGAGGTAACACAGGCTATCTGCTGGGTGAGGTAACATGCCACACGGCCACACAGGCCCAGCTGCTTCTGCTGGGTTAAGAGGATTTCATGCAGAAGTTTTATTGGCGTCAAAGCCGGGGAGAGAGATTTAGAGATAGAGATTAAAATATTTGTTTTTATTTTATTTTTTAAAGATTTTTAGAGATTGAAATTTAGAGATTGATTTGGAGATTGATTTAGCGGGGAGGTTTTATTTCGAGTTTTTTTTATTGACCTAGAGATAGAGATTTAAAGATTGAGATCGATTGAGATTTTTATAGATTTATAGAGATTGAGAGAGAGGGAGAGAGAGAGGGAGAGGTGGAGAGAGGGAGAGAGAGGGAGAGAGAGGGAGAGGTGGAGGTTAGAAGAAAGAGGGGAGTGGGAGAGGGGTTGTTAAAGACAGGACATCATTCAGTTTCTATTTTGTGTGTGAAAGAGGACACAATATAACAGCATTACTGTCACACAAGAAGATTTGCAGAGCGAGAGGGAGAGAGAGACTGAAGGAGAGATTCGGAGAGAGAGGGAGAGAGGTTAAGTGGGAGAGAGAGAGAGGGGGGGGGGAAAGAGAGGGGGGGGAGAGAGGGGGCGAGAGAGGAGGAAGGAGAAAGAGCAGATTCCCACTGTTTCTCAATCCATTTCTTCTCATTCTTCCTTACCCCTCCATCACTCCCAAAGAGCAGCTGTGTGGAAACCTCACTGCAAGGGCTGTGTGCTTGTGTGTGAAAGGTCAAAATTATGCAGTTACAGTCTGTAATGAAGTGGGCGTGTTTTATTCAAATCTACCTACCTGTGCCGTGTCAAAAGCCAAATGGTTAGAAGATCTGTTATCTGTTGATGTGGAGAGGGGTTGTAGAGAGACATTTATCAGTTAATCTTTTATCATAATGGTTAAGTGAGCTAAACTGTACCAATCAATGTGTGCGACATGACAGTGGCCCAACAGATCCAGTGCCCTGTACAACAGCTGCAATCATTCTAACATTCTCGCCGTCTGATAAACGAGACGATATTTGTGGGAGTGATTATTTACTCTGTGAAAGGGTTGCAAATTAGTGGACTGCACTCACCATGCTGTCACTTTAGTTCAGATTACATTTCTTTCCTTCCGGTTATTTAGAACTTTCAACTGTCTGTCAACGCACTGTCAATATGCTACGCTTGGAGAGAGAGAGAGAGAGAGAGAGGGGGGGGGGGGAGGGGGAGTTAGAGAACACAGCAGAGAAAGACAACCAGGCCTTCAGACCTGAGAAAGCTGTCATCCGTTCACATCCACAGCCCATCCTCCCTGGCGATTCTAATATATGCAAATACGAGGTAATTACAGAGCGGCTTATGGTGATGATATGCGTGGTGGCCTCCCACATGACCGAGCGCATTATGCAGGATTTATAGGTCTGGGTGAGAGCTTAGTGTTGATGCCCTCCTTCACTGCTGACATGGAGAGAGGAGAGGCAGCGGTGGGGGAACTCCACAGGGCCAAAGACCTCAGAGCTCAGCAGGGCCCAAGTGGAGCTCAGCAGGGCCCCTATGCGCTACAGGTGAAGATCTCCACAACAGACAGTTCGAGTCCACTCCATCAATCCCTGCTACGAGGCTGGAAGTGTGTGTGTACCTTGATGCTGCTATGTTTGTTTACACAGCATCCGCTTAAATCATCCTCAACTCTCAAAAAACCCTTTATTACTGGCCAGCATTACATCACGGCGATAGAATTGCCTTCTTATAAAACAGTTTATGTTGTAAGATAGATGGCCAGACCTCTGTCCAGGTTCATGGCTGCTACACACATAAAGCTGTTTTGGCGTGATGTAGTACGGCGGGGCAGACTGCTCTGAAGCCGAGCAGTAAATCAGCCCTGTTTGTCGTCCTGTCTCCCGCGGCCTGCTACGTGTCCTAACCCCGGCGGTCTGGAGGACTGGCGAGGGCGACTTACATCATCATCCTTATCCTCCTCATCATCCTCCTCCCCCTACCAGCTGTAACTGAAGACACGGTTTTCCGAAAGCAGACAGTATGGAATCTGTTTGTCTCGCCACAGAAACGCAGACAGCAGCGTCGCGTTGGCATGGCGCTGTCCCCGGGGACCAGCGGACGTGGGTGAGCTTTCTGGGGACGCTAGATTGATCTTGTTCATGTTGGCCTCATCTCCCTGCGTGTCAGAGGCCTGGACCTGGCTGTGATTGGGCTCACTATGGAGCGTGGAGTGGAAGGATGAGGGCCGCTGTGGAGTGGAAGGGATGAGGGCCGCTGTGGAGTGGAAGGATGAGGGCCGCTGTGGAGTGGAAGGGATGAGGGCCGCTGTGGAGTGGAAGGGATGAGGGCCGCTGTGGAGTGGAAGGGATGAGGGCCGCTGTGGAGTGGAAGGGATGAGGGCCGCTGTGGAGTGGAAGGATGAGGGCCGCTGTGGAGTGGAAGGGATGAGGGCCGCTGTGGAGTGGAAGGGATGAGGGCCGCTGTGGAGTGGAAGGGATGAGGGCCGCTGTGGAGTGGAAGGGATGAGGGCCGCTGTGGAGTGGAAGGGATGAGGGCCGCTGTGGAGTGGAAGGGATGAGGGCCACTGTGGAGTGGAAGGATGAGGGCCGCTGTGGAGTGGAAGGGATGAGGGCCGCTGTGGAGTGGAAGGGATGAGGGCCGCTGTGGAGTGGAAGGGATGAGGGCCGCTGTGGAGTGGAAGGATGAGGGCCGCTGTGGAGTGGAAGGGATGAGGGCCGCTGTGGAGTGGAAGGGATGAGGGCCGCTGTGGAGTGGAAGGGATGAGGGCCGCTGTGGAGTGGAAGGGATGAGGGCCGCTGTGGAGTGGAAGGGATGAGGGCCGCTGTGGAGTGGAAGGGATGAGGGCCGCTGTGGAGTGGAAGGATGAGGGCCGCTGTGGAGTGGAAGGGATGAGGGCCGCTGTGGAGTGGAAGGGATGAGGGCCGCTGTGGAGTGGAAGGGATGAGGGCCGCTGTGGAGTGGAAGGATGAGGGCCGCTGTGGAGTGGAAGGGATGAGGGCCGCTGTGGAGTGGAAGCAGGAGGGATAGCGGGCCGTCAGGTTTGCGCTCTGCTCCGCTTAACCTCAAGAAGACCTGACACCAAGAATGACAAACGACAAGCGTTCGCGTAACCGACAAACAATTCCAACCTGCTGAAACCCAACAGGTCCAGTGGTACTTTATGCATTTGGAAACATTCGGATTCCAAACTAGGAATCATTTAAATCACTTAACACCTGGAAATTAGTTATATAATCAAACTATGCTCCTGGTATTTTGTGTATCTGGAAAAATTTGGTTAAACTTGGAATCTTTTAAATCCCTTATGTCTGGAAATGTGTTACGTAATCAAGTGTAGGGTCATCTGAGATGTGGAGTTTGGAGGACGGCGTCCCAGCGACCAGAGATCCACAGGTCCTGTAGTCCCACCATGAAGCACACAAGATCTGGTTCTACTAAGTCTGTCCATACCACTGACACAGCATAGTGGCAGTCTGACTCTGGTGATTCTAGAACATGCTCCGGCAGGACTCCATACTCTGACTCTGGTGATTCTAGAACATGCTCCGGCAGGACTCCATACTCTGACTCTGGTGATTCTAGAACATGCTCCGGCAGGACTCCATACTCTGACTCTGGTGATTCTAGAACATGCTCCGGCAGGACTCCATACTCTGACTCTGGTGATTCTAGAACATGCTCCGGCAGGACTCCTGCCATACTCTGACACACTTTAATACTAATCTGACAATCTGTATTTCTCTCTTTGGCTCAGCTGATTGAGTCAGAGTATGTAAATCATCTCTTACCGGCTCCTCCAGGAAATTCTACAGTTTTTGAAGCTTTTTCCCTCCAAAACCGTCTTCCCTGGGGAGAGCAGCTTCATGTGTTCATCCCTCTCTACAGGATGAACACACAAGACTATTTTTCCTCTGCACAATAACAACCCGTAGAAAGCCAAGAAGATCATTTATAGATTTACAACAAAAAGAAATGTTAGTGTTGTTGCAATGAAAATAATATCAGAGAGGGAGAGGGAGAGGGAGAGGGAGAGGGAGAGGGGGAGGGGGAGGGGGAGGGGGAGGGAGGGAGAGGGGGAGGGAGGGAGGGAGGGAGGGGGAGAGAGGGAGTCAGTTGGGCCTCACTTCAGAGAAGCAACGCTCCCCTCTAGTGGTGACACTGTTAAAGCTAACCTCCAACTGCTGTTACTTTACAGTTTTTTTTAATCGCTTTGGTACTATTTTCACAAGTAAGGTGTACATTTTCAAAACTCTTAGTACAAAAATCCAAACTGATCACACTTGTAACGCAGCTAGTCATTCTTTCAAAACCTGATGGAATGCTTTCAGTCAGTTGCACATGTTTTCCAGTACACATAATCATTGTTTCAAACACAAGATTATTGTAATATGTAATGGGAAGATTTGGTTTAATCACCGAAACACAACAGTATGATCTGCTTTCAGTTTAGTACTTTTAACAATCAGTTCATCCAACAGCAAACAATGCAAGATACATGTTTCAAATCGGCCTTACAAGTGCTGAAATTAATATGCTACAGTACTATGTAAAAGACAGATTACACAGTTTCACATTAGGCAATACACTTACATTACTCACATTTACATAATCTATAATTTCCAAAATATCCATCCTATGTGTAATCAAGTGAAGGATCAATGAAGACATCGTCTACAATCATTTGTGCAAATTAGTTTTGACTATTTTTCAGATATAATTGTAACATAGGTATACTTTCAATGATGTAACTAAATGAGAACAAAACATTAAATTTAAAGGCCCCATGCCCACCTCTCTGACCTCTCTGTTGGTGCCCATGCCCACCTCCCTGACCTCTCTGTTGGTGCCCATGCCCACCTCTCTGACCTCTCTGTTGGTGCCCATGCCCACCTCTCTGACCTCTCTGTTGGTGCCCATGCCCACCTCTCTGACCTCTCTGTTGGTGCCCATGCCCACCTCTCTGACCTCTCTGTTGGTGCCCATGCCCACCTCTCTGACCTCTCTGTTGGTGCCCATGCTTGTCCACGAGCTCTTCCTATTCCTTACTGTCTATCCTGCTCCATGTTGAAAGACATTGCCAGTGTTTACACCCCCACTTTTACGTATATCTAATGACCAATTGTGGTTACCCCAATCTGAAATCAAGTAGCAATAACGAGTATTCATCATGTGTGGTTCATTTATATGTTCGTACAAAAACACATTTTATTTCTGTAGTTCTCAAAATCGATATTCAATGAAAATATATAGGTTTACCAAATGGTTCAGTGATTAACCATTAAGATCAGTTGGATTAAGTGTTGGTCAAATGTATTTACGCAAATTAGATGAGAAGCATATCAAAAGTATTGTGAGCATTGCATTGTGAAAGACAATTACTTCATATGAAAAGTATTTCTTTGATGACACACTGATTAGGTGTGGTGAAAAAGTGATTGTGTATTTTGTACTATTGTACTTTGTCAATTGAACATGTGATTACATTTTTGAAAAAACAGACTTTTTGATGATCTGCTTTGAGTTTTGTACTAACAGTTGTGAGGTTTTACCACATACTTGTGAAAATAGTACCAAAGCGAATAAAAAAAACTGTAACAGGACCTGCACAATATTCTGGGCTGTGGTCTGCAGTCAGATATTCCATCCCTGGATCCTCCTGTCCTCTCTCCATGGCCCTCAGAGAGTGCTCATCCATAACAAACACAGCGGACATCTGCTGTTCTCTGATCGTGAGGGAGTCTTAACGCTGACCAAAAACCAAGAGGAGGATCTCCGAGGTCCCAGGATGGATGACTTTTCCATCGCACACTTTAAACATGTGAGAATGATTCCGCACAACTGCTGATATTCCAATCCTCTTTCTCTCTTTCTCTCTTTCTCTCTTTCTCTCTTTCCTCTCTTTCTCTCTTTCTCTCTCTCCCCTCTCTCCCTCCCCCTTTCTCCCTATCCCTCTCTCCCCCCCCCCCCTCTCTCTCTCTCTCTCCCCCTCTCCCCTCTCTCTCTCTCCCTTTCCCCCTCTCCCCCTCTCCCCCTCTCCCCTCTCCCCTCTCCCTCTCCCCCTCTCCCCCTCTCCCCCTCTCCCCCTCCCTCCCTGACGTTCATTACAGGAAGGTCTTCTAAGCTGTGGAAAGTGTTTATTAGATTAGTTTAGTATCAATAACAGCCCAGATCTTTTATCCTCTGTAAACTCTCTTTAAAATAAAATAACTAATATTAAACTGTTTTCATAGAGATCGGTTTCTATTCACTATTGTTTTTGGCAGTGTACGTTACAACCCTGTGCCTTCCAAGGTCATATAGCCATCAACACACCCCTTCTCAGCCCATAAACAACAGCACAGGCGGGGAGAGGAGGGGAGGAGGGGAGGAGGATGGGAGGGGAGGAGGGGAGGAGGAGGGGAAAACAGGAGAGGAGGGGAGAAGAGGGGGAGAGGAGGACAATTTGGCCCAGATCAATGAAAGCATTGTAGATCTGAATACATTCACCTGGATACAAGTGTCGGCTATGTGCCTGTGCGCGTGTGTGTGTGTGTATTTGCGTGTGCATGTGTGTGTGTGTGAGTGCGTATGTGTGTATGTGTGTGTGTGTGCGTAATTACCTGGAACTACTGTTTGGAGGCTCCACAATTTTAAAGTGGGTCAATGGGATTTTGTGTCCTTTAAAAGAAGCGAGCAAAACAGAACAGAGTATATCATTAGCATTTGAAATTCCCGTTAATGTCGGTGCCCCGGCTTGGCAAAGTTCCGCAGCCTGACTTGGAAATCAGAGATAAGCCTACAGGAAATGTCAGACAAGCATTATAGAGTTACCAGCCTTCCATTAACTTTAGTGTTCATGTTTCTGGGCAACAACACAACTCTCTCACTGGACAGAAGAGGAAACAGAGAGGGAGGGAGAGAGGGAGGAAGAGAGAGAGGGGGAGAGGGAGAGGGGGGGAGGGAGGGAGAGAGAGAGAGAGGGGGGGGGGGGGAGAGAGAGAAAGGGGGGAAGAAAGAGAGAGAGAGAGAGGGGGAGAGAGAGAGAGAGAGAGAGAGGGAGGGAGGGGGAGAGAGAGAAAGGGGGGAAGAAAGAGAGAGAGAGAGAGAGAGAGGGGGAGAGAGAGAGAGAGAGAGAGGGAGGGAGGGAGAAAGGGGGGGAGAGAGAGAGAGAGAGGGGGGGAAGGGGAGGGAGAGAGAGAGAGAGAAAGGGGGGAAGAAAGAGAGAGAGGGAGAGAGAGAGAGAGAGAGAGAGAGAGAGAGAGAGAGGGAGGGAGGGAGAAAGGGGGGGAGAGAGAGAGAGAGAGAGAGGGAAGGGGAGGGAGAGAGAGAGAGAGAGAGAGAGAGAGAGAGAGAGTCACAACCTGAGGGACAGTGAATCAACCCTGTATGAATGTTAAACCTTTTTGTCTTCTGTCATCTTAACATGCATTTATCTGTTACTTTTCTACAGTCCCAACTTACTATGCTTCTGTTGTTTTGCCATATTATTATTGTTAGACTCCTTGTTAATTGTTATGATATATTGTTAACATGTCCATTCAATATGGACTGCTTTGGCAATACTGCTCAACCCGAACTGTCATGCCAATAAAGCATACTGAACTGAACTGAACTGAGAGAGAGAGAGAGAGAGAGAGGGGGGGGGGGGAGGGGGACAGTAGAACAAAGGGGAGAACGAGAGGACAGAAGGCTTAGGAGACAGAAGGACACCAAATAGGATTCCTGTGCATGGAGGGCATGAGGGCTTCCTCCATGACATAACCTGTCATGGCCTTGCTTATCAGCTCGTCCATAAGGTCCCTGCTGGAAACACAATCACTCCCCATCATGATCTACACAGTGTCACTGCCGGCTGACCTTGAGGGTGACAAGGCTAGACGGGCCCCATTAACTCTGAGACACTGCACTGGGGCCAACATTTACTGCAGCTAATGTTACACTGGCGGGAAATGTATAGTATTGCTAGGTGTACAGTGTTGCTGACTTGATATTGTTGCTAAGAAATTATAATTGTGAAGTGTTGCCATCTTCACATTGTTGCAAACATGATTTTGTTGCAAATTTACACTGACTCAGCATAGTACAGCAAAGACATTCGCAAACTGTACAGCGCTTCTAACTTTACATGAATGCTTGAACTTTACATATTTCCATCAACACCTGTTATTGTAATTTATTTTAATTTACAGTACACCTACTAGTGCTACCTGTTTATAACTAGTGAGGACAGAAAATTACTACAAAATTATTAACTTTACATTGCTGCTAACGTTACACTGCAACAATCACAGCAGTAAACTTTACTCTGCAAACTGCTGCTAACTTTACGCTTCAGCAAACTTTAAATTGTCTAGTCTAGCTTCACTTTGCTGCTATCTTTATG
>CM042862.1:1287697-1290197 GCA_023658055.1 Thaleichthys pacificus | reverse complement strand
GACTGTCTCTCTCTGTCTGTCTCTATCTCTGACTGTCTCTCTGTCTCTCTGACTGTCTCTCTGACTGTCTCTCTGTCTGTCTCTCTGTACTGTCTCTCTGTCTGTCTCTCTGTCTGTTTCTCTGTCTGTCTCTCTCTGGCGTGTGTCAGAGGGTTGTCTTGGTGATGATTTTGTAAGTCTAGGTAATGATGATATGTTTCTCCTAGGGGACGAGATTTTTCGTACTCCCAACCTGCAGCAGAAAACCTCCAAGTCTCATCAGTGGCTTGGAGCCTCTGTCCGCTCGATACAGGACCACATCCTGGTGAGGCCCCGGTCCCCCTGACCCCCCCGGTCCCCTGACCCCCCCAGTCCCCCTGACCCCCCCGGTCCCCCTAACCCCCCCAGCCCGTACCCCTCTCTCCCCTCTCATCCATCCCTTTCTCCCTCCCCTCTCATCCATCCCTCCCTCTCTCACCCTCTCATCCCTCCCTCCCTCTCTCCCCTCTCATCCATCCCTCCCTCCCCTCTCATCCATCCCTCCCTCTCTCACCTCTCATCCCTCCCTCCCTCCCTCTCTCCCCTCCCTCCTCCTGCAGGGCCTGTGCACCTCTCTTCCACTGGAACGTGAAGACAGAGAGGGGCGAGTCAGAGAACACCCCTGTGGGAACCTGCCTGCTGCTCAACGTCCACACAGGAGAGTCGCTCCACTACTCTCCCTGCAGAAACAACCTAGTGGAGGCTGACTACAAAGCCCACAACTACGGTACGGATTAAAACTACAAATCCCTACAGCACTCTCAAATACAGTGTAGACCAAAACTACAAATGCCAGCAGCCCTGTGTGATGTTGTTCGGGCTAAAATTAGAAATCACTACAGTACCCTCAAATAAAATATGGGCTTTAACTACAAATACCTACCTGTACCGTTAACTTCAGCTATAAAACTGTTGTTTTTCATTCAAATGTCCTCTTCTGTGTTTCCTCCTCAGTAAACGACAGGCGCTACTGTGAAGCAGGCTTCAGTTCCGACGTCACCAAGGTACTTCTAAACCAACCCCAGCAGTTCTCTCTCTGATACTGTAGACAGATCATCCTGTATTAGCAGGTCAATCCCTGTACCCTGACTGCTCTGCTGTGCTCTGCTTTGCTGTGCTCTGCTGTGCTCTGCTGTGCTCTGCTGTGCTCTGCTGTGCTTTGCTGTGCTGTGCTGTGCTCTGCTGTGCTCGTGCTCTGCTGTGCTCTGCTGTGCTGTGCTCTGCTGTGCTCTGCTGTGCTTGCTGTGCTGTGCTGTGCTCTGCTGTGCTCTGCTGTGCTCTACTGTGCTCTGCTGTGCTCTGCTGTGCCCTCCTCCAGGATGGCAGGGTGGTGATCGGCGCCCCGGGGGGATACTACTTTCAAGGTAAATGCTGCCCCCTGGTGGTCATGCTGGGAATTATTACTTCCCACAATTAGATTGGTTGTTGACAGGCCCAACAGGGTGATTAACAAGTTTAAAAGGATGTTTCGGCGATGTTGTGATTGGTTTGGGATTGGTCGTTCCCCAGGTCAGGTGATCAGTGCGGCGTTGCGTGACATCATAGACAGCGCTAAGACCAGTACGTCTGTTCCTGGAGAGACCTTCTCACCAGAGACGGGTGGCTACGACCGTTACCATGGTGAGATCCCAACCTTCTGTGACGGTAATTGAATGTAATCCCTGTCACTTATGGAAGCAAGGAAGAAGAACTGTGTGCCCGTGGCTCAAATCTCACCCAAATTCCAGGTGGATCAAAAATGAGTTCCATTAAATCCATAATGTGGACTGACATGAAATCCCAGGTGGATCACAAATGAGTCTCTTAATCCCCGGTGAATGCTGAGATGGAAAGTAAAGACTTTGTGGGAGGTTGCCATGGTTATCTATCCATCTGGGGTGTGTTTGATGTGTCTCTCCAGGTTACTCTGTGGCAACAGGGGAGCTGACTGGAGACACATCAACAGGTCTGACCCTTTACGCTCACACACACACACACACATTCAGTAAATACACAAACGCTCACACACACACACACATACACAATTAATACACACAAGCTCACACACGTGTTCTGCCTGTCTATGTGTTTCCTGTGCTGTAGATTACTTGGTGGGAGTCCCTAATGACAGAGACACGTCTGGCTCAGTAAGTACATCGTCCGTTACAGAATATCGACAGTCAACCGCTAACACTGATAAAAACTAAATCTACTGTAGTTAAATGTAAACTTAACAGCCCCAACCTGCTGATCCACGGCCCACTATGCACGCATCACTTCCAAATATTGCGCAAGCCAGGTCAACAACTTCCTGTAGCTAGCAGTTGCGTTGGTCCTCAAACAGAAAATGCCATGTTTTACGAGGAGTTCCGGTTATCATCAAAAAAATACAACGTACATGTCGAATGTAACAGAATGGCATCAACAACAACACTGTGTTTCTTTTTGTTTTGGTTCTCAGGTGAAAATCTATGACGGAGACAGCAGCAGGGTCCTGTGGGTG
>CM042862.1:1195197-1285197 GCA_023658055.1 Thaleichthys pacificus | reverse complement strand
ATAGGTATGGTGGGAGTCATTTCCATTCATCTGTGTATCTGTATTCCTCTCATGAGTTTCAATGAGGTGTCCATCACACATAAATACATGTGTGTGTGTGTGTGGGGGTGTGTGTCAGGGCCCAGGCAGTGATAATAGCCAGGACTGAGCTATCGCTGTTGCCTGACTTTCTGAACCCAGACGTCAAACAGTGTGAGCTTCCCTCCTCCAACAAGACTGTCGCCTGGTGAGCGTCCTTCACTTTACTGCACTTGTGAAATGTGATGCCAAAACACTGATACTCAATCTGTCTCTCTCTCTCCCCCTCCAGCTTCATAGTGCAGATGTGTGTGCATGTGTCTGGACACAGAATCCCCCTGGAGACAGGTAGGAGGAGTTATAGATGGCTGGGTAGACAAACAGACAGATATCCGTGATGAGATGTTTGAATTGAATGGAATATTTTATCACTAGTCCTGGAGGCGGAGCTTCAACTGGACAAGATGAAACAGCCAATGGCCAGGAGGACCCTGCTGATGCAGACCAATCAGCCGCAAGACCATTTCCAGCTGACCATTAAGAGAGATGTGGGCGTGGTCTGCAGAAACTACACCGCCTACCTAAGGGTGACTGGAACAGAGATCTATTTTATGATAATAAAGTGATGTCATCAATTTATGTTTTCTAAATGTATAGTGTACATACAATATAGATACAAATGTATAATATGTTTATTTATAGTTCATATTACATGTACGATGTGTATATCTGTGTGACATGTTTTGGTACTTGTTCCTTGCTGGACGTGAGCTGACACTGGTGTGTTCCTGGTGTGTTCCTGGTGTGTTCCTGGTGTGTTCCTGGTGTGTTCCTGGTGTGTCTTCCAGCCTGAGTCAGAGTTCAAGGACAAGCTGAGTCCCATCTTCATCTCTCTGAACTACAGTCTGCTGGACTCCAATTCCCAACAGGCTGTGCTCCATGGACAGAAATCTGTGGTTGCCCAGGTGATGTCAGCTTGAAATGTTTCAAGTTTTTTGGCTCAGATTAACTGCCATGTATAATAACTTGTATTTTTCATTGGTGTGCGTGTGTGTGTGTGTGTGTGTGTGTGTGTGTGTGTGTGTGTGTGTGTGTGTGTGTGTAGACCAGGATCATTCTGGACTGTGGTGAGGACAACATGTGTGTGCCAGACCTCCATCTGACAGCCGAGGCGTGAGTACTGTGTCCTTCACAAGCTTCTGATCCCTCTAGACATCTGTCACTGTTCAGGAGCTGTGAGATCCTCTGAGGATACGACGTCTGTGGTGGTCACTCTCTCTCTCTGTCTGTCTCTCTGTCTGTGTCTCTCTGTCTGTCTCTCTCTCTGTGTCTCTCTCTCTCTCTCTCTCTGTACCCCAGGGGGACAGAGAGCCTGGTTGTCGGGGACGACCACCCAGCGTTGGTGATGGTGACGGCAGAGAACAGGGGAGAGGGAGCCTACGAGACAGAGCTGGAGATACGGCCCCCCCCCCAACACACACTACCAGAGTGTCCTGCCTGTCAGAGAGGTAACACACACACACACTCTCACACACACATACATACACACATGCACATGTGCATAAGCACATACATACACACGCACACGCTCACACGCAGACACACACATACACACACGTATACTCATAGATATGAATAATAAAATAAATGGTGGAAAGGAAGGTGGGTGGGTGGGTTCAAGATTCCATACATGTTCCATGTGTGTGCATGTATGTTCCGTGTTCCCAGGACCTGAGCAGGCTGGTGTGTGTCCAGAGGAAGGAGAACCAGACAGTTCTCATCGTCTGTGAGCTGGGGAACCCTATGAAGCAAGGCCAGAAGGTAACCATGGAAACACTATGCCAAGCATGTCCATTGTCTGGACCTTGAGGGGATCTTAACTATAGATACCTGTGTGTGTGTGTGTATGGTGTGTGTGTGGTGTGTGTGTGTTGTAGCTCCAGGCAGGTCTTCTCTTCAGCGTCAGTCACCTGGAGGATGTGGAGAGTCAGGTCTCATTCCAACTACAGATCAAAAGGCAAGAGCAGCCTTCTCAGTTCTAGAACACGATCCTCAGATTTGGAACATTGCTGTATTTGTACAGTTCTAGAACATCTTTCAATTCCATGTACTGAGCCGGTCTCTCTGTGTCTCTTAACTTCTCCAGTAAGAACAGCCAACACCCGGACAGCAACGTGGTCAATCTGAGGATCGGTGTCATTGCTATGGCAACACTGGAGATGAGAGGGTTGGTGTGTGTGAACTAGTGTGTATGTGTGTGTGTGTGTGTGTATTACATCTCACGTGTGTTTGTCATGTAGAGGCTCCTCCCCCCTGGAGTGTGTGCTGCCCGTGGCCAGCTGGCAGCAGAGCGACCAGACACGCAGTCTAGAGGACGTGGGCCCTCTGGTGGAGCATGTATATGAGGTAACCTAGTCCACCTATGACCTTCTGCTTCCAGTACAGTTTATCTATGACCTTTATCTTCTAAAACGGTTCACCTATGACTTTTAACTTCAGATACAGGTCACGTTTAACCATCTAGTCCTGACAGTGGAGACTAACTGCCCCTTGTTTAACCATCTAGTCCTGACAGTGGAGACTAACTGCCCCTTGTTTAACCATCTAGTCCTGACAGTGGAGACTAACTGCCCCTTGTTTAACCATCTAGTCCTGACAGTGGAGACTAACTGCCCCTTGTTTAACCATCTAGTCCTGACAGTGGAGACTAACTGCCCCTTGTTTAACCATCTAGTCCTGACAGTGGAGACTAACTGCCCCTTGTTTAACCATCTAGTCCTGACAGTGGAGACTAACTGCCCCTTGTTTAACCATCTAGTCCTGACAGTGGAGACTAACTGCCCCTTGTTTAACCATCTAGTCCTGACAGTGGAGACTAACTGCCCCTTGTTTAACCATCTAGTCCTGACAGTGGAGACTAACTGCCCCTTGCGTCCTTAGCTACGTAACCTGGGCCCCAGCACTGTCAATGCCAGACTGGAGGTGAATTTCCCAACACGCCAAGATGACAACTACCTGCTGTATGTGTTCGCAAACGCTTCAGAAGAGCTCCTTTCCTGCCACAGTAACTCCTCGGACATTGACCCCTACAGGGTGAGTCGGCCATCTTGGTAAGGTCTGAATACCCGCATCAAGTGCTAATGCATGTCAGTGGCCTCATGCTTTGATCTGTTACTATGATGACTGTAGCCATCTTAGTACAGTTTGACGTGCCGGTAGACACCTTGGTAAGGTATAGTACTGGTGGCCATCTTGGACAGGTCTGATGTTAGTGGTGGCCATCTAGGTAAAGTCAGATATACTGTATGTCTGCCATCTTGGTAAGCTGTAATTGGCGGCCATCTTGGTGAGGTCTGCTAGCAGTGCCCTGTCCCTCTGCAACAGCTGGCATCCAACGTAACAGAGCGAGCCATGGAGATCTTCCAGCAGCACCCAGAGACACACCAGCATGAGCCTCCTCAAAGAGGAACCATCCTCGTGGTACACTACACCTTTCTCTGATCAGTCACGTCAACACAGACACGCACAGGCCTCGCCTGATGCTGTCCTTGTCTGCTGAGTGAGCGGTCAGTGTGTGGTGAGACTGTGTCTCTGTCTCTCTGCAGAACTGCAGCGGAGGGGAAGGATGCGTGAGGTTCGTGTGCGAGGCCACTGGTCTGCAGCGTGGCTGGAGCTCTGTGGTCAGGATCTCCGCTCGCCTCTGGCTGCACACCTTCACGCAGGTAAGAGGGAGGGAGCGAGAGACAATAAAGACAAGAAGAAGAGAGAGAGTAGGAGAGTGAAAGAGGGAAGCGATGATATCTCTACAGTACATGGTCTCTCTCTCTCTCTCTTCAGAGGCCGTACGTGAACTTTGACCTCCTGTCCTCCGCAAGATACGAAGTCACGTCTACAGCTTCCAAGATCCAACCCCAGGACTTGTCCAGTGGACACGCTGAGGTAAGCACTGGGGAAGAGACGGCCGGAGACTCAGTATCGATCCAATCAATAAGATACGTGAACAGATGACAAAGCTGATCTACTGATTGTGATTAACAAATGCACATAAGTACTTCCTGATTCCTCCCACAGTAGTCCTTGGCTGTTATACCACACTTCACTTGCCTTTATCTCTGTGTGTGTGTGCGTGTGTGTGTGTGCGTGTGTGTGTGTGTGTGTGTGTGTGTGTGTGTGTGTGTGTGTGTGTGTGTGTGCGTGCGTGTGCGTGTGTGTGTGCATGTGCACAGACTAAGACCAGTGTTCTGTGGAGGAGTCCGGATGGTGAGCAGGAGGTGCCCGTGTGGTGGATCGTTGTGTCTATCATCTCTGGTCTTCTCCTGCTGGCTCTGCTCTGTTTCATCTTCTGGAAGGTACGGCCAGCAGACATCTGGGGCACGGCACTCCTCCTCTCTGCTCTAACAGAGCTCTCTTTTTATCACGGTCAATGGTTTCAATTCATGTTTAATTCATGTGTGTTTAGAAAATTAGAAGGAACATGAATAAATATTTCAAAACGTTTCTTTTTAACCTAATCCTTCACACACATCGTGAAGGATAGGAGAGAATTTGTACTTTGTTACTTCCCATGTGTGTGTGTGTGTGTGTGTGTGTGTGTGTGTGTGTGTGTGTGTGTGTGTGTGTGTGTGTGTGTGTGTGTGTGTGTGTGTGCGTGCGTGTGTGTGTGTGTATGCGTGTGTGTGTGTGTATGTGTGTGTGTTGTTCAGGTGGGGTTCTTTAAACGTAGTCGCCCCCCCAGTGATGATGATGATGAGGAGGAGGAGCTGGCAGCAGAATCAGAATACGCCCAGATGCCAACCGACACACACAAATAGATCTGTCTATTCTACTGTTGTGTTCACTTTGACTTGTTATTGTACTTTACAAAAATGTCACTTTTGTCTAGCTGAATGCTATTGTGTATCACTGAGCTTTTTAGATACCGATTTCAACAGTGGCAACACGTTTATTGGGAAAAGTCAATACTGTACACAACTGTAGTACTCAGAAAAATGTATGCATTTTGTATGCATAGAGTACATTTAATGTGTTGCATGTAAACAGAATATTCACATTTTCATGTAATTTTTACATGAAACTCATATATAGTGAACAGAAATACAATCTTTTTTCTTTTTTTATTCAATAAATTCATTGTATACATTTATACCTTTCCTCTCGCATTGTAATTTGTGTCAGTAATGTGCGGCTTAATCGGAACAGACGCTTTAAGCACATTGCAATTACACAATATTACACTATTTGTATCTCTTGTACTATTTGTATTTTATATTGTAAATTATTTGGCTACTTCATATTTTATTTTATATTTTTTATTAGTATTAGGTAGACTTGTACCTTTAGTATAGTTAGACCACATATTTACGTTTTAGGATTCCTATATGTTTAATGTATGCGCCTTCCTGCCAAAGTAAATTCCTTGTCTGTGCAAACTTTCATGGCGAATAAAACCCTTTCTGATTCTGATTACTATTCGTGCATTGCTTTGGCGTTCTACAACACTCCTAGCCTGACGATGTCAGACTCATAATTCTTGTCAGAATATGAGTCTGAGGACTCTCCATTGGGCTGTGACTATGGGGCGTGTTTCAACCGAACCCGGAAAACAAATGCCTCTTCGCTCAATTGGATAGACCTACAACCAATCAGAGCAACGTAGTATGTTAACTTTTACCAAACCCCGTAGGAAGGACGGCAAAAACATATTTTCCATCGACAAATGCCTTGATTGCGTTTCTCTGTTCCTCTTTCAAAACTAATGCGCTGTCGATGTCTTCTAAAACAGACTCGATGGCAGAATCATAACATCCCAGCTCTCCAGCGGTAGCCATGTTTGTTGAAAACGAATTCAACCAAAGCGCTCTTTGGTGACGTGGTTGATTACGTTACTGTTGATCATCTGTCCATCATCGTATAAAGCCCGCCCTGACAATTTCATTGGTCCGAACAGCTTCTGTTCGGACATTAGTTGTTCCCCAACGGAGATTCCCCAGACCCATCTTCCCGACCAAATAATTTTGTGGGCGGGGATAAGATGGTCTGGCAGCCAGGCTACAACACTCCGCGAGTACGAATCGTCTACCACTGGTTCGCTTTGACTCGTTGGCCAGCCAATCAGATCGCTGTTTGCTTGGTCGCCAGGCCAGCACGCCAATCATTACAGTCGAAAAGCAGGAAGCCGTCTTCACGTAAAAAGAAAGAAAGAAGAAGACGAAATCAACAATAACAAAACAGCAGCACTTCACAGCATCGAACTTTGGTTAGTATCTAAGTATTAGTAGTCGTAATGCTTTTTCATTAACTAAGTAGTCAAAACAGTTTTGTGTGCATTTTCTTTTTCTTTAACGTGAGCACTGTAGCTAACTGTTGTTTACCCTTGTATTACCAGGAATGGCACTGGTACGCTTGTACCAGTACTGGTACTGCATGTACTCTAGCTAGTAACTCACTCTTATCACTGTAGGCAAGCGTTTGCACAACAGGTGCAACTCGTGGCAAACGTTAGATTGATTAAACACGTACCTTTTTTGTTGTTGTTGCAGTTTTCGTAAACGACGTGTTTGCTAATTCAACCGTCATCTGAAATGAGAGGAGGCTCATCGTACGGTGACAGGGACCGTGACCGGGGTCGCGATAGGGGGTAGGTCAAGGCAGTTAACCAATAATAACAAATATGTTTTTGTATTCCCAAAAGATATTTCATTGTGGGTGATTGCATTATGTTTTTTAGAAGTCCCCGTTTCGGGTCGAGCAGGGGTGGTAAGTTTGGGAACCCCGGAGAGCGTTTACGCAAAAAGAAATGGGACCTGGACCAACTTCCTAAGTTCGAGAAGAACTTTTACAAAGAGCACCCAGATGTGCAGCGCATTAGCCAGGTCTCTCTCTCTCTCTCCATCCCCATTCTCCATCCCTCTGTTTCTCCATCTCTCTGTTTCTCCATCCCTCTGTTTCTCCATCCCTCTGTTTCTCCATCCCTCTCTCTCACACACACACACACACACATCTCTCTCTCTCTCTCTCTCTCTCTCTCTCTCTCTCTCTCTCTCTCTCTCTCTCTCTCTCTCTCTCTCTCTCTCACACACACACACACTCCCAAATCTTAAGCTTTCCTACATGATGAAAAGTGAAATGTTTCATAACCCTGTGCGTTTGTGTGTTCCAGTATGACCTCGAGGAGTTTCGCAGGAAGAAGGAGATCACCATCCGAGGTTCAGGCTGCCCCAAGCCTGTCACCAGCTTCTCTCAGGCCCCTTCCCACGTGAGAACACACACACTCTCTCTCTCTCTCTCTCTCTCTCTCTCTCTCTCTCTCTCTCTCTCTCTCTCTCTCCTCTCTCTCTCTCTCTCTCTCTCTCTCTCTCTCACACACACACACACACAATGGCTTGATTTGTTTATAAGATGGTGTCCTAAGAAAAAGAACATCCATTACACCTGCAAGATCCTGCAGGTGATCTAATCCTAGTATAGCCTACATGTCCAAGCACAGCTGCCCCTAACCTCTCCTGCCCCTCCCGCCCCTCCCGCCCCTCCCCGCCCGGCTCCAGAGTACGTCATGGACGTGCTGATGCAGCAGAACTTCAAGGAGCCCACAGCCATCCAGGCCCAGGGCTTCCCTCTGGCGCTGAGTGGCAGGGACATGGTGGGCATCGCCCAGACCGGCTCAGGGAAAACCCTGTCGGTAAGACGCTCCACCATCCCCCTGTCTCCGTTACCATCTCTGTCATTATCGCCAATATCCTCATGGTTATCAGGGCATGCAGGTCCCTTCAAGCAGAAGTGGACTAGGATTTCAGGGTGTGTTTTAAAGCCTAGACTAACATGTGTCCTACAAACTGAAGTTCCTGTTCTATGTTCTATGTTGTTGTCCTCAGTATCTCCTGCCAGCCCTGGTCCACATCAGTCACCAGCCCTACCTGGAGAGAGGACACGGGCCCATCGTGAGTCACAACAGAATCATAAACAAGTCTGCTGATAATCCTACACAATGATCCTTCAGCTGTCCATAAAACTTACCTTTACTTCTTATTAGTTTCTGGGTATTTTCAATCAATATTTTTTTCAAATGAAGAAACATTTTAAAGGATTCAATGATCTATCAAGGAATCGTTATGTATAAGCTGGCTAAACGTGAGTGTCTGTCCGTGTGTGTTAGTGCCTGGTCCTGGCCCCCACCAGAGAGCTTGCCCAGCAGGTACAGCAGGTTGCCCATGACTACGGAAGGTCGTCTCGCATCAAGAGCACCTGTGTGTATGGAGGCGCCCCCAAGGGGCCCCAGATCAGAGACCTGGAGAGAGGTGAGACCGGACGTGAGAGCGGACGTGAGACCGCTCAGAGTCACTGTTTTCTTTTCTGCCTTTCCTAGTCTTCATTGGCCCCTAGCAGGCTGACGAGGCAGCAGGCTGGGGAGGCAGCAGGCTGGGGAGGCAGCAGGCTGGGGAGGCAGCAGGCTGGGGAGGCAGCAGGCTGGGGAGGCAGCAGGCTGGGGAGGCAGCAGGCTGGCGAGGCAGCAGGCTGCCCCCACTGAGCAGCTCTTCCTGTCCCTCAGGTGTGGAGATCTGCATCGCCACGCCCGGGCGTCTCATCGACTTCCTGGAGGCGGGGAAGACCAACCTGCGGCGCTGCACCTTCCTGGTCCTGGACGAGGCCGACAGGATGCTGGACATGGGCTTTGAGCCCCAGATCCGCAAGATCGTCGACCAGATCAGGGTGAGAAGGCTGGGGCAGGGGCAGGTGGCTGGGGCAGGGGCTAGGTCAGGGACTGGGGCAGGGGAGGGGGTGGGTGGGTGAGTCCAGGGCTGCGGCAGGGGCTGGGGGTGGGTCCAGGGCTGGGGCAGGGGCTAGGTCAGGGACTGGGGCAGGGGAGGGGGTGGGTGGGTCCAGGGCTGGGGTAGGGGCTGGGGCAGGGCAGGGGCTAGGTCAGGGACTGGGGCAGGGGAGGGGGTGGGTGGGTCCAGGGCTGGGGTAGGGGCTGGGGCAGGGCAGGGGCTAGGTCAGGGACTGGGGGAGGGGGTGGGTGGGTCCAGGGCTGGGGTAGGGGCTGGGGCAGGGCAGGGGCTAGGTCAGGGACTGGGGCAGGGGAGGGGGTGGGTGGGTCCAGGGCAGGGGCTGTCTCCTGCTGCCTGATACCGGTTCATTAAGTAACCTCTCCTCTCTCTCTGCCTCTCCTCTCTCAGCCTGACCGGCAGACCCTGATGTGGAGCGCCACCTGGCCCAAGGAGGTGCGGCAGCTGGCGGAGGACTTCCTGCGGGACTACGTCCAGATCAACGTGGGCGCCCTGGAGCTCAGCGCCAACCACAACATCCTGCAGATAGTGGACGTCTGCATGGAGAACGAGAAGGACAACAAGTAAGAGAGAGAGAGAGAGAGAGAGAGAGAGAGAGAGACACTGGACTGGACTGGATTCTTTCTGACATCATTGAACCACTAGTGTTCATCATGTTCTTTCTACCTTCTCTCCTCCCCCTTCATCTCGTTTCCCCTCTATCTGTCTCTCCTCTCCCCCGGGGTCTGTCCTCCCTACCTCCCTCCCTACCTACCTACCTCCCTCCCTCCCTCCCTACCTCCCTCCCCAGACTGCTCCAGCTGATGGAGGAGATCATGGCTGAGAAGGAGAACAAGACCATCATCTTTGTGGAGACCAAGAAGCGCTGTGATGACCTGACCCGCAGGATGAGACGGGATGGGTGAGCTCTCTCCCTCCACATCCCCCATTCTCCATCTCTCTGTTTCTCCATCCCTCTCTTTCTCCATCTCTCTGTTTCTCCATCCCTCTGTTTCTCCATCCCTCTGTTTCTCCATCCCTCTGTTTCTCCATCCCTCTGTTTCTCCATCTCTCTGTTTCTCCATCCCTCTGTTTCTCCATCCCTCTGTTTCTCCATCCCTCTGTTTCTCCATCCCTCTGTTTCTCCATCCCTCTGTTTCTCCATCCCTCTGTTTCTCCATCTCTCTGTTTCTCCATCTCTGTTTCTCCATCCCTCTGTTTCTCCATCCCTCTGTTTCTCCATCCCTCTGTTTCTCCATCCCTCTTCTCCATCTCTCTCTTCTCCATCTCTCTGTTTCTCCATCCCTCTCTTTCTCCATCCCTCTGTTTCTCCATCTCTCTGTTTCTCCATCCCTCTGTTTCTCCATCTCTCTGTTTCTCCATCTCTCTGTTTCTCCATCCCCCTGTTTCTCCATCCCTCTGTTTCTCCATCCCTCTGTTTCTCCATCCCTCTCTCACACACACACACACACATCTCCATCTCTCTCTCTCTCTCCCTCACACCTCCCTCAACACACACACTGAAAATGTGTTACTTCTGCCCTCAGGTGGCCAGCTATGTGTATCCATGGTGACAAGAGCCAGCCTGAGAGAGACTGGGTGCTGACTGGTGAGAGAGACCCCCTGGTGATGGAAGAAGTCTGTTCTGCCTCTATTCTGCCTCGGAACAGGCCTGGTGCTGTTCAGTGTGCTTGTAGTCAGTCCATTCTGCTCCAATTATTTTGCTGTAACACCCCCCAAAACACACACACACACACACACACACACACACTACTCTCTCTTCCTGTGTACTCTTCTCTCTAGTTACTCCAACTTTTCCCCCTGCTTGTAAACCCCTCTGTTTATCCTGCTGTTTGTGACCTCTCTTCTGTCTGACCTCTGACCTCTGCCCCCTGTGGTGTGTCCAGAGTTCCGGAGTGGCAAGGCTCCCATCCTCATCGCTACTGACGTGGCCTCGCGTGGTCTAGGTAAGGTACACACACACACACACACAGTACACACACACACACACAGTACACACACACAGTACACACAGTACACACACACAGTACAGTACACACAGTAGCTGTCCACTCACACAGCTTGATGCTGTGGGTTGGTCGGCACAGCCTGCATGTTAGTAGCCCAGTAGGAGCGCTGCTGTCCGTGTTAGCAGTGAGAAGCCCCGCCTGCAGCCTTGGTGCCTGCAGCCTTGGTGCCTGCAGCCCTGGTGCCTGCAGCCCTGGTGCCTGCAGCCCTGGTGCCTGCAGCCCTGGTGCCTGCAGCCCTGGTGCCTGCAGCCCTGGTGCCTGCAGCCCTGGTGCCTGCAGCCCTGCAGCCGGCCTCAGGTCCACAGGCAGCCTGGCCTCCAGAGCACGTAGCAGAGCAGTGATGTGTAGCCTGTCAGCTTCTGAACGTAGCCTAGATGCCTGGATGCTGGTTGGTGATGCAGCCTTCCTTAACCACATCTGGAATTTTCTTTGACCTAATTTTTGTTTTTTCTGTGTTTTTATTTTTGTTTCCATTTTTTTGTTTTGGTTTCCACATTTCTCTTCCGGCAACTAGAAGCACACAGGCCCTCGGGAGCCTGCCGCCCGACCCAGGCATGACTAATCGAAGCCTGAGTTGATGAGAGAAACTCGGGGGAGAGAGACGGCCTGATTAATCAATCCCAGAAAAGGGCCAACTCTCCAAACCCAGACCAGAGCCCTCAGTAAGCTCCTCCCCCCCGTCCACCAGCCCGGTTGCCTGGGCAACGGGCGGACGGGGGCGGCGGCGCGGGGTGCTGCTGGGATTCCAAATTTGCCCCCGGGGTGGGAGGGGCAAGTGGGGCGGGGCACGGAGGGGGCGGGGCCTGTGACAGTAACGCACCACTCTCACAACGTAACAGTTAACTCAACACACCCCAGAGACTTGGCGATGGACGACACCCCCCCCCCCAACTCCACCCCCACCCCACCTGTCCCCCCCCCCCCCCCCCCACCATGGCCACCATACGGGACACCCCCCCCATGACAGCACCTACATACATTCCAATCAATGGCCAGTTTCCTACAACAACATTGTGTGGGCAGACTTGGATCAGGTGTGTCAGCCCCCTGTAGCCCTCCTCCCCGTCAGTGCTGCCCCCGGTGGCCAGGAGTGGTGGTGCGTTACCAGAAGACAGAGCCCAGCCAGGAGGCAGGCATGCGGGCCAGGCTCCCCTTTGACCTTGCCCTGCAGCCCCCCATCTCCCTGGAGCCCCCCCCCCGGGCAGGGCCGACCCCCACCCCCCCTGCAGGCGTCGTCATGTCTGGTCCTGGCTGGCAGGAGTCCTGGCCTGGAGGAGCCTCCTGTCCACCTCTCTCTCTTCACCTCCCTCACTCTCTCCCTACCTCTCTCTCTCTTTACCTCCCTCTCTCTCTCTCTTTACCTCCCTCTCTCTCTCTTTTCACCTCCCTCGCTCGCTCTCTCCCTACCTCTCTCTCCCTCTTCACCTCCCTCGCTCGCTCTCTCCCTACCTCTCTCTCTCTTCACCTCCCTCGCTCGCTCTCTCCCTACCTCTCTCTCTCTTCACCTCCCTCGCTCGCTCTCTCCCTACCTCTCTCTCTCTTCCCCTCGCTCGCTCTCTCCCTACCTCTCTCTCTCTTCACCTCCCTCGCTCGCTCTCTCCCTACCTCTCTCTCTCTTTACCTCCCTCGCTCTCTCTTTACCTCCCTCTCTCTCTCTACCTCTCTTACCCAACCTGTTTCCTCAGCTCCTGACCTCTGTCCCAGTTGGCCCTGGTGTGTGTGTGTGTGTGTGTGTGTGTGCGCGCGCACGCGTGTGAGAGTGTGCGTGCTTCGTGTACAGATGACCCCTGACCTTATGAAGGATCACATCCCATGATCCTCCACTCAGCCGGCCCCCCAGTCAGGGCCCCGCCCCCCAGTCAGGGCCCCGCCCCGCCCCGCTCCCAGACACACATGATCATCCCCCTCCCCCAACACAAACTCCTCCTCAGCCCCTAAGTGTTCAGGCTCCCCCTACTGTCTGTTTCTTGTTACTGCAACTCCTGGGCTCGTGGACTTTCTGCTGGCGTCCAGGAAGGATCTGGAAGGAATGTCTCCTCCTTGGGTCTCTTCCAGCCGTCTCCTCCGACATACACCCCTTCAAAAGATCTTCGAAAACCCCATTTTTTACGTCCAGCTCAGACCCTAACGCCCACTTGACCTGCAGCTGTTTACAGCTGGTTCCTAGAACAGGCCTGTCTGTGTCGGAGGGACATGCTGTCTGTTTTTTACACTGCTTTGGAAGTCATTTCAAAACACCCGATAGCCAAGCAGCAGTCGAGTGTACTTAACCATGACCCCTGACCCCCATCAGAACCAGCATCTCCCAGGAAGCAGAGACTTGAAGAGGCAGAATATGGTGTTGTGAGACCAGGGGGCTGGTCTAGCCCTGGTCTAGCCCTGGTCTAGCCCTGGTCTAACCCTAACCCTGGTCTAGATTCTGGGGTCCTTCATCCTGGGACCCCGGGAGCAGCTCAAGGGCAGTCTGGTGTCAGGTCCACTCCAGCGTGGGCAGTCTGGTGTCAGGTCCACTCCAGCGTGGGCAGTCTGGTGTCAGGTCCACTCCAGCGTGGGGGTCTGGTGTCAGGACCACTCCAGCGTGGGCAGTCTGGTGTCAGGTCCACTCCAGCGTGGGCAGTCTGGTGTCAGGTCCAGTCCAGCGTGGGCAGTCAGGTCCAGTCCAGCCTGAGTCCTGGTCGTGGATCCGGGATCACCCCAGGCGCTGGGAGGGATGTGTGGAGTGGTGAGGGGGGAGGAACCAGTGTTGTCCTCCGTACAAACCTTCCTACCCCTGCAGTCCTGCAGCCCTGCAGACCTCCCAGGACTGGGCCGGGGCGGGGGGGACGGGGGCAGACAAAGCTAACCTTGTAAGTAATTTCTAAATCTCTTGACAGGGTAAGTACCCCCGTTTACCACACTCCTCTTCTCTATTTCACATCGCCGATCTACACGAACAAGGAGACTTGTTTTAACCCAGCAGTGTCTTCAGAGCCCTACGTCCTGTAATGAGAAACAGACTCTTCCTTCTTCACCTTGAAAGAAAAAAAAGGATATTTATAAATTCACCCTAATTTGAACCCCTCAAAAAAAACTATTGCCCTTCGCTTCGCCGTTGTGTCACGTGAGCGCTTCAGAGGAGTGACATCACTCCTCATGACTCAGTCAGGGACAGTCAGCAGCTGTGGTTTGACCTAGCCCCTGGAAGTCTCTCAGAAAGACGATATGCTTGGTGCTGTGCTCAGTATAGATTGTCTGGTGTATTTTTAGGCAGGTAAGTGACTGTGTCTAGACGGGTATCTTACAGGTATTGTCTGTCCTAAAATCCGTTTTTAAACTTTGTCTGAAATGCAGATGATATTTGATCCTCCTCCCTTCACCCTGACCTTGCCTTGAGAAAGTATGAAACACACACCTCTGTGTTACAGACCATCACATCAGCAAGCTAACCTCTCTCTCTTTCTCTCTTCCCTCCTATCAATTAACCATCTGCCCTTCCCCCCCCCCCCCCCCCCCCGCGCACCCAAAGACGTGGAGGACGTGAAGTTTGTCATCAACTACGACTACCCCAACTCCTCTGAGGACTACATCCACCGCATCGGGCGCACGGCGCGCAGCACCAACAAGGGCACGGCCTACACCTTCTTCACCCCGGGGAACCTGCGGCAGGCCCGCCAGCTCCTCCGCGTCCTAGAGGAGGCGCGGCAGGCTGTCAACCCCAAGCTGCTGCAGCTGGTCGACACCGGCCGCGGGGGAGGGAGCGGAGGAGGTGAGGGAGGGAGGGAGGGGGAGGTGAGGGGGAGGTGAGGGGGAGGGAGGTACTGTGAAGGGAGAGATGGGGGGGTTGAAGGGTGATGTGAGCTGTGATGGTTCACATGCCTCCACAGAAGGCTGACTGGATGCTTTATATGGGTTTGCTGGTTTGGTTAGCAAACCTGGCTTCCCCTCTATCCTGTCTCTCTCCCCATCCTCCCTCATCACTCTCTCCCTCGTTATCTCAGTCTCCCTCAAACTCTCTCCCGGTTCCTAGGCAGCAGATCCCGTTTCCGTGGCGCCAGCTCCAGCTCCAACAACCCCAACCTGATGTACCAGGACGAGTGTGATCGGCGCATGAAGATCGTTGGGGGAAGTGGCAGTGGCAAAGACAGCAGGGGGGGCAGCAGGGGGAGAGCAGGGAAAGCAGGGGGGGCAGCAGGGAGGGCAGCAGGGGGGACAGCAGGGGGGGCAGCAGGGGGGACAGCAGGGGAGGCAGCAGGGGGGGCAGCAGGGGCAGTCGCGATGCAGACCGTTCCTCCTCCTCCTCTTACCGGGAGCGCAGCTCCAGAAACGGGCGTGGCAGCTACAGCTCCTCCTCCACCTCAGGCTCCTCCTCCTCCTATGAGCCGTACCAGAGCAGCAGCACTCAGTACAGCTCCTCCAGGGGGGGGTCTGGCTCTGGGGGCCAGGCCCCTCCCCCGCCCGGCCCCCAGCCCCTCATGGCCCAGCAGTTCACCCCTGCCAAGCCCATGATGGGGCTCATGGGACACGCCCCCTTTCAGTTCGCCCCCCCGCCCCCACCCCCGGCCCCAGGACGGAAGTAGAGATTCACATACACACCACCTCACACACACAACGCCACACACATGCACACTTGCGTGAAGACACGTAAAACTGCAACAGGTAACAAATAAATTCAAATTTGTGAAATAGCGTCTCCAATCAGCTGACAAAGCGTTTATATAGGGGACCACACGCCGCCTTTTTTACTGAAAAAATCTTACCTACTGTACCTTTAAGATAAACCTGTTCATTTACACAGCTCACATGTCTACAGTCTCCATATCTCCCAGACATGCCTGTCTTGAGACAGGAGTCATTGACACCTCTTTATCTTGGCAATTAACACCTATTCTGAGTTTCTGCGTTTCTCTTTTGCTGAGAAGTTATACAAATCTTTGTGATGAGCTACTTTTGATGTCTGTCTTGTATGTAATATTTCTCAAGTTAGAAAATAGGTCTCATGTTATTGTGTAAAAAAAAACGATCAGATGTGAACCTAGTCTGTTATTAGCAAGCTGCTAGTTGCTTTGCTACATTGAGTCTTGTGAATCTCTGGGATGTTTTGAAGGTAGGTCCAGCAGTTCCTTTGTGATTCTAGTGCTTCTTTTTTCTTTTTTGGCCTCTTGTGTACCTCTCTTTACTTTTCTGGTCTTCACATCTGGAAAAAGTCCACAAAAGTAATCAGTCCTAATGGGTTGTTACAATTGGCAGGAAAAAATAATTTGTGTAGCTTTTTTGTGTTGAGTCACATACTCACATTGTACTCGTAATATTTTGTTTAGCGTTTTTTAGAACCCACGTAATGAAATAACTTCATCCAAACCCATATGTGGTTTTATGTAAGACTTTCTGTCAAGCCTTTGAAGGTATGATATTGTGAGGTTGATCTGTAGACGATATAAACATGATCTGCTCTCACACGTACGTGTTTTACATGTCACCTTTTATTTGTGTCAACGTTTCTAATCTTGTTGGTCCCGGTCTTGTTTTGTATGGCTGAGCTGTGTGTTTAAACCTGCTACAACTAGCATCACTTTCTTACATTTTCCTTTGTTTTTCAGGTTTGAATAAACGACCCTTTTGAACATTTGCATCCAGTGGTTTTGTTCAGAGTGTGAATAATACTATGAGAATCAGGGGGGTCAACTTCTTCTCCAGGGCGTAAAGTAATATTTATGATTACAGGTAAGAACGATATATAAATGTTATCGACCCCCCCGACCTGTTGTTTTTACCTCTTTTGGGGGGGGGGGTCCAAGTCTTAATTAGGGGGGTCAAATCCCCCCGTAATTCGAACCCCGGTTAGAAACCTGTTCTGAAGTCTTAGATGCGGCAGGGGCAGAAATTAAACAGCAACATTAATACTGTCTCAAGTTGGAAGACATTTTCATATCAAGGTGAAGACAGGATATCAGTTCAAATTTTTTATTTTATCGCTCACTCTCTCTTAGTCTGTCTCTTTTATCTCTCACACGCAATTCTTAATTGGCAAGCTGAAACAAATTACACAGGGGTAGCCCTCTGCCTGTGATAGAGGCAGATAGAGGTGTCATAAGGGCAATTACACTGTGTTGTAGAAAGTAACTTTGCAGGAACCCTCTGTGGCTCAGTGGTGTAAGCATGTGTACCATCGAGTCTACTGCCAAACACGGTACCCCTGGTTCAAACCTCGCTCAAACCAATCGATAATTCATTTAACTGATATCAGTTAACATAGATGTTTAATTAGGGGGGTCAATCCCCCCTGTAATTAGAACCCTGTACATAGTAACCATAGGAACCATCATGTCGGACCGTAGCATCCAGAGTAACAGTCACACACGTCCACTGATTCAGATTATCCAGAGAATTTATTGAGAGAATCTGTATGTACACCACCATGCTTTCCATCAAACGGTCTTTATAACAAATCTTTATACGAGTGAAGGGTGTGTGTGCGTACGTTGTGGGACCTGAAAGTTTTACAGTGTATAGATGTAACAGCGGTAACCAAGGTGACGGTATAACACATTGATGTGTAGTGCAAACGTAAGAAACCAAATCAAAGTAGGCACAAACGGCAGGTATGAAACGCTCATATTTCTTCTTTTTTCTTCCTCTTAAGACGAGGGGAAATGAGCTGCAGTTCAGCTTACGTGCAAATGGCAGCGCGAGTTCATTCATTATGTAAGCAAACAAACATTGGAAAAGTACAGACTCTCCCACCTCTCAAGGGCCTGTAGAAATTACACAGAAACAGAGGAAACCCAAAAGCAGTCAAATGAAAGACATTACAGACATTTTTATCAGGACAGCTCCATGAAACATAACCCTCAGATAGGACTAGCTCCAGAAACCTCTCCTAAATGTTCTAGTGTATCAATCTCCGAAGTCCACTTGATTTAGCGTGAACACCCTTCCAAGTAAGCTTTGCATATTTGAGAGGGGGAGTCATTGGTCCTAAGGTGAGAACTCCGCCCACCTTGTGCACTAAATCAATCGCACCCACATATCCACTTATGTGTTTATGTTCCTTCATAGCGTTTACAGTCAAAACTAAACAGACGAGAATGTAGCACAGCGCCATCTACCGGCCAAAACAGGGAACTGCAGGTTTGTAAAAGTGGGACCATAAACACCAAGTTAAGCAAAGATTAAAGACGTACACAACAAAGAAGAATCCCACACACAATGTACCTGCCCTGTCCAAACTGGAGCATTACAGATTACCTATTGATGAACAAATCAATATCAACCAATCATAGCCGAAGAAACATTATGGTATGGTTAACAAAGTAATCCACTGGTTGTTGATGCAGTGTTGTGTTGGTGAGTCAGTAGGTAAGGCTGTCCCCTGCCTGATCTCCCCTGTACACCCCCCCCTTCCCCTATACACGTGCAGAGACTGGATATGCATAAGCATAATAGCGGAGTTTCTAACTAGCCAATCAGGAGTCACGTTGGAACTGTCTACCCCTCGGTCAGGTCTTCTGGTTGGCAGAGTCCCGCCCCCAGACGATCTCTCAGCCAACTACGGCAGAGACTCTGGGAGATCACGACTTCAACTAAGGAGTAATGACTGGTCAGACCTCCAGAAGCGTGCGGGGTGAGGGGGGACAGGAACCAGTCTGCCAGGGGGTCATAGCTTCCCCCAGGTGTCTGCAGGAGGGATCTGGGGGGAGGGGGTACAGGATCCAGTCTGCCAGGGGGTCATAGCTTCCCCCAGGTGTCTGCAGGAGGGATCTGGGGGGAGGGGGGACAGGATCCAGTCTGCCAGGGGGTCATAGCTTCCCCCAGGTGTCTGCAGGAGGGATCTGGGGGGAGGGGGGACAGGATCCAGTCTGCCAGGGGGTCATAGCTTCCCCCAGGTGTCTGCAGGAGGGATCTGGGGGGAGGGGGGACAGGATCCAGTCTGCCAGGGGGTCATAGCTTCCCCCAGGTGTCTGCAGGAGGGATCTGGGGGGAGGGGGGACAGGATCCAGTCTGCCAGGGGGTCATAGCTTCCCCCAGGTGTCTGCAGGAGGGATCTGGGGGGAGGGGGGACAGGATCCAGTCTGCCAGGGGGTCATAGCTTCCCCCAGGTGTCTGCAGGAGGGATCTGGGGGGAGGGGGGACAGGATCCAGTCTGTCAGGGGGTCATAGCTTCCCCCAGGTGTCTGCAGGAGGGAAGTGTTGTACTCGTCCGGTCTTGTGGTGCTCCTCGTCTCCCAGGGTGAAGCTCAGCCTGTAGTCCAGCTGCACCTGCTCCTGTGGTCACAGCAGGGAGAGAACGCTACAGTAAGGGAGGGGGGGGGGGAGGGGGGGGAGGGGAGGGGGGGGGGGGAGGGGAGGGGGGGGGGTTACCTTGTGGGGGTTGGCCAGTAGCAGAACCTGTGTGATGGCGGCGGGGGGCAGGATGGGGTTGAATGCTGGGAGCTCCGTTCCTGATGGGGGCTGTAGCTTCACGGCCATTCCCTACAGCAACACACACACACACACACACTGTTTAGACTGTTCAGATGAGCTGGGAGCTGTAGGAGCAGCGGGGGGGGGGGGGGGGGGGGGGGTTACCTGGGGGGCGGAGGTGTGCAGGTGGATGCAGGTGACGGGGGTCGGGGCGGAGGACAGCATGGAGACGATGACGACCAGGACGTCAGGACGAGACGGAGGGGCGTCGCGAGCAAAATGGAACAGGACCCGCAAGCTGTGACCATCAAACACCGTCACGGGCAACAAGCTACCTGGAGAGAGAGGGGGGGGGGGGGGGAGGTGTGAGAAGGAAAGGTAGAGAAAGAGAGAGAGAGGCAGAGAGGAAGAGGACGTGGGAAGGGAGAGGGAGAGAAAGTGCATTTCAAATGATATCAGTTGTCAAACTTTTGGAGTTCGCTATTCAAATGAAGATGTATTCTCACTTACTGGGCCTTATCGATTCTAACGGTACTAACACATCCGTCAGTGTGACCACTGGAGGAGGAGCCTCTGTGTGAACAGGAGACATGCCCAGCAATGTAGCTCCCAGGCTGGACTGGGAGTTCAGCAGAGCCCCAGGATGCTCGGAGGTGAAGGCCGGGATGGGGCTGGGGCTGGGGTTTGACCCAGACCTGCTCTGTAGATCTCGTAGAGTAGGTCTGGACTGCTGCTTGTCCCTGCGGAGAGACAAGGACCCTGTCCATGAAACTGAAACTCATCCCACCGTCACCAACCAGTCACGACTGAGACAGCAGAACAGCATCTCCTTTACTTTCTGTCAGCTTCCTTTCACCAACTTCCGATCTCTAATCACAAATCAGTTAAGGGAAGTGCTGGAACGTAAAGAGGTTCGGTTCAGTTGACTTCTAATTCATTCTTCCTGCAAGAAATCTCAAGTGTTGTAGGTGAAGTTGTTGTGACCGGTGAGTTACCATTTGACCTGGAGGCCCTCCGGAGGCAGGGACTGCTGCAGCAAGGCCTTCCCCAGCAGGTCTAACTCATCCAGAGCAGAGCTGCTGGGGGCAGAGCTGCTGGGGGTGGTGGCCGAGGAGGAGGAGGCCTGGGACAGGGCTGGGGGGTCTGGACTCAGGAGGAGGCTGAGGGCTGCAGGGACGTCTGCATCCACACTGTCAGAGGACTGGGGGAGGGGGGGATGAGGAGAGAGAGAGAAACAGACAGGTAAGATCTGATATTAGAGACAAAGTTGATGACCTCGTTGGAGACGCTGTTTCAGCTCCATGAAGTCTGTCAGCTGTATGATTGTTGGCGTTCTACATGGTCCCACCTCTCTCCACCCCTCCACCCCTCCACCCCTCCATCCCTCTCCACCTCTCTCCACCTCTCTCCACCCCTCCATCCCTCCATCCTTCCATCCCTCCACATCTCTCCACCCCTCCATCCCTCCACATCTCTCCACCATACCTGGAAAGAGTCCCAGGCCGTGGAGTCATCCGGCTGCGAGGCTGCAGACGTCAGGGTCCCCTCACTCAACCCTGTCAGACACAGGGGGCGTGGCATCAGACACAGCGGGGCGTGGCATCAGACACAGGGGGGCATGGCATCAGACACAGGGGGGCGTGGCATCAGACACAGGGGGGCGTGGCATCAGACACAGGGGGGCGTGGCATCAGACACAGGGGGGCGTGGCATCATGCGCAGGGGGGCGTGGCATCAGACACAGGGGGCGTGGCATCATGCACAGGGGGGCGTGGCATCAGACACAGGGGGGCGTGGCATCATGCACAGGGGGGCGTGGCATCATGCACAGGGGGGCGTGGCATCAGACACAGGGGGGCGTGGCATCATGCACAGGGGGGCATGGCATCAGACACAGGGGGGCGTGGCATCATGCACAGGGGGGTGTGGCATCAGACACAGGGGGCGTGGCATCATGCACACTGACACATAGAGGAACCTCACGCCACCATGATATTATCAATTATTATTATTGACAAACGTGTCTTCAGTCCTCACCTAGTGACATCAGCTCGTCATCAAGGAGACTGAGGCCCATTTCCTGTGAAGGGGCGTTCGTGCTGTCTGTTGGTGTGGGGAATTCTGGGAAGGAGGGCGGGTACTGTGGCGACGTGTCCAATCCCGACAGGTCTAGCAGCGCTGTGCTGCTGCTTCCTGTTTAGGATGCCAGTGTGTGTTTAATTACCTGTGTGTGGTGTGTGTGTGTGTGGTGTGTGTGTGTGTTTACCTTTGAGTGTGTGTGGTGTGTGTGTGTGTGGTGTGTGTGTGTTTACCTGCGAGTCTGTTGTCAGCGGTGCTGTTGCCGTTCACCTCCTCTCCCTTCACCTGCTGCTTGTACCTGTTGATGACCTGAGTCACACTGTCGTTGGCCTGCAGGATCTCCGCTGTCCAGACAGGAGAGAGAATTAACACACACACACAGGAGAGAGATGACACACACACACACACACACACAGGAGAGATGAAACACACACACACACACACACACACACACACACACACACACAGGGGAATCAGGGTCTCACCCAGAGCCTCATCGTTGTCCTCTGTGTCACTGGCCAGTCTGAAGAGAGTCGGCCTCATCTTCTCACAGCGCTGGTACAGATCCTGCACACACACACACACACTTTACCATGTGTCTGTGTGTGCGTGTGCATGTGTGTGTGTCTGTGTGTGCGTGTGCTTGTCAGAGAAATGAAGGATGACCAAGGACCAATGACTATTGAGAACTGTGTTGTATAAATGCTCTTTACCGTGTGTAGTACTGGATCAGATGTATGTGCCAGGGCTCAGACCTGCAGGAGCTCCAGGCTGCTGCTGGTCTGAGCCCTGGCACAGGGCTGTACCGTGTGCAGTACCGTGTGCAGTACCGTGTGCAGTACCGTGTGCAGTACCGTGTGCAGTACCGTGTGCAGTACCGTGTGCAGTACTGGATCAGATGTATGTGCCAGGGCTCAGACCTGCAGGAGCTCCAGGCTGCTGCTGCTCCCATCGTGCTCCTCCAGCAGCTGAGTCAGCAGGCCCACACTCTCCTTCACCTCCTGGATGCTGTTCACACGCCTGGACACCTTCTCTGCTCGCCTCTGGTCCTGAGGACACACACACACACAGGAACACACACACACACACACACAGGAACACACACACACAGGAACACACACAGGTTACTGCTATGTCCATATGTTCTTCACTAACATGTATTAGTGAAGAAGCAACCATCGAAGAAGAGATGGAAGGATCTTACCTCCTGCACCATTTCTTTGATCAGTTTGTTGGCAGCCTTCAGGTCGTCGGGGTGGGTGCTGTTTAGCAGACGAGACAGCACCTACAACAGCCCCGCCCAGGAGAGGACAGGACAGGGGGAGGAGCAGGAGGAGGAGACAGATATACAGGAGAGAGGAGGAGAGAGATACAGGAGAGAGGAGAGAGAGATACAGGAGAGGAGAGAGATACAGGAGAGGAGAGGAGAGAGATACAGGAGAGGAGAGAGAGATACAGGAGAGAGGAGGAGAGAGAGATACAGGAGAGAGGAGAGAGATACAGGAGAGAGGAGGAGAGAGAGATACAGGAGAGGAGAGGAGAGAGATACAGGAGAGGAGAGAGAGATACAGGAGAGGAGAGAGAGATACAGGAGAGAGGAGGAGAGAGAGATACAGGAGAGAGGAGAGAGATACAGGAGAGAGGAGGAGAGAGAGATACAGGAGAGAGGAGGAGAGAGAGATACAGGAGAGAGGAGAGAGAGATACAGGAGAGGAGGAGAGAGAGATACAGGAGAGAGGAGAGATACAGGAGAGAGGAGGAGAGAGAGATACAGGAGAGAGGGAGGATGGATGGAGAGAGGGAGGATGGAGACACACAGATAAATAGGTGAGTAAAAGGGTAGAAGTGACGTGTGTTTGACTACTGAGACAAAGATGACATAACAGACTGTTCCCAGGAGAGTCCCCTCCAGAGCGGCCCCTCCAGAGCGGCCCCTCCAGAGCGGCCCCACCTTGGACTTCTCCTCGTCCTCGAACACGGCGTTCCTGGGTCTAGGAGGAGGAGGCAGCCACAGCTGACCTGGGGGAAGGTCAGGGTCCTGCGTCACCATGCCTGGGTATACAGAACAACATCCAAATGAGTCACAAGTCAAAGAGCCTTTGAACTGTTTGTGATACACCGCTGGAACATTGCACTTTACCCTGAATGATAAGGTACCTGTCTATGTACGTCAGTTATTTGTGAGTATATAATCTGATATGTTCTTGTAATATCAACATTTTGTTTCTGTGTCTCAGTTACAACACAGCGAGTACATATGTAAGGGGATGGGCACAGCTCAGTGGTAGAGCATTTCAGGGAGTCAGGTGGCTGAGCGGTGAGGGAGTCGGGCTAGTAATCTGAAGGTCGCCAGTTCGATTCCCCGACCGTGCCAAATGACGTTGTGTCCTTGGGCAAGGCACTTCACCCCTACTTGCCTCTGGGGGAATGTCCCTGTACTTACTGTAAGTCGCTCTGGATAAGAGCGTCTGCTAAATGACTAAATGTAAATGTAATTTGCCTGCAGCACCTTGTTTCTTCAACATCTGGTAGGCATCTGCTATCTTCGTCTCGTCAGGCAGACTCAGAGTCCAGCTGTAGATCAGCTCCAGAACCTTCTTCTTCACCGGCTCTGGGGAACGCGAGCCCAGGTACTGAGGTGGGAGAGAGGAGGCTGAGTGAACCAGAGGGTCAGAGGGTCTCTGATGGGGTTTGAACCCCAACATTAGACCAGAGACTCTCAAACTAAGGAGTGCGACAGGGGGAGGATCAGGGCGAATGTTTAGTTGATGCAGTGTTAAGTGCATTAACCTGGTTCAGCAATTGCTTTGTTGTAACAAGTGTATATTTACTCTGACAGACCTTTACATACACACACACACACATCATTACCTTGGGAGACACAACTTTGATGAGCTCGTTGAGGAAGCGAAACTTTCCAACTTCATTGTGAAATCTTTTCCCACAGTCCTTCATACACATCTCCAGCACCTGGTGAATCACAAGACACACTCGTAACTCCACCTGCTTGAAGATTCACACTGATCCCAGGTAGTGTCTCCCAGGTAGTGAAGGAGGACAGAGGGGGCCGCAGAACAAAAGATAAAGAACAGTTAAACCTGTTTGCAAGGACTGGTTTTGTTGCTGTGTCACTCTGCCCTTCCTCAGTACCTGGGACATACTGTAAGGACTGGTGCACACTCAAGTCTACTTCCTGATGGTAACTGAACAGATCACTGTCATTAGATAACTCTAATCCTTTAGAGAAGGAATAAAACACTCATGTTTGCAGATTACCCCAAAACTTCAAATCCAAGTTGCCTTATACTCTAGTTCTAAAGCAAAACATTAAAACTGACATATTCTAGAGATCTTTCATTGTTTTGACAGGAAGGTGTTTTCGCCATGGTAACTGGCAGGGTTGCCAGGGTAACCAAGACCTCACCAGGAGAGCCTGTGTTGCCTCCCACTGCTGGGGAGACTGGATCTTGTGAGCCAGGAGTCTGGTGGCCAGTTGGGGGCTGAGAAAGAGAATGGAGGTACTTTATCAAATCAGCACTTTAGGTCACAACTATCACGTTCAATCAAAATTCAGACCAATCTAAATTTGCCTTTCTATGATTATTAATAAAGTTGTATTTTAATGTTCAGCATTGTACATGTATGAAATTGTTCTCTGTGCTTTATAACCGAAGATTAGCCGGTTTAGTATTCCAAAATCATAATTTGATTTCCTTACAGACAGGTGAGCAAGTTACAAGGCAGAACTAGCATTCACTTACCCCTCCAAATCATTATTGAGCTGGTCACAAAACGCATGGATCCCCTCCCAGTCTGTATCTCTGTTTAGTGGGTTTGTGGCTCTGTCTGTAACATGAAGGATTAAACCGTCTGAATATCACTACTATCACCCATACTAAGACACATTAGCAGTCTGGCAATTGAGGAAATCCTTAATGTCAAAACTGCTTCCTGAATTGGACAGCCCTGAGTCACTTAAACTAGCATCAGCAGTTGATCCAAACCCTAGCGTTATATGTCGACAATTTAAAAGACAACCTTACAAGCCACTACTAATGTTAGCTCTAGATATGATGTGACGTTCGCGTTTGATGTTTTCCTATTAGAAAGGACACTTCTGGAAACATCTGTTGTTGACAGCTAGCTATCTAGCTAAGTAGCTAAATAGCTAGCTAGATACCGCTTGACTGTGTGACAGCTGGCTAGCACAACAGCTATCCGGCTAAGATGCTAGCTAGCCACGATTCTGGTGGCTGTCGCTGCTTTGCCCACCCGTTTTGCTTCCTGCTTTCGCGTGAATTGTCGTCTCGGACATTGCATTCAATCCTACAGCTACATTCCGTCTATGCACGGTCATTTACCTGTCTCCATAACCTTTATAACTTCAAAACACTTACTGATACGGGACTCCAAACTCTCCGTGTCAGGCGGCGCAGCCATCACTGCGGGATTTCTTTTTGACTATCGCGAGGAGAACGTAGTGGTCCGCTGTGCTCCAGGTCCGACAAGTTATTGTGGGGTAGCCTACTGTTACTGTCTGACTGATCAGTTACTGCAGCTAGTGACATGACATCCTCTCCGATTCTAACGCTGCATTGCTTTATTTTATTATATGTTTAAACTGTATTTGGCATTTGTTTGTTTACTACGACGCTCCCAAACAACCGCTTCCACTCTAGTTTCTAGACACGTACAACTGACATCTAACAAGGGGACCTCACTGGAACGCAACCACTTCAACTGTTGCGTATGCGTAGCCGTAGACACTGTATTTGCAAAACAATCAACACAATTTTGTTGTCTACACCTCTAAAATTTCACATGCTTTTGAATAGTAAGATTGTAGTTGCAGTTTATTGTGTTCCCAAGCTGAAACCTAAACCTAAACTAAATTTAGATGCTGTCGTGTGTCCCTCTAGCGGTATGAAGCTGCCTTGCAGGCTAGGCTTCATGCGCGCTTAGGCGGTAATCAAGTAGAGTGAGTAACGGATTTGTTTTTAATTCAATTTACTCGTCCCAAGTATAGTTAATCAAGAACAAGCAACTCCTTAGTCTATGAAAAGAACAACAAAATACTGGCAATATGATTAAACTACTTTGGAATTCTCGAATGGGACGTACAGGTTTACGTGAGTTTGTTGTGACAACATTGTAACCTAATTGTAGCAAGCGATATATAAAAAAGGTATCTACCTGCGGAAGTTGGCATCCTTCCGCAGTCTAGGTCAAAAAGGAGTACTGATGTTTGGTGAGTTTGGGGGTTGGAGAGACATTTTAGTACAGAAAGTTGCCGGCGGTTCCCCTTGTGTTTAGGCTATACGAAGATACAGACGCAGAAAAGTCAAGAAGATGATCCGAGTCATAGACCTTCACAGCATGGACGATCTCTTGGACACTGCACTTTTACACTCTGAAGTTTGGATCACGAGAAGTTAATTTGAGTCGAGCAAGGATACTCATGGGTTCGCTGAAGGCTCTTCAAGAGTGGTGTCGGATCGAGTGCGAGAATTACCCCAATGTGGACATTAGGAACATGTCGACGTCATTTAGAGATGGGTTAGCCTTTTGTGCTTTAATCCACAAACACCGACCTGATTTAATGTAAGTAACGGTTACTTTTTACATGTACAATATAGGCTAGGCGGTAACAGAGCATATAGGCTACTCGGTTTATCATCTGTGCTGCTCTGTTGTGCTTCACTTCCCTGGCTGCTGTAGTCCGGTTAGTCCGTCCATCCGTCCACCACTCCCACCTGTTTGAAACAATGACATAGTTTCGACCCTATCTTATGTTGAGTAGGTTGACTGTTATAAGGATTTGGTAGCATTCTATTAAATGTATTTTTAATCATAATGTGCTTCAACCAATTTACTGGACTGTATTGCATCTCAGTTTACAGGTAACAGCAGCCAGGCCAGAATAATTTCCCACTGTATTAGTATTCATTGTGCGTTGTCCTTTCTGAAGATCAGGGTTTTTGATACAATCCCCAGGCACCTTTACACAGTGTTGGAGCCATACTCCCAAAGCAAACCCTGATTGGCTGTCTAATCTGGGCCCATGTGGATTTGCCTGCCTTTACACACAGGACAACAGCATGGAGACTAATCCAACATCTCTTCTTAATTCTCTCTCTCTCTCTGTCTCTCCCTCTCTCTGTCTCTCTCTCTCTCTCTCTCTCTCTCTCTCTCTCTCTCACCCTATTCCAGAGACTTCCACTCCCTCTCCAAGGAAAACGTTTATGAAAACAACCATCTGGTGAGTTGTATTTTGAATCAACATGCATGTTTATTGTCAACGTATGCCCCCCTCACAAAAAAAGACAGACAGAGATCCATTTTTCATCTCTCCTGGCATTCCTACACAAAACAAATCAGAGGAGCGGATATTTTTGTATACTTGCTAGTGTACCCATTCATTTAGCTTAATAAAATGCTTTATCCTTCAAGGGAGATGTATGGATGAACTACAGATAAGAGGAATCAACTGTTGATCCCCAGCTCTGCCCTTGTCTCCCTCTGCTAGGCGTTTGAAGTGGCAGCGTCCAAACTGGGCATCCCTGCCCTGCTGGACCCTGGAGACATGGTTGCCACGGATGCGCCTGATCGCCTGAGCGTCATCACTTACCTGTCCCAGTACTACCTCGTCTTCAACAATCTACCTCAGGGTAAACTTATTTATTTGGATATTTTCTAATGATTTTCAAAAAATCTAGCCTACTGGCTAATCAGTACTGTACACGCTTTGCCTTGCAGCCGGTCTGACCAGGCTAAAGGTGTCATATGTTGGTGTTGACTCCACACACTTGACCACGAAACAACCTGCGTTTTTTCCGGACCTTCAACCAGCCACGGTAACAACATGTCACAGTTGTAATAATAGTGTTTATGTTTACACTCTTCCAAAGGACCACATTGATGCCTTTCTCCATAGCAACAACCTCATTCTTACTATACTCTTGGGCTCTGAAAACTGCTTTTTATAGCTTCCACATTCCTGTACCTGTTCATGTACATTCTAACAGTGTTTTCACAGCATATTTGTCCTGTACTCATATTCTAGTAGAAGGAATCTATAACATCTTTGTCATCCTGACTGTGTTTGCGTGTGCAGAGCTCATCGGGAGGGCAGAGCGGCAAATCTCACCAGAGCGCCGCAGCTCACCAGAGCGGTGGCAGCAGACTGACTGGGGAGTGTGTCTACTGCAGGAAGCATGTTCACCTGCTCCAGAGACAGCTAGTGGAGGGCCAGCTGTACCACCGGAGCTGCTTCAGGTACCAGCACCAACAATGACAGCAATAATAATAAATTTCATCTGGATCTATCTCAGTAGTCTGTCTGATATTTGTACTTTTCTTTTGCCAGCTGTTACATCGTGTATGTCTGTGTCAAACAGATGCGGGTTGTGCAGCAGTACCTTGCTACCTGGCTCCTACAGAGAGGGTGAAGAACCTGGCTCATTGGTCTGCTCCCATCACTGCTCAGCCAATCAGAGCACTCGCCCTGACCTCAGCAGACAGGAAGAGGCGGGATCCATGGAACACCTCCCCAGAGCAGTAACACAGGAAGTGACATCACAACGCGACGCAAGGTCACCCCCTCATGCAGAAAGACCCCCCCGGGAGGTCGGTGCTAGGAGCACTGGTCCCTCCCCAGCACCGGGAGCCACGTCTGCCCCGCAGGGGGGTAGCAGTCGGCCGGTACCTGCCCCCAGACGCATGCTGGACTCCTCCGCCGCCCCTCGTCCTGCCCCCAGGACCCGCGCTGGTAAAGCCTTGGACAGCTCAGCTGTGGGTCAGTTTTACAGTTGTTTTTGCTAATAGTTCTCCTTCTATAAATATGTAAGAATTTCATTTCTTCTTACTTTCACGTTATCTCTTTCTCCTCGCTTCTATTTCACCTCCTGCAGGCATGTCAGCTGATCAAAGCAAATCCCCACCCAGGCGAGTTTACTAAACAGATCTACTTCATGAATGCAAAAGATTCCCCAATGATTTTAATATTTACCAGTTTTTTTTTAATAAGCTTTTTCATCTCTTACTCTTGTAATCTGTTTTACTCATCAGTACTAGTTCTGCCGGTGGGAGCTGCAGGCCCAAGGATCATCCCTGGATGTGCTTTAGCAACCCCGGACCCTGGACCAGGCTACCGCCAGCCCCCCCCCCTAACAAACCCAGCCCCTCCCGCTCCAGCTCCCTGTCACCCCTGCATGGAACCGGGGAATGGTTCTGGAAGAAACCGGCCCCAGGAAACCCTTTTGGGGAACAGGATGACGACACTGATGAGGAAGGTTCCAGAACAGGTGCAGCGGGCCACGGTCAGAACTCCATGGCAACCAGTCAGTCATGGGGTGGCACCCGTTCTTTAGCTAAAGCAGCTAAGGGCAGTGACTCAGCAAGCGCTGGTCCCGTAAGCCGCGAGGACGCCAAAATACCCGCTGGTCACGGGTCATGTCCTGTCAGGGCCAAGTCAGCTGGACCAGGCAAAGCAGCAGAGGACGAGCTGGGCCGGTCAGGATCAGGCAAAGCAGCAGAGGACGAGCTGGGCCGGTCAGGATCAGCTGTACCAGGCAAAGCAGCAGAGGACGAGCTGGGCCGGTCAGGATCAGCTGGATCAGGCAAAGCAGCAGAGGACAAGCTGGGCCGGTCAGGATCAGCTGTACCAGGCAAAGCAGCAGAGGACGAGCTGGGCCGGTCAGGATCAGCTGTACCAGGCAAAGCAGCAGAGGACGAGCTGGGCCGGTCAGGATCAGCTGTACCAGGCAAAGCAGCAGAGGACGAGCTGGGCCGGTCAGGATCAGCTGTACCAGGCAAAGCAGCAGAGGACGAGCTGGGCCGGTCAGGATCAGCTGGATCAGGCAAAGCAGCAGAGGACGAGCTGGGCCGGTCAGGATCAGCTGTACCAGGCAAAGCAGCAGAGGACGAGCTGGGCCGGTCAGGATCAGCTGTACCAGGGGCAGCCGCTCACACAGTGAGAGGTGGAGCTACGGACACATGCACGGCAGCAGGTGGATCTGCTGTGATTGGCTTACCTGGAGCAGCGTCAGGTAGGGACCTCGAAGCACCCACGACACACATCACCGCCCTGGAGGTACCTGACGAGGTTAAACAAGCTAGATCACAGGAAGTGCTTGGCGTATCCAAGGCTGGTGGTTACGATCGTTCGGCTGGATCATCAGGCCAACCTTTCCCCAAGAGTATGTCAGTGCCGGCCATCTCTCCTGACTGTCTCAGCCCAACCCCACCAACCAATGGGGGGGAAGAAAATCCCTCAGAAGCAACCAATGATATCCATCTAGCATCTGCAGTGCCTCACAGTAAGGTAAGAGTAGATATATTATACTTAATTAATAATATTAGTTTACCAGTCGGCAGCTTTCTATCTGTAGGTACAAAGTAAGCTTACTGTACAGCTACAATACAGATCAGTTCAAATAGGCCTAGACTTCCACAGTGACAGGGAAGGTAACACTGCAGTTGAGATGTTCCTCGTGCACTAGCCTGGTAGCTGAGATGTGGTTACTGTGCACTAGCCTGGTAGCTGAGATGTGGTTACTGTGCACTAGCCTGGTAGCTGAGATGTGGTTACTGTGCACTAGCCTGGTAGCTGAGATGTGGTTACTGTGCACTGAGCCTAAATACTGTTAAAACAATGCACTGCTGGTCCCTTGTTGTCTGCTTGACTTCCTGTATGCACTGTTTGTTTGTTGCTTTGATAAAAGCGTCTGTTAAATTAATACAAATGTAAAATGTGAAGTTGGTAATAGTCTCTGTGTCAGGCCAGAGTCACAGGACACTACTAAAAGGCATCAGATTCAGAAGGTTGAAATGTCTCCAGGTCGGAAACTCGGTCGTAGGAGCTTGGGTTCTCAGTGTGATGTGCAGCTAAAATCATGTGCTTGAGTCTTACAATTTTCCCTAGTATTTCATAGTAATAATTTCCTAATCATTAAAGTTGGTTTATATATATATTTTTGAAATCCTTTCTTACGTTGTAATCAGACATTGGTCAGACAATAATTAATTATAAATTATTTACAATTAATTACATACTTAAAATTGATGCACATTTGATTTGATTCACATTCCTTATGAGACCGATTAATTTGTTTCATTGCAGTGGGTGAGTAAAATCAAGCGCACCCAAGTCTGTCAGTATTTATAGATAGTAACTGATCCGGGTCTGCTTGTCCTGCAGGCCTGTCAAGAGAACCCATTGGACAGTGAAGCCCCACCTTTCGGCATACCAGAATCCAAGACGTTCCAGGTAACCACAGCAACGCGGGCTGCTGCCCCCGGACATGGCTTCCCCCTCATCAAGAGGAAGGTGAGAGGTCGAAAAAAACAGAACATTTGCAATATACAAATCAGGTCTTACCTTCCTTATGATCCTGGTGGCTATATTGCTGTTGCCCGTTCATAATCACTCCTTGTGTGTGTGTGTTGTGTGTGTGTGTGTGTGTGTGTGTGTGTGCGGTCAGGTGCAGGCGGACCATGTGTCTCCGGTGCAGGAGCTACAGGGGGAGATGGGGGAGCTGGAGAAACAGATGGTCATCCTGGAGCTGAGAGGGTCGGAGCTGGAGGGCAGGCTGAGAGGCTGCATCAGTGGTGGGTCGTAGGGAGCAGAGAGAGAGGGTGGGGGGCCAGGATGGGGAGCCGGGGGGGGGGGGGGCAGAGAGAGGGGGGGGGGGCCAGGATGGGGAGCCGGGGGGGGGGGGATCTGCACCGCTGGACAGTACTGGTTGACCTGGGTCACCGTTAGCAAGTACTGTCAGAATGGATCAGTTCAGAGTGACAAATGTGATGCGATCCTGTTAAGTCTGGTCCTGTCACAGTGCGTTACATTGATGTAACTAATCTAAATCAGGAAGCCATTATGATTAATCATGTTCAAATTTGCTACAATGATTGATTCATTATGGAAACATTAGAGAATATTGCGGGGGGTTTTAAGCAGGCTTGACATTGTTGTTGTGTTGCTGGTTTCAGACCAGGATGAGGAGGACATGCTGGTGGACTGGTTCAGGCTCGTCCAGGACAAGCACAAGCTGGTGCGGAGAGACGCTGAACTGGTCTACCTGTGAGTGTGCTGGAGTCAGGACTACATATCCAAACAGCAGAGCTACGAGTGTGGATTTGTCAATTTGTGTGTGTGTGTGTGTGTGTGTGTACACGGACAGGACGAAGCAAAATTATTTAGAAGAGAGGCAGGCCGATGTGGAGTACGAACTTCGGTGTCTTCTCAACAAACCTGGTAAACGATCCTGCCGACTGCGGCTACTACTACTGTGTGACAATGCAGTGTTCATGGAAACATCCGGAATGACCTCTGTCATTTCCTGAACCCCTCAGAGTCTGAGTGGAGTAAGGACGACCGCAACCAAGAGCATCAGCTGATGGATGAGCTGGTGACCGTCATCGAACAGAGGAATCAGATCATCAACAACTTGGAGCAGGACAGGCAAAGGTGAGGGCTAATAAGGGGCCAGTGCGCGTTCAGAACCGGAGTTCTAGAACCGGAACGTTCATCTCTGATGTTCTTAGGGCGTTGAGTAGTCATGGTAACAGTGTTCTTCTCCCTTTCAGAGAGAAAGAAGAAGATCTTCTGTTGGATGCCATGATTAAGAGGAAAGGTAAGACATGTATTATGATGTCACACGTTATGATATCGGTTACATAACTGATATATTCTCAACACTTCCATCCTTCTCTGAATTTGACCTACATTTCGCCGTTCTCAGATTTTCAAAAAGAGGGAGAGAAAGAGAAGAAGAAATCCAAAGTAAAGTTCAAACCCTTGAAGGTTCTGAAGATGTTCGGCCGCAAAGCAGAGGACTCCAAGACCAAGGACTCCCAGAAGAAGAGCTGACAGAAGGGCTATTTTATCCATCATGGACGTGGAAATTCTCAGATTTCTTTTACATATTCTCAGAATTTATTTTGGCCTTTCTCGCAACCAAAGTGATTCAGAAGTTGGCAGATACCATTGACGAAAAGGAGGTCTTGGCTTCAAACACTGACAAATTTCCATATTACCGCTTATGAGTATTAAACTAACTTTTTATATCTAGAATATATTTGGTCAGGTGACCAGAGCAGATTTTAATTATTTCCTTTATTGACAGACATAAAAGGAATGATAGAGTTGAGTGAATTAAATGCTGGATACAGTGGGATATTGTATTAGTACATTGTTTGGTTTTTCTTCATGTAACAACATTGAAACCATTTCTATTGGTGAAATCTATTACATTAACATTACAGTAGAGTAGAGCATTTTATCTTAGCGGAACTATCCTGTCCTGTGTGTTTCTTCCGGATGGAGCGAACGGACCGATAGACCGGAACCTTCCAGCACATTACTATCACGCCGACATCGAACTGTTGACAACTGTCTTGAGAATTTGTCATCATTTATTGAAATAACTTCTACTACACGCTATAGAAAATGTCCGACAACGAAGACAAGTAAGTATAATGCTATAGTAGAACGTTAGGACCGTAACATATTCCGCAAAAAAAATGATTGTGTGACGTTTTCTGTGGCTCATCGTGGGGACTTGTTTTGGTGCTGCGTATATAAACACAAATCGATAGCATGCTAACGAGGGTTCGTTTTGCCTTCTACTCTCTCAAAACGATCTAACATCTAGCTTCGATGATGGTGATTTTGATGACGGAGAGGAAGATGAGGGGATGGATGATCTGGAGAACGCAGAAGATGTATGTTGTTTCCCTCCGTGTCTGTCCCAACCATATTCTAAAACGTATAGCTACAGCTAGTTAGCTGAGAAACGTATTAATATACATTCCTGAAAAGTTTGTCAACTTTTTATTGCTCTTTTATCTTACCTTGATACATCACCAAACGCCATGTACCGTCGCGTAGCTTTAAGCGTTGGTAACTCTCGTGCATCTCTCAAATCCGCTTCTCTGTCCCTGACGTTGTTCTCTGCCATGGTAACCAGGAGGACCGGGAGAACGTGCAGATCCTTCCCGCAGGAGATGGCCAGCAGGCCAATCAAAAGAGAATAACAACTCAATACATGACCAAATACGAGAGAGCCAGAGTGCTAGGGACACGCGCCCTCCAGATAGCGTGAGTATTCCTCCTGAGTTCGACCTAGACTCTCATTGTAGAGCTACCGTTCAAGAACATAGATTTAATCACACTCCTAAAGACTGAGGCCTATTTCTGACCTTCACCGATGGAATTGTGACTCCAATAGTGCCTCTACATTACTGCAGCATCTTCTTTCAAGTTAATTCCGTATTACGGAATGAATATATTATTATATTACCTAGCTTTAAGTTAACCATTAGCCTATGCGATTGTTTTACGGCCGTAAACTCTTCTGGTCGCTGTTGACAGACATCTGGGCGGTATTAAACCTGCTGTGTTCTGCAGGATGTGTGCCCCAGTCATGGTGGAGCTGGAGGGAGAGACGGACCCGCTGCAGATCGCCATGAAGGAACTAAAGTAAAGCAACACCTAAGCCAGGAGGGCCGTATCCTGGTCCTCGAGAGCTCCTGTCCTGCATGTTCTAGATGTTTCCCTGCTCCAGCACACCTGATTCAAATGAATGGTCATTACCCGGCTTCCACAGAGCTTGATAACAACCCATTCATTTGAATCAGGTGTGCTGGAGCAGGGAAACATCTAAACCATGCAGGACAGCGGCTCTCGAGGACCAGGATGGAACACCCCTGACCTGAGCACTCTTGTCTTCTCTAGTCACATATGTAACCGGTGTGAACTGGTGAAACTCACTCCTCAGGTATGTAATGGGCCACCCGCGTCAACGAATAGCTAGCTTTTCTTTGGCGTAGCTGGTAGTGGTGGCGCTTGGGAAGTCGAGAGGTGGCAGGTTCGACTCCCCGTGGGAGTGAACATTGGCCAGATACCTCTGACGGAACTTGCAAGACCACGTCTGTTACATACCCGTCACACACACATATGCTGATACTGAGTGTGTGTGTGGCTGTTTTTCTTCAGGGGGAGGAAGATCCCCATCATCATCAGGCGCTACCTTCCGGACGCCAGCTACGAGGACTGGGGCTGTGACGAACTCATTATCACCGACTGAAGCTGGCCCCGCCCCTAGCCCCGCACGGCCAATCAGATCCTCAGACACCTGGAGAGGGATCCATTGACGCCGCACTGAGAACCTTCAACGTTTTTTTTCGTTTTGGGGCCACTGAATGGTTCTCCAGTCCTGAGTTTCCACCATTCTCCTCATAGAAATAGTTAGATCTGAACCTTTTTGTTTCTGACAGGCGGATAAGTTACAACATACATCCACAAGGGGGGAATGTAACTCAAGTCACTGTTTAGCTCAAATGTACCTTCAGAAACTCGGCTACGATTATGAAGTCGTTCTGTGAAGGGGGATGGTAGTTTGTTTTATAGATCTGTTTTATTTTTCCTGTGAATAAATTAATTTGTATGAAAGAAATGTAGCATGTTGTTGAATTCCCAACAGTTGTGTGTTGAGCTCAAGTTTATAGTCGTGTTTTTGCACCATTAACATCAATCCCTGATGGAAGTTACTTATTCTTAGGAAGCTGGACATTCTTTGCCCAGCTTTATTAGTTTTGCATAAAAACATTGAGATGTAGGCAGGCAGCTAAACTCCTCAAGAATCCATTTAATTGTGTAAAACTGAATTAACCAACCTCGCTCATGAGCAGTTGAAGTTGCCTCCATAGACATAGTGAACATGATCCTCCTGGGGTCGTACCTGGGGTCTGTGACCTCCACCTGGGGCCCCACGTGTCATGAGCTGGAATAAATGAACATCAAAAGTGCAATTATAATGAATGAATTTGGTATCAATTCACCTTATCTGAACTGTAGTTCAGTGAAACCTTGTTAGATTCAGAGTAGAATCCACTCCAGGTCAGGCCCTGAGGCCCTGAGGCCCTGGGGCCCTGGGGCCCTGAGGCCCTGGGGCCCTGGGGCCCTGAGGCCCTGAGGCCCTGGGGCCCTGAGGCCCTGGGGCCCTGAGGCCCTGAGGCCCTGGGGCCCTGAGGCCCTGGGGCCCTGAGGCCCTGGGGCCCTGGGCCCTGAGGCCCTGGGGCCCTGAGGCCCTGGGGCCCTGAGGCCCTGGGGCCCTGAGGCCCTGGGGCCCTGAGGCCCTGGGGCCCTGAGGCCCTGGGGCCCTGAGGCCCTGGGGCCCTGGGTCGTTCTGACGAGGTCGAAGCACTAATTCTCAGATGGAGGAATGTGTACTTGCTTCCACATTCTCCACATCTCTGTACGGTCATCAAAGCCTTTCGCATGTTCTCCTCCCTCCAACTTATGTTTGCTAAGCCTGGTAGTTTCACACACTTTTCCTCTTGAAGCGCTCTGACAGCCACCAACATATTAAGGAAGTCAGGGAGCACATCCGTCCGCAGCGAATTCAGAACTTCGACGACTGGATGGTGAGGCGAGCTGGCGCGGGCGCTGAACTGAGCCGGCCTGGCCACAGCCCTCACACACACACACACACACACACGTATGCATACACACACGTACTCACACAAACAAACAGAAAAAGCACAGGCTGGTCATTGTCAGAGAGGAAATAGGTTGTTGCCAAGGCAACAAGGAGCCACCGTTTGGGGAGAGAGAGGAGCAGGGGGTGGGGGGGGTATGAAAAGTGGGGAAACCCTCACCCAATTAACAGCTTTGGTGTAGAGGGCCTGTGACACACGGAGCCTTGGTTTAATCCTGGCCTTGTCTTCTTAATGCACATTGTGACCCACAAAGTAACAGGATTTCTTATTAACATTCAAGATTGATTTGTATTTTTACTGTTTCTTACACTCAGTGTTCTCAGTATTAGAAACTGTGTCTGACGACAACATGAAATCCCTGATCTCACCACGTTAATTTGTGACGGGGAATGTGAAGAGGATCCTGTGTTTGCAGCAGAGCCCGAGGAGGGCTCGGTCTTCCTGTCATGGGGGCGGCTGAGACAGCAGATCATCACATCTCGTGATCCACCTCCCAGACCACAGACACAGCATCACCCAGCTGACAGATCCACCATGTCTAATAGCACACCGCCTCCTCTCCCCCCCCCCCCCCCCTCTCTTCCTGCCTTGAGCCTTTCTTGAACCCTAATGTTCTTCTCTCTCTCTCTCTCTCTCTCTCTCTCTCTCTCTCTCTCTCTCTCTCTCTCTCTCTCTCTCTCTCTCTCTCTCTCTCTCTCTCTCTCTCTGCCCTCCTGTCCCTTGGTTCACCCTGTCAGGATTCTGTCTCTCTTCTTCTACTCCTCTACCCTCTTCTACTGCAGCTTCCCTCTGGAGACACTTCTCAATGTCCACTCCATGTCTTCATCCCTCTATCTCTTTTGACTCTGGTTTTCTCTCTCTCTTTCGATCTCTTTCTATCTCTCTCTCTCTCTTTCATACAGTCTCAACCTGAGAGGGGAGAGATGGAAGGAGGTTGTTGGTGCAGAGTGGAGGAGGGGATGGGTGGAGGGAGGTGGGGTGGGGTGGAGGCTATGCTGCGAGTATGAGAGTCCCTTTGTATCCCGGCAGAGCTACAGGCCAGGCAGTTCTGGGTATGCCTCCCTCCTCCCCGCCTGCTCCCTCTCAATGGCTCTCTTTGTCTTTACCAAAGTATCACACAGCCGATTAAGGAGAGGGAATTAGGAGTCAGGCTTAACCCACAACACACACACTCACACACACACACACACTGAGACTGGATTTGAACTGCATCTGGTGGGACCTGTTAGACCAGTGGACCACTGTACTGGTCTGTAGTAGGAGCCATGAGCCCCACCAAGCAGGAGCCAGGTGAATGAGCATCATCTCTGAGGAGCAAACATGGAGACTCTCTCTCTCTCTATGTCTCTCGCTCTCTCTCTCTCTGTGTGTCATCTCTGGATGCTCTCCAGCTGTGTAGGACTTCTCCAGGTGTAACCTACCCATATAAAAAACGCCCCCGACCTCTGACCTTTCGTGCTCCAGTGACGAGGTCACGCCCCCCGGGCCCCGTGGAGCAGAGGGGCAGCGAGACTGAGCTAAACACAAGTCTGACTGGCAAGGGACGTGTGTGTGTGTGTGCTGATGCAGTGAGCGAGGGAGTCACTGCTGTGCCTTTGTCTGTCACACACACATACACACACACAGACACACACACACACAGACACACACACACACACACACACATACACACACACACATACACACACACACATACACACACATACACACACACACATACATACACACACACAATGGCATGTGACATTAATGAGTCTGGTTTTGCATTGCTATGCAGGTCAAGTTTGTATTGAGAGGCGTGGCTTATGTGTACAATACAAGTCATTTCCAAGGTTCAGATTATGCAGGACTGGAAGATGTCTTTGTGGTTGATTTCACTTAAATTGAAAATAAAAACAAGTTATTGATCAACCTAACTTTGCAGTGTTAAGCTGCGCTGTTATTGTCTGCATTTAATGTAAAGCAATGCTATGTATTTTATTCTCACTGTATGTAAGATAACTCACTTAGATCTGCTCATGCTGATGAAGTAGTGAAGACAGATGTTTTACAAAAGCAGAAAGAATACAGATTTATTTAGTGTGAGAGGGTCATTAGTTATCACATCTCTACTGCTTTGTCTTTGCTAGTATTTACACGCTCGTTCAACTTTCAACTTAACTGAGGAAAAATACAAAATAGCAACATGAGAATGACACAACAGCCAAGGTAACAGTCCAGAGGTTTTCAACATGTTGGATAAGAAAAAACTGTTAACAGCGCATAAAAACATAACACCAGCATATATAAATAATAATCGTAATAGTCAAAACAAGGTTTTTTTTTCCGCAATGTGGCAAAATATAGGATGTCTAACATAATGAGCTCCTTTACTTGAGGAAAGCAAGATTTCAAAGTGTTAGCATGAAAGCTCAGGAGAAAACACAGTGTGGAAGGAGAGAGAGTGAGAAGCACTGCCCGTCACGTCAGATGGTGGGAGAGGATCTTGTTTCGAATAATAACATATCAGAATCTTATATTAGAACAAGGTCAATATATCACGAGTTAGCGCCCCATTAAGAGATGGAGGGCGTCCTGGCTGCCGGCGTCCTGGCTGCCGGCGTCCTGGCTGCCGGCGTCCTGGCTGCCGGCGTCCTGGCTGCCGGCGTCCTGGCTGCCGGCGTCCTGGCTGCCGGCGTCCTGGCTGCCGGCGTCCTGGCTGCCGGCGTCCTGGCTGCCGGCGTCCTGGCTGCCGGCGTCCTGGCTGCCGGCGTCCTGGCTGCCGGCGTCCTGGCTGCCTCACAGGCAAGTCTGAGGTGTGGAGGATGGGTTTGACAGAGCAGGGGAACATTCATTTCCAGGTGAAACCATCACACTCCCCAGAGAGAAGGCAGAGTGAAGCCACAAAGAATGCCCTTTCCAGATGCACTATTTGTTTAGGGTTAGGTATGTTGCTTCTGATTTTTTTTTTTATCAGCTAAATGAATCAAATGTCAAAGTGTAAAACGTCAAAGAACCCAATCGGTTTCCCTTGCTGGGAGTTATTCAAGGTTCTGAAGAGGAGAATTTAATTGCAGAATCCCAAACAAGGACAGTTTCACAAGTCAGTTAAATATAAGTTTTGTACTGTTTTTAGAAAAATAACGTAATGGATTGCTGCTTCTCTGTATTACACGTGTGGTTGGCAATCTTTTAGTTTGGCCAAAGGCTGGTTTAAAGAGACTTATCACTCACGCTCTTTTAAACCCATTAACTCATTCATGCATGCATTCCTGCTCTTTTCAATCTCAGGCAACTGTGTTGAAGTGATGGCACCCAGGTGAGCACCCAGGTGAGCACCAGGTGAGCACCAGGTGAGCACCCAGGTGAGCACCCAGGTGAGCACCCAGGTGAGCACCAGGTGAGCACCCTGGTGAGCACCCAGGTGAGCACCCAGGTGAGCACCCAGGTGAGCACCCTGGTGAGCACCCAGGTGAGCACCCAGGTGAGCACCCAGGTGAGCACCCAGGTGAGCACCCTGGTGAGCACCCAGGTGAGCACCCTGGTGAGCACCCAGGTGAGCACCCAGGTGAGCACCCAGGTGAGCACCCAGGTGAGCACCCTGGTGAGCACCCTGGTGAGCACCCAGGTGAGCCCTTTGACGGATAGCAAACATATTACACAGCAATTATGTACACTCCTACCATTGTACACTGAATACTCTATATACACATTTTGAATGTCAAACATGTCAAGAAACACGCAGTGATGGAGACTATACAGTGTAGTAATGGCAAAAAACGATTTACTGTCAACAATGAAATTAATAGTTAAGATTATTAACAATGAAAGGATGTTTGTATTCCTCAACAGAATGACCTTAATTTTGGTTAGTAAAAAGGATTATTATATTTTATTGTTCGTCATGAATCTTATGTAACATATATTTGCCAAACTGTTTAGCACGGTTTTGAAATGCTCAATCAAATTACTCAGTAGATGATGTCAGATTAAAGAAAGAAGAAGAAAAAAATATGTCAGAAATAGAGGATTTGTATTTAAACACCGATCACCAGGGGATTCAACAAAGTTGTGGCCAACTGAAAATATCTGCTTATCTAGGTCTGGTTTTACTTCAAAACATCATGAAAATATTAAATCTCTCTATTAAATCTAAAATTTTGGTCTCAAAACTTTGGTCCTGTTCATGGATGAAACACACAAAAGAAGAATTCCAACTGTCATTACACTATTACATTACAGATATATTAAACAAAATATTGATTTAATATTGAATGTTGTTCTAGATCATATAAAATGATCTGTTTTTCAACTTGCCTGAGATGTGAATGGGCTAGCCAAACAGTTTGGCACATCAGGTTCTCTTCCATAAATGAAACATTTTCAGTGATAATCTTTCAGGGTTTAAGAATATCCAAGATGGGCTCTCTCTATTTGAGTTGCCATAGTAATCAGGGTCCAACAGTCTCAGTGAAATGTGAACATGGCGAGATTACAACACATCAGACTGTCCCACAAACCACCCAGGCTGCTCCTCACCTGGGGAAGACCAGGCTCATCACCTCCTCCGCTTCAGCCTCCCCCCTCCGCCTCCCCCCTCCGCCTCCCCCCAGCCCAGGCCACACCCCCTGCCACTGCTCCTCAGTTCTGCTGCGGTCGTGTCTGAGCTGGTGTCCCCTCCTCCCCGCACGGGTCACGGCCGAGACAGTGTGGTGTACACGGGCTGCTCCCAGTGCGTGGGGCTGTGTGACTGGGGCACGCTGGCAGGGTCGGTGATGGCCGTGTACAAGGGCCTCTGGCTGGGCCCCATGTAGGAGAAGGCAGAGTAGAGGCCGGGAGCCTGGCTGGAGTGAGCGTAGTAGGCCCCGGACGCCTGGTGGTCGGCGTACTCTGCAAACTGAGCCCTGGAGGCCAGCGAGGGGAAGGCTGAGCTGTAGTGAGGGAGGCTGAGAGGGGTGTAGGTGACGTGGGAGCCTGGCACCGAGGATGCCTCTGAGAAGTGGGGCCCCGGGCCGGCCTCACTCTTGATCTGGGCCTTGGAGGGGTCCGAACCTAGCGGGGATCCGTGGTGCTGGTTCTGGTGCTGCTGGTGCTGCTTGGACAACCAGGCGGCAGAGTGTCCGCTGGCGGCGGCCAGCGCGGAGGAGATGCCGTAGGCGTACGGGGAGGCAGAGGAGCCCGCCCCGGCTCCGGCGCCCTGCCCCACTGACGGGTGCCCGTTCGGGGGAAGGTACTGGTCGAATTCGTTGACGTCGAAGGGCTCCATGTTGGCCATGACCTCGTGGCTGATCTCCCCGATGTCCACGTTGCCGAAGTCGATGTGGGGTTTCCCAGACCCGGACCCGGACCCGGAGGCACACTCTGCTCCTACCCCCATGCCCCCGCGGGAGCTCCCTGCCACGCCGCTCTCCCGCTTCCCCTCGCTAGACTTCCCAGACTGCAGCTCTGTCTTGGGGGTGGTGGGGGGCGTGGGGGGGCTGTGGCTCTGACCTAGAGGAGCACAGCATCGGGAGGAAGCTGAGATGTTAGTTTTTGTGTTTGATTCGATTCTGTCTGAATGAAGGTGTCTTGTGTGTATAATAGTACTATCAGTGCTACTTATTTTGATGAAAATCTATTTTACTCTACTCCACTTGACTCAACACCTACTAAACTGTTTGTGCTCTACTTTTCTCAATTCTATTATCCTCTACTCTCCCACCCTCTCCTATATCCACTGCGCTCTACGTTACTGTAGTGTTCCCCGTGGTGTTATATGTGGTGTTGTCCGTGGGGTGGGTGGAGCTGGGGGCCCACCTGCAGCATGAGGGTGATGTCCGTCGCCGAGCGGAGACCCCGTCCCCCCGGTGTGCACCACCTCCAGGTGGAGGCTCTTGTAGTGAGACTGGCTGTGGCTAACCTCTCCCTCGGAGTGGCCGTCACCCTCAGAGCTGGAGCCCGGCTTGCCGTTCTTACGGCGGCGTGGCTGGTACTTGTACTCAGGGTAGTCCTTCTTATGCTGCTTCCTAAGACGCTCCGCCTCCTCGATGAAGGGACGCTTGTCGCTCTCGTTCAGTAGTCTGGGGGGCAGGGGGGAGAGGGGGAGAGAGAGAGAGAGAGAGGGGGGGGGAGAGAGAGAGAGGGGGGGGGGGGAGAGAGAGAGAGAGAGAGAGGGGGGGGGGGGGGGAGAGAGAGAGAGAGAGAGAGAGAGAGAGAGAGAGAGAGAGAGAGAGAGAGAGAGAGGGGGAGAGAGAGAGAGAGAGAGAGAGAGAGAGGAGAGAGAGAGAGAGAGAGAGAGAGAGAGAGAGAGAGAGAGAGTGTAATTGTAGATTACATTTCAGTTTCCGGAACTCTGAACTTCATTTTTAACTCTGGAACTTAAACTCTGAAATTATGGACTGTAGAATTCTGAAATATTATAATGTATTTCCTATTCCTATTTCTACTTCTGGCCTGCTGCGATTTTCCCCTGGGGATCAATAAAGTACCTACTAATACCACTACTGGTTTCATAGGAAGGGAAGTTATAAAATATTGGTTGTTACCAAGGATGCTGTATCTTTAGACTTGAATAACTCAACAGAGGCAAACATCGTTCACCTGAAGCAGTCAGAGAAGCAGGTTAGGCCATCTGTCATACAGTCAGTCTTGGTGAGAGCTGTTTACAAAAGGACTCGTGGCATTTGAATGATTCTCATCAATTCAGAGAAACTAAAGATGTCGGGCTTACAAAGCTGTTTGACATGTTCAGACAAGTTGTCTGAACCTAAAACACGACTGTTTCATCTCATTCTTAAGGTGAAACAGGTGTTCCCACGGAGCCTGCGGCACGTTCCCACCCTCTCTCTAACCGGCACCGTGACTCAGTGTACCAGCCCAAGAAACATCTGATCTCCCATCTGCACAGCTGCAGCTAAGGAGCCGTCCACACCAGGGGGTTCAACAGTCCTGCAATGTGATCAGGACTCAGGATGAAGATGTGATGTTTCTGTGTGTGTGTGTGTGTGTGTGTGTGTGTGTGTGTGTGTGTGTGTGTGTGTGTGTGTGTGTGTGTGTGTGTGTGTGTGTGTGTGTGTGTGTATAAAAAGCACAAGCAACCGGTGCATCTCCTGGAGGGTCATACTGGCATGAGAAAATCCTGCCCTCTCTAATTCAACATGTTTCTGCCTGGATCCAATTAAACAATCATGTCGGCGCTCAAGGTCAAGTCTTTATCTGATTAATTCTGTCTTCATGAGGTTAATGAATTAGACTTTCCTGGTACACATGGGCCAGCACACAGCTCCCCACAACCCACCACATACCAGAAGAGACCGGTGACCACTGGTCTCTTCCTCTATGACGGTTGACCAATCGGTCAGCTTGAATCATCATCACTACTAGACATGAACTGTTAACATTCCAACATTATAAAAACTCATCACATTAGACCCATAGTATTTCAGTCTCTTTCAGTGTATTTCCCCTTTTCCATGTTCAGTTTAACTCCGATAGAATGTTTATACGTGAGGAAACAGCAACTCCGTGGTACTCTAATCGGAGCAGTTAACCAGAGCTGAGGTGGATTTTGACAGAAAACACAGTAATTCCCTCTGGAGCCATTTGCCCAACCAAATCGCAATGAATTAAGCGAGCCATGAAATTAGGTTGGGCCCAGGAACACGTGATCAACCCTTGCCTACCTCAGACTATATCGTCCATTTCACTCAATAACTTGAAATGTTGAAGAGGGTAAGTTGTTCACAGTAAAACACAAGATGAATATATACCACGCTACATATTACGTAGGCTACATGTGTATACCATGCAACTGACTATGACAATTAAATTAGTGAACCACGGAAAGGATCCTTGTCCCTGTAATAATGTTGACCGTTAAGTAAACCTCTATGTTGCCTGTGCTGTTGTGACGTAGTCTCCGTGGTGTGTCAGAGCCGACCTTACCTCCACAGTTTTCCCAGCGTTTTACTGAGCTCAGCGTTGTGCAGGTGAGGGTACTGGTCAGCCAGCTTCCGCCTGGCGGCCTGGGCCCACACCATGAAAGCGTTCATTGGTCTCTTCACGTGCGGTTTGCTCTTGCTGCCGGAGTTCACGCGCACGGGCATTGGCACGAGGGTCCAGTCGTAGCCGTTTAGCACCTGGCTCACCGCCTCGCGGATACCGATGGGGAACCGGTCGTCATCTTCGTCAGACTTTATGGAGAGGCCATCAGTCACACCGGAAGCCTCATCACCGACCCCAGTCAGCTGAGACTGCTGTCCGGGCAAAGGTGAGTCTCCTCCGCCTGTGGCACCGGAGGAGTGCCCCGGTGACAAAGACTGGCCGTCGTCCGAGACTCCAGGACTCATCTCCACCTCAGACAAACTCTGCTCCTCGCCTGACATCTTGTCTTCCTTCTTTCAAAATAACTTTCTCCGTCCTCCGGTACGTATCGAAATGTAATTCCTTGATCTAGGGGTATTTGTGGCCTAAGTTATCTTGATATGACGCCAAAGTGTTGTGTTTTCTAAGTTTATTAAGTTTAACCTCCCTCGAGGTCTCCTTTATATGAATTCCCAGTCCGTCTCAACTCTCAGCGTCCGTTCCAGAACTCTATTAGGATTCCACATCAAAGGTATTTCCATCCGTGTTGCTGGTATCATTCGCACGCCGCGTGTTTTAGACCCCAGTTCACCTGTCTCAAAATGTTGTCTGGATCCAGAAGTCCGCTATTCTTTTGTTGTTTCTGTACTTGTATGCTTCAGCAACGTCCTGCAAACAACGAAACACACTGATTATTAGAAAAAAATATGTTAAAAATAAAATTAAAATAAAAGGAAAGTATCCCAATAAAAATCTTTGATCGTTGATCACGGTTGATTTTTCATCAACCGTTCAAAATTCAAACAGTTCACAATATCTCAAATTGTCATGTTGGGACTGTTGGACAATACTAACCAAACCAAAGACCAATAGAAATGAACAATACAAGCCTATTCGCAAGTGTAACATTGCTATCAGATATATGCAGACAGACGTATAATTTGAAGTGCGCCTGTTATTTTAGGCTGGTACTCGCTCCCTGCTAACAAGCTACTGTTTAAGGTTTGGCAGTTATTCCAAGCTCCCCGGAGAGAAAGTGCTGGAATAATATGAGTATGCACGAGCACAGGGCTTCGATTTATTCCTGCAAGCTCTTAAATAAACAGTTAGATAAACATGGGCTGGCGCTGGAAATATAAACCGCGTGTGGGGATGTGTGAGCGCGCGTGCGTGCAAGCGAGCAGGACACTGCCTGCTTGTGAAAGTGTATATGCCTGTAGACATATTTGGGGACGAAAATATGGAGTTGTGTCCATTGAATCAACGTTCTGCTGTGTAGACCGCCTTCTGAAACGACCTTAAAGTTGTTATTTTGCGAACTTCTGAACTCAGACAATATAAACACAACTCCGTCGCTATTTTGTTTGGGTCTCAACTCCTTAATGTCGCCCATATCGAGGACATTGATTTGTTGGCGTGCGTGTGTCATCTTGCGCTTAAGTCACCAGCAGACTTTTACCGTTTTGACCGCCCTCGCACCTCGCGTTCTGGCTGGGTGTCTGTGCAACGTCATACTAATGTAGGCAATTATCGATAGTGCTGTCTACTTGTTCGCTAAAAGATTATGCGAATTAACGAAGGATAGTTCGTGGGATCGCTCGTAATTTTTTCCACGTTTGAACCGTAAATTAATTAAGTGTAGCCTAATGGATCGCATAGCATCGCTTTCGTCCTATGAGATTTCACCTGTAGGTAGGTATATCCAGTCAATTTCCTTTTAATGAACATCATGGTTGATAACCTGGCCGTTCCATTTGGCACAAGCCAAGCGGGCTTCCTCATCATGTCTGTTCTCTAACAACCATCTGTCAGATTTAAACATGTTAATTATTCTTTCTCTGGCTATGTGGGCGCTTCAGGATCAGGCAGACCTCACGCGCTTCGTTACGCATCACAAAGCCCACTTCACAAAAAGTGTAATCCTTGTATTATTATGCTTTTATACATTTCCACCAAGTTATGTATTGTTAAGATAAGACATGTAGGCCCACTGTGGAGCCACTGATGTAGTTTGTAAAATGAAGTGACAATCATGGACACCGTTTTACCAAAGTTCTATATTGGCACAACATTCCCCACCCTGGACAGAGGTCCTCTGTTATTCAACAGCCACGCGTTCTCTTATTTTCAAATGTCATATTTCTTCATAACCTTAACATTGCACGTTAGAAGTCAGAAACACACTGGTTTGTTTGTCCAGCGAGTGAAATACAGGATAGCCTATAGGCCTATATTGCCTGTCAAAAACCTTTCGATGGTGTTTGTCCGCATTCCGCTTAGATTGTGTTTGTGATGTCTGGTGTTCAACCATCGAATGTATTTAGGTTACTGTAGCAGTGTAGTCGTCATTAATTTACGCGTTATGAAAGACGAATAAAAGGAGAAGCCCTTTCGCTTGACCTGACAATAACTTGCCCTTAATTGCGTCCTTGAAACTATGTTCCCGTAATCTGCGTTGTTTTCAGTTTTATATGGAGTAGCTTGTTTCACAAATCCAAACATAGCCTACTCGCTATCCTGTAGGCTAGGCTACTTAAAATATCGAACAGATGCAGGTTAATCATTTCAAATTGTTGATAAAAAGAAAGGCAGGTGAACGGAAATGTCACGAGCCTATGTAGGCTAAAAGTTTTACATTGCCAACCTCGATTTTTGGGGTCTAATAAAGTTTAATAGGTATTGATTGTAAATTGAAAAACATTTGAAAAGTGTTTTTATAAATTAGACGATATATTGCACGAGGTAGGCCCACCTAATTAAAGTCTGCCACGTTTGAAATAACCATAGCCTAAATTCAAACTATGACAGCTAAATCAAACTACATTTAGAGATGTCTTTATAATTAGAAATATTTGTTTACAGATTATGGTGGCTTCGTTGAACTCCCTTTTTATGTCACATTTAGACCAGCCTGTAGTTACGAACAGTCAGTTGGATGTTGGTTTATGACTGAAACTCGTTTGTTAAGTTTTAGTTATGCTACTTATAGGAAAACAATATGACTAAGGCCTACAACGTTCGTTTAGCGAAATATACAATTGTTTTTTTTGTCAGGTAGCCTACCCCATTCTATCAAGCTCTGGCACATAACTAATAACAATGGTTGTGACAACAGTGAATCGACAGACTGTAACAATGCAATAGGCTAAATCAAAATAACCAAAAATATTGCCATCAAGAAAAATAACACAATTATTATGAATAATAATACTAATAACAATAATAATAACACATTTAATATAACACGTAACAAAAATAACAACGGATAATAGATCTAACTGAACACAAAACATTCCCACATTCCCCTATTGTTATGAAGGATCGATAAAGACTCTTCATAACTTGATTATACGACAAAGAAGGACTAAGAGAGACAAAAGTGGCCGCAGAGAAGAAAGTATTTCAAATGCTAAGCACCTTACTTCTGCAGTGAAAAAGGAGGTCGCCCGATAAGCACGAGAGTCCGTGTGTTCCAGAGTTTCCAAAGTGACGCTCGCGCTCACTCCCCACCCTTCTCGCTCGCGCTGCCCCACTATGAATGCCTGCTCTGTGTCGCGCGCCGGGGCTTAAAGAGCTCCGTTGTGTGAGAAAGAGAAAAAAGTCTTAAAGGAGAAGCAAACTTGCACCGATTGAACGCTTGTGATTGGTCCGTGATTATTCTCGTCCGTTTCCTGCAGGGATGGGTTTCTGTGTCAAAATGCACATTAATAATGGCTGATTAATAGGCATGCTGTACTGTTTGCAGCCTAAAGCACACACTACTACAAATGTATAAGAATAAATTCAAACAAATAATTGATCCCTTTGAAATTTAAATTCAAACTGACAGTTAGTTTTTGATATGAGCAGCAAACTTTCAAAGGCCTGAAAGGCTCATGTTTGCATAGTTGCTTAACGCCATATCTGCTATTTTGAAAGCCTTCCATGGTTAAACCTGCTCTAAAAGTCATTTATGTTATTAGGTTTTAATTATAATTTACATCATTGAATTCTCGCTGGAGGAAGACATCCAGATTGATTGCAGTAATAGGCCTACGGATATTTTTTAATTGCGAGTTGTTATAGGCTAAGTATAGGAGTAAACCTGGCACCAACCAGGCTGAAAGGACCGACACTGTGGTTCGTGATAGATCCACGCGTCAACGAGCTACTTTGAAGCGTCTCTTTTTGATTATCTTTTGATGTAACGTCCGGGCACGTCATCTAAATTAGCAGCGGGTTGAGAGGAGCACACTGACGCATTGTTGACGCATTAGAGGCAGAGCCTCTGGCCCCTCTGCCGCATTAGAGGTAGAGCCTCTGGCCCCTCTGCCGCATTAGAGGCAGAGCCTCTGGCCCTTTCTCTGCCGCCGAGAGGGCGAAATACTGGAACACCACACACACACACACACACACACACACACACATGCTCACAGCCTCCTCAACACACTCACACATTCACACACTCCAACACACCCACGCGCACAGACACATAGCACACAGTTTCTGAGATACACAGCATGCCGATAGTGCACCTGCTATTTGTGTCTCACAACTCATCTTGTAGAATAGTGCCGATGCCGAAGTCCACGCGCACATTACATGGTCGGGCATCAACAGAAGACCTATGTGTTTGTAGCTATTTATCAAAAAACGTTTTGCCAACTATGATTTTAACCTGCTATTCTAGCACTGGCAGGCAGTGGACTAACTGCAGGACCTGACCCTGTAGGCCCTCATAGAGAATGCATTGGAATGAAATGTAATTCCTCAGCAGACACTGAATCGCCTTATGCTATGTGTGAGTTTCATAATTGCATCAGTGCGTACTCACAGAGCACACATTTAAAACCGAACGGCGTTCGGAGAAATAGTAACGAAAGACGGGGGGGAGAGAATAATATCATGGGCCGAACACACGCGCTGTTCTTTACAACAATGACCCCTTGTGAGACCTTCTCGCGACACAATGCCCCCCATCCAAAAATCACTTCTTTTTTTTTTCATGATCCATGAATGTTGACTGTGATAAGGGAGTCCTAACCATGAGTGAATCTCTCTGTCTGATTCTCTCTCCCTCGCTCTCCCTTTCACTCGCTCTCTCTATACTCCTTTCTTTGGTCCCATTGTTTTATCTCAGGTGAATTGTAATCATGTGATCAAACGAACACCCCCCTCCATTACCCTCTTAAATGAAAAAATGAGGAACAAAAAGCAGTTCTGTGTGTATAAAAAAAAAGAGAAAAGAGAAAAAGACCCGTGTCTCCCTTTAGTGCGTCTCTTTGTCCGCGTCTCAGTAAACGCTCACATATAGATAAAACGTGCTCCAGGACTATACTCTGCCTATGGATCTGCTGTCGTTCCGACCGGCTTTGGCAGCTATCAAACAGGATGCTTTAGAATGCCACTCCGCTGGACTGCCCGGCCGTTCAGGGACCTAAGCCCTGGCTTCGTCTTTGAAGTGAGTGTTTGTGAGGGGCGCAGTAACAAGCTAGGGAGGCAGGTTTGAGCTCCGTTTGGAGGAAACAGAAAAAAAAAAGATATTCTCTGGCTGTTGACACGCAGGGAACTGAAATGTCTCATCGGTTTTGAATATTTAAGACAGATTATAAAAGAGGCCTACATGTGTGATCTTCTGAGTAGCCTATATGTTTGAGAACGCGATGTGTCCTTTGGGTATTGATGCAAGCTGTTTATCATTGCTATTGTTGTTTTCAAACCTGTGAGTAAAATAGGCATTAAGAATGTATAGTGTTGCATACATAGCATGTATCGCTGCCTCAAATTGACCGTGCGCCATTTATAAGTTAAATTCTTAATTTAAGAAGATTTTAGAGCGGATTGAACGAGACAGAAGCAGAACATACATTGTATAGATTTGTAGGATATTTGGAAGAGCATCTTAAGGGATACGGACTAAAGGAAGATAGGATGAATCATTTCTTATACCCCGAGGCCGATCCCTCCAAAATGATTGATTTGACATAGAAAAAAAGAAACCGCAAAAGGGCACCAAGGTAAAGGTTACTGTTTTGATCGGCGTGGCTTTCGATCAGCACATTTGTTATTGAGAAATCAGTGAAAATGAAAAATATCTAATCATTCGTTTTGCAGTATTAGACTAATGCCAAAAATGAAGCTGTAGCCGACTTATTAAGTCAAGATGACCTTCTAGTGTGCGGTTGTAATTGTTTTATTTTTTTGTAAAGCCGACTACAGAGTAGGCCTACAGGCTACAGACATTAAGAAAAGTTGACTAGTTTCTTAGGTAAATCCTTGCTTTTTCATCATGCCTTGACATCAGAATGATTAATCGAAATTATTGTTAACAAACAAACAAAACGAACTATAGGCTATAGTTAACGTCTTATTAAAATGTTCAAACAAAATGTATTTGCGTGTAATTACTAAGCAAGAACGGAGCCAAAGGTGAAACGGTTACGATTTGGCTATATCGAGTAAATATGTTTGCATTAAAGTTTTATTTTAGTGGCTTTCGTATTAAGACGAAATGCCTGATATATCCTTTATTAAAGTAGACTGACTCATTATCTTTTGGACGATTTAATTATAATGAGGTTACACAAATGTGGAATTATTGTTTTAGTAATTTTTTCGATAGTAAAAAATCGAGAAATTAGGCCTAAATGTATAGACTATATGTGTTTACGGTGAAACACCTGTGAAAAATGGCACTGACTAATCAGTCATTCGTTTGTATGCTGCATTGTCTTGGCTTGTTTTGACTTCTAGCCTACAGCTCCTATGCGGCCTATAGCCTAGGCTATATTTGAAACAAAATATCAAACTTTCAAACCGAAAGGAAATATTAGGCCTATAGGCCTATATATCAAGATATGGCTTCGTTGCTGTTTATTTTGTATGACTGTCAGTTATTTGGTCTGTTTGAATTATGTAATTGAAAGGTCTGGCAACAAATGTATAGGAGCATAATACTAAAACACATAATAAACTATAACATTAAGTTTGAAGGAGAAATAACACTAGTTTCAATTATAACTATCTACACATAACTACACATTCCTACATTAACTACACTGGAATTGTATAATATCCTACTATACGGTAGTAATGATTATTATTGAAACACAATCAGTGAAATGTTCATATGTTCAGTTCAAACCTAAAAACCAGAGGATAAACCATTTAGTACATTGTAGTTCATGTTAAAACAACATCAGTGCAGAATTCCTTTAAGTTTGTTTCTTAGTCAACATCCTAGGTTCCCATCATGCACTGGGCCTCTCAGTGCCCGCGGACAGTGGCCAGCCATGTGACAGCGATGATGTTGTTTGTTGTGTTGTAGTGGCGCGAGACCGTGAGGTGCACAGTTAGTTAGGACTCTGGGGCAGAACTCGTGACCTGACTAGGGGTAAGAGGTGAAATCATAGAGGGATAAACGGCCATTTGACTTGAAGTCTACACGAAGACGTTCTCCCGACGTCAAACTCTGTTCACGTTTGTGAATCTGACGGAAGCAGAGTTAGCGGTTGCGACTGCAGTTTACGTAGATGTGGAGAACTCTAACTCCGGTTATGAAGCTTTTACACAGATTCACCCCGTCACCTGATGGAGAAAATACAGGAGTTATACTTATCAGTTAGAAAATATGGTAGATTAATTTAACTGAATATTAATTGTCTGTGTGTGTGAGCGAAATAGAGAGAGTGAGAGAGGGAGGGAGGGAGGGAGGGAGGGAGGGAAAGGGAGATACAGAAAGAGAGACAGAAAAAGAGAGATAGAGAGAAGGCCTGGTCAACAAAAAGGCAGAGAAAGTTTAGATGAAGAGGAGTGAGGGAGGGGAGGAGGAGGGGGAGGGATTCTTCTGTGGAACAGGAACAGGTCTTCTCTGGGTCAGGCACACATTCCTGGAGAAATCCTGCATTCTGGCTTTAGTGAGGACATCAGAGAGAGCAGGGGGCAGAGAGAGAGGGAGAGAGACACCAGAAGAAATAGAAATACCGAGGAAGAGAGAGGCAGCAAATCAGAGAGAAGAAAAGAGAGGGGGGGTCAGTGAGAATTACATTCACTTTATTAGTCCCAAAGTAAGAGAGAGAGAGAAAGAAGAGAGAGAGAGAGAGAGAGAAAGAGCCACAGAGAGAAAGAGCGAGAGAGGTCAGTGCTCCCTAATGCCTGACCTCGATGTAGCTGATGATGTCATGATATGTGGTGGGATGGAGAGAACGGTTCCATCCATCACATTGATCCTGAACCAGCCAATAGGAATTCATCAAACAGCCAGTATCTGCCATAGCACGAACTCCTACTGATACCATGCTCTCTTTTCTTTTCTCTCTCTCCCTTCATCCATCTCTCCCACTTTCTATTTCTCTCCTTCCCTCTTTCACGCCTACTTCCTCTCTCTCTTGTTCTCTCTCTCTCTTTTACATATTAAAAGCCCCCCAGCTACTCTCTGTCTCTCTCCCTGGTGCACCTGCACAGGTGTTAGGTCTAACAGGTGCTATACAGCAGGACTGTTCCAAGCGTAAACAGCCCTGCCTTTGATTGACTAATGACAACATCACTATACTTTTTCAGAACTTGTTGGCTATTAGTAACAATGATTAAATCCTCCCAAATTAAAAAGTCTCTGGATCTTCAAAGCAGTTAATGAAAATAACTCAACGTTCCACGAGAGCATCGGATCTTTTCTTTCCACCCTTCGTTTTTTAATAAATCAATGCAGCTGCGCAACACTTAAATGCGTCCCCCACGTGAGTGTCTGTGGCTACCAATGAATCCTGTCTTTGTGTTCCTACTGATGAATTTCCTATTCTTTTTTTCCTCTCTTTCTTTTTGCTTCTTCTCCTTCGCGGTGACTGGTACTGGATTGGGGACGGAGGCATGGGGGGGGGAGAGGTGGGGGGGGTACATGTGCTGGGTGGTAGTGGATAGTGGAGGTCGTGGGGTTGGACGGCAAATGGTGGGGGTAGAACTTGGACGAGGTTCCAATGCAGCTGGGGAGTAGATGTGGGGCTTGGGGGGGGGGGGGTAGTTGGAGAGAGGAGCCGAAATAGATGGGGGGATGCCAGAGGGCTTGGATGATGGAGGGAAGGAGAGATGGAGGGATGGAGGGAGGGTGGGGGGTCAAGACATTGCAGCCTCCATGAATGGGCCATTGTGTGTCTGGGTTTATATCTACACTGGCTGGCCAAAGGAAAGAATCTAGTTACTCCAATTGTGTGAGAGGAACATCTAAAGGAAATGGATAGGGGGGTTTGTGGGGTAAAAAGGAGAGAGTTTGGTTACCTGGCTGATCTCCCCAGGTATTCAGTAATCTTCCATTTACCTGTTTGGAGAACCCAGTCGTGGAACACCTGGTTGGGGTTCTAACTCTCTGAGTTGTGCCCCACTCTCATGGCTTATATCAGGCTGCCTCTGAGGGTGGACCTGTTCAAAAAGATTATTGGAATTTTAGTTTAACTCTCCTGTAAAATGTGAGCCTTGTGCCTTGTGATACGTCTGTTTGGGGCCGTTTGCGTCCCTGCATGCTGACACAAAGGCCCTGCTGGCTGCAGCTGTGAGAGAGAAGGAGACATGGAAGCAGAGAGACACAGGAGACATGGAAGCAGAGAGACACAGGACGACATGGAAGCAGAGAGACACAGGAGACATGGAAGCAGAGAGACACAGGAGACATGGAAGCAGAGAGACACAGGAGACATGGAAGCAGAGAGACACAGGAGACATGGAAGCAGAGAGACACAGGAGACATGGAAGCAGAGAGACACAGGAGACATGGAAGCAGAGAGACACAGGACGACAAGAAGAGATAAAGATGACGAGGCGAGAGAGGAAAGGAGAGAGAGAGAGAGAGACTGATAAAAAGATAGAGAGAGAATAGATAGACAGAGAAAGAGAGAGAGAAACAGTGATAAAAAGATAGAGAGAGAATAGAGATAGACAGAGAAAGAGAGAGAGAAACAGTGATAAAAAGATAGAGAGAGAATAGATAGACAGAGAAAGAGAGAGAGAAACAGTGATAAAAAGATAGAGAGAGAATAGAGAGAGAAAGAGAGAGAGAGGATTCAATGGTGCCTTGTGTGTTTCTCAGACAGTCACTTTCTCTCCCCTGGAGCAAAATACCAATCACCTTAAGAGCCTGTTACCACTATCTCCATCTCCCAGTGTCACCTTGTGTGTGTGTGTGTTTGTGTGTTTGCTTGCGCATGTGTGTGCGTGCGTCCATCCATGTGTATTATGTGTGTGTTTGCATGCGAGTGTTTGTGTGTGCGTCCAAGTGTGTTTGTGCTAATGTGTGTGTACGTGAGTGTGTGTGTGTGTGAGTCTGTGTGTGTGCGTGCAAGTGAGTGTTTCAAAAAAGCAGTAGCAGCTTTCTGCATGACAGAAGCCTGGACAGAGGAGGGAAGAACCTCAAGAATGATAATTGAGTGGAATGGAAGGCGAGGGATGTGCAGATTTAGTCATTTGCAGTCAAATGCTGAAAATGACGTTCCAGAATTCAAGATAGGAACAAGAGGGTCTTTGTGGCAACGTTGCTGTCTGGGTGCAGGCTGGAAACAGTGTCGAATAATCTGCATGACTGAAAACTGCTAGTTATACAGTTCATATATCTGGTCTATATCTGGATGTTTTCAGCATTGGAACGCTTTGTGGGAAAAAGACCTTCCAGTCTCACATCTCTACAGTAATTGACCCTATGCTGCCAGCTGGGATCCTCGCGACCTCATATGATGAACACGCCTCGGGGCGCGGTAATTAAACTTTGATGCCGGTGCCCGGCGCGCGCGACAATAGTGCGCAGCGGGATGTGACGTTTTGACTTCATTGATCATAGATTAAACACGTCATTCAAGGAGGTAATGCGCTAGTTAGGCGAAGGTTGATGACTATGGGTCGTTCTCAAACTTTCGTTTACCTCGTATTACTTGAGATGTAATGTGCATAATAGTCCGCTGTTGTAGATGCCTAGTCGGCGAGTTTCTCAAATGAAGATATCATTTGAAAAACGTAAAGTGTTATTGGCCTTTAGCCGCAACGAGGGAAATCATCGTTTTAACGGCAACAGTTATATATGTTAAACTGTTATTCTTAATTCCATTTTGTACCCTGATAATCGCCACATTTCGTCGTGTAGAGACCACAGAACAGGCACCATGTGGCTAAAATTCAGTTGAGGCAGAACAGGAGTTTGGGGGTCTATGTGATTCACAGGAAGAAAACTGAGTGAGGTGAGAAGAGAAGCCATGACTAATCTATTTTCGTCTCCAAGTTGATTCCCTTCTTCATTCTTCAGCTCCCCTTTTATTTACATTTAGTCATTTAGCAGAAGCTCTTATCCAGAGCAACATAATCAGTGTTTCAAAATCACCAGACCTGTAGGACACCCTCTTACCCCTCCTCCCCTTCTCACTTCCTGTATTTTAGTATTCCATTTTCTCTTCCCCACCTCCATGCCTTTATTCTCTTCTCACATACCCTTGTTCTCTGATGACATCACAACACCGCTGCCGCCATGGAGATGATCGTTTCACTTCCTGTTCCTTCTTCTTTATTAAACAGATGTTGTTTGGATGGAAGGATCAAAAAGGGAAAAGAGGAGAGAGACAGTGATGGTGGTGGGTGGGAAGAGAGAGGGGGAGTCACTTTCCAATCATGAGTTTTTCTCGGAACATTGAATTAAGCAGCGTGAAAGGGTGGGGGCCTCAGGGGGTCCGAGGGCGGCCGTGGAGATGCCCGAATGAAAGGGTTTGTTGTTGGAGGCTGGGAGAGGGAGATGAAAGGGGAGAGGGAGATGGGGAGTTCTGCCCCCCCCAGCCTCCCTTCCCTCCTCCCCTCCTCCCCTCCTCCATCCATGTGAGTCAGGCAGCCCCACAGCTGCTGTGCTGCACGGCTACCAACATGCACGCCGCACACACACACACAGTGCACACACACACAGAGAACACACACAAAGCACACACACATACGGAGCAGCACAGGTGCACACACTGCACACATAGTTTGCCACATACTGTACATGTAATGGCAAATTTACCAGCACGCTCACACACCACACACACACGTGTCACGGAACATCACGCACCCACACTGACAAGCACATCCTGTCCCACTCATACCTGCAGTCGATCACGGCTTCTCCCCACAGAAACACAGTGCAAAGCTGTTAAGAGTGTGTTTTCATTTTGCTGACAGTGAGCTGTGTGATTGTGAGTAAAGGAGGTTGTCATTGCCACAGTGTTGCTAATGATATTACCTCCTCACTGAGTCCACAGTGCAGAATGACATCAGCGTGTCAGCGCCGTGCAACGTCCGCGTTAGAGTCACACAACAATCTCCTCCTTGTGCAACTGCAGAGCCGAGAGGAGAAATGTGTTGCTACGATGTCGGGTATTTGTTATCAATCACACTGCAGTGATTCCCTGAGGGGTGATCACAGCGTTTCGTACAGCGTGCATGAGGCCATGGCTCAGTGGCAGAGCATTGGACTGCAGATCAAGGTTCAAATCTCCTCGAGTCGATTTGGGTAAAAGCGTCTGTTAAATGATTACGTTACATTATTAGAAGAGGCAGATGGAGGAGGGGAGGTGGAAGAGGAGGAGGTGTGATTGAGGCAGGCCAGAGAGAGAGAGAGAGAGAGAGAGAGAGAGAGAGAGACAGAGAGAGAGAGAGAGAGAGAGAGAGAGAGAGAGAGAGAGAGAGAGAGAGAGAGAGAGAGACAGACAGACAGAGAGAGAGAGAGAGAGAGAGAGAGAGAGACAGGAACATGAAATTCTATCACAATATGTTTATTTTTATCACTACATGTTTATTGTTAAGCACCATCAGACCAAGCGAATACTTTGTATGTGTAAACTTACTTGGGCACAAAACTAGTTAGTGATTCTGACTTGAAGGAAGTATCAGTTGGGGATTTAGAAGGTTAGGCTTGTTTGATGTTAGACAGCACCCGATGACTGACAGGGGCGTTCCACAAAGGCTCACAGAGAACAGAGAGAACAGAGAGAGGGATGAAAACGAAGGGGTAGAAAGAGGAGATGGAAGGAGGATAACAGGAAGGAGCTAGAATGGGGTTTTGAAAACACGGGCCCAGTGCACAGGGATGGGTTAAGGGTGACGGAAAACTGAAAAGAAAAATTGGAAATGCGGAAGGGAGGGATGAGGAGAATCCGGAAGGAGAGGAGGAGAGGGGGATGATGGAAGGAGAGGAGGAGAGGGGGATGATGGAAGGAGACAGGAGACATGTCTTGTAATTAGCATGCTAACTGGCCGGTTGAAGTGAGGCAGTACAAGGGGCCTCTGTGGAGGGCTGGGTCACTCTGGAGACAATGCACAATGGAGTCAGTAGCATGGCCCCCAAATCACACTGACAGCTACCATGGTGCAGCACCCACCATCAGCCAGCCTCACCACCCGACACACACACACACACACACAAGTGTACAGTAAGCACATTTGCACCCAAACACACACACGTACACACACACACGTACACACCCAAAAAATGTCCCAAATAGCCTCAGGGCTTAGAGCCACACAACACAAGGGGACCCTCCCCTTCCCCCCTCCTTCTTCACCTTCTCCACTTCCTGCCCTGCACTCGTCTTTCATCTTCTCCAGGGGGACCAGCTGTGAACCCCCCAGGGCGTTAGCAGGACTGGCACGGCGGCCATTTTGACTGATACTGTCATGGTGTCACCAGAGGCTGGTGGGAGTCGGTAGAGTTGAGGATAAAGAGAGGGATGGGATGGGAGGGAGGGAGGGAGCGATGGAGGGGAGGAAAGAAAGGATGAGTGGTGCATCGAGGGGAAATAGCTCATAAGTAAGAGAAAAGGCGGATTTTAACTTGATTAAAATCGGGAGAGAGGAATGATTGAATTATTCGATTACTGGGAAGAATGTGCCAAACAGCTGCTGTGCAGGCTAAGTGAGACACAAGCTAATGCTAACTAAGCTAATGTCCTGCAGACCATTTTCCTCCAGAAGGAAACTCCTGGGACAGTGGGAGTCACCTTCAGAAGGACCTAGCGAGCCCAGACACAGAGGTGATTGGCTGTGATTGGCTGTGACTGGCTGTGACAGCCGAGCAGACACAGAGATGATTGGCTGTGATTGGCTGTGACAGCCGAGTAGACACAGAGATGATTGGCTGTGATTGGCTGTGACTGCAGAGCAGACAGAGATGATTGGCTGTGACTGCACCGAGCGAGACTTCAAAGACAGGCGTGGCAGCTAGCCCAGGTCATGTGCCTGGGTGTGTCTCTAGCATGTTTCAGTATGGATGTGACAGAGTGATTTCCCCAGCTCTGAAGGCCTGGAGACCCTCCTCAGACCCTCCTCAGAGCGTCCTCAGAGCGTCCTCAGAGCGTCCTCAGAGCGCCCTCTGACCCTCCCCAGAGCGTCCTCAGGCGTGGAGGGAGGGATCTGAGGGTCCCGCTGTGCAAAGCATTGTGGGTCAGAATAGCCAGAAAAGCGTCCTGTAGGACATCCTGGTGTTGTTCTCACACTGCATTTTGACATTCAATATTTTAGCATGATACACAGAACAATGTTAACTTATGTGTTTTATAGTAAATTCCTGATAAGCAGTTGAGTTGAGCTTCCTGTAGTTGGACTGGACACAGGAAGTCATTATTCACCACCAGAGGGACCACGGCCTCAACCTTCTGTAGAGAAACACAGAGGGGTGAAACAGGCCACAGGGCCACCTAGTGGCCAGATAGGAAAACTGCTGTCTCTCCAAATATGTTATGTGTTTGCATAGTTGGGAGAAAACATCAGTACACCATTTCAAATTATAATATTTGTCGCTGGTCGCTGGTCGCTGGTCGCTGGCCGCTGGTCGCTGGCCGCTGGCCGCTGGCCGCTGGTCGCTGGTCGCTCCCGTCTTAATCCAGCACACCTGACTAATAATCACCAGGAGGTCGATCAGAAAACGAGGTCAGTTACTGATGGAGCTGCACTGATGTCTTCCAACCCTGTGGAGGATCATGACTGACCAGGCCAGTATCAAACGTGTCACAGGCTAATATGATATTATAGTCATAATGTGTATAGAGGCGCTAGTTATATGCCACTTTGGATAATAGCATCTTATAAATGTATAATTAATTAGACATGTATAGTAAAAAAATATATAAAAATAAGACATACAGAGACCACAAAAGAATATACAATATAAATATTTATTTTATAACATCAAAAGGTTTACACAAGGAGTAAAGTGCTTATTAACGTATTAATACTCTATCTGTAGGAGCTTGCGTTGGGTCAGACACAGCCTGTCTGAGCCTGTTTGGTTGTTTTCTCCGACGTGGTTTGAGACTGGAGATTTGAAGGTCACAAAATACAGTAGTAGTGCAAGCTGGAAGACTGAACAGCAGAGATAAGAAGAATAATACTAATTCCAGGAAAAAAGAGTGCAAATTGTTTAGTTACATAATACAAAATGTAGGTCTATAGCAGTTCAAGTCTATTCAGAAATTAATAGATTCCCCATCTTTGACTGAATGGTATATATGAAATAATAAAATATAAAGTGCAAGTTGCATATTATTTACATCTTTGTCCATGTGTCAAATTAATTAATATGTTGCGCTGTTCATAATATTTCTGACGTTAAGCTGAATTATGGAATTGTGCCATTTTATTAATTATTATTAATTAAAATTAATAAATTAATTGTATTAATTGTATTAATTTATTAAGGAAATTTGATTTATAAAGCAATTATTACCGAAAGAGCTTAGCATTCAGGTGCATGCACAGTCACACACACACACATGCACAGTCACACACACACACACACATGCACGCACACACACATATATTAGCCTCGTACACACACACACATAACAGGCTCATACACATGCAATTTTATGTGCCTAGAGAAATTCAACGATGAAAAATAAAATATGAAAAGTCATGCAAAGCCCAGGAGCATGTTTGAAAACATCCAGAGACGAGCTCACTGAGTCACTACATGGGAGCAGCGTTAAGGACGTCTGGATTCTATACCTTCCTGAAAAACACTATGTGAACTAATGAACTACCAACTAGCCCTAAAGGGAGTGCAAAAGGTTCGGCTGGTGTGTGTGTGTCTGGAGTGGGGGGCCACTATTGTGAAATGTTTCACACCAAATCGAAATCTCCCAGTTTACTTTTTAGCATTTTCATAGCTCTGACATCCCTCCAGGTAGACCTTACCTGTGTTTTCACCAGGTCACCTGCCTACAGGCATCAGACCTGGCTAAGAGTATTAGTTTGTTTTGAACTTATCGTCTTATTATTCTCACAACTCTTTGAGGAGTGAAACCAAGTACATACAGAGATAAACAAACACACAAGCTGAGACAGCCAGTCTCTCTAAAATCAAACCGCGTGAGTTGTCACGTCCTAAAGAGCACTGTTTCCAAATTGTGTATTTGTGTAGGTCTGTGATTTTGTCACCTCCAACACTTTGATTAATAAACAAGAGAACACTTGTAAATGACACCAGGAAATAGATTAGGGCTTTCATTTAAAAAAAATGTTATTGCTACAACCAACATGCAACTCAAAATGCCTTCTTTCGAGTACGTCATGCTAATGATATCATCTCGGTTTCAGGAAAGCATTTCCCTTACCTTCTTCTATTCTACAGAGTATGTTTCTGTGATTGCTTTTGTGGTATATTGCACAGTAAGAAGAAAAGTATATTAATCGTGATTCATTAGCAACACTATAAACAGGATTGTTTGCATGCTGTACAAAGGGAAATATAACTCAGAATATTGGGCACATTCCACTAAAGTGAGATCTTTTGATATTGGTATATATTCATTTCCTCAATCTTAACTAAGTATAATAAAATCTTGATGTGCGATACATTTCAATATATTTTTTAAAGCTGAGTGCAGCTATGTTTAAAATGAACTGCTGCCATCTACTGGCACGACCCACAGTTAGAAAGAATTAGAAACAAAACTCAAAATATTTTCTTTCATTCACACAATATTCAAGCTCACTTTGAACTTCTCAGGCCTCGTTATTCTCCTCTCTTCAAAAAGGAAGAGATATTCTTCACGTCACTCTTATTGCTTTCACCAAATCTTTCTAAAATTCAGACGGAAAAACGGAATTAAGAGATCACAAATGAAGTGTTCAAAACGAAACATTCTACAAAGAAAATAGGTATCTGTGCTATCTGTACAATGTCACCTTCTAGGTATTAGATTGTGTCTGAAACGTGACTCGATTGTTTTGAGTATATTAATTTGGTCCATCGGCTACACACGTATTGTTTTCTCTCCTTTAGAAGATAGTCTTTCTCCTAAAGTATAAAGTTATTCTCAGAGTGTGCTACTGTTTAGTCAGTAACACACTCTCTAATCTCCCCCATTAAGATGATCTTAATCTCTGGGTTTCTAGTCCATATGAGGAGTGTGTAGTCCAGATGTAGACTGCGCCACACTGGCCTCACATTATTTTGTCTGTCCGTGTTCACCTGTATGAGGCCCTGTTCAGTCCACACAATCTCAACTGTACGATTGGCCGAACACAACTGGCCTGGTCCCAACCCTGTCCTCCGCATGTCCTGGAGAATCAAACCATTTCCCAGCGAAGGAGAAGCAACACGAGTAGGGCTCGAGGTCAAAAAACAAATGGAGGTCAGCAAGGCTCAAAGGGGGGTTGGATCTCTGTTCAACTAACAAAGACAGGAACGTGCAAATCCCCTCATCCAGACCTCTGGAGAGGCAAGCTAAGAGACAGGAGGAGAGGGGAGTGTGTCTCCATGGCTCCAGCTCAAATCTCAGACTCACTCTTGTATGTGAGAGGGTCGAGTGGGAGGGTAGTCTGTAACATGTCAAACTCCATCTGATTGTCCATGTCCATAACACACAGCATGTTGCTGCCAGACGTCACGGTGGGCGTGTCCTGGAACATCCTTTGGAAATCCACCGTGACCGAACTCCTCCTCTCGTCCTCCTTCTGCCTCTCCCCCGCCGGCTCGAACAGCCCGTCCTCGTCATCCTCTCCCGCACTCAGCGCCACCTCGTTCTCGTAGCAGAAGGCGCTGGGTGATCGAGGGCAGGAGCTCTGGATCGTTCTAGAAACGGATGGCGAGGCGGTGGGGGGGCGGCGGCCGGCGGCCTCGTCCATCTCCTTGGCGCTGCAGTCCGGCGTGGACGAGACCTCGTAGGTCTTGTGGAAACGGGCGTAGTCCACCTGGTAGCGGTCGCGGTCCTCGAAGATGACCGGCTCGAACCTGTGGCCCCAGAGGATCTCCGTGGTCAGGTAGGAGCTGCGTGTCTGGGTGGTCATGGCCGTGGCCTCCACCATGCCCTCCAGGATCACCACCACCTCAAAGTTGTCTGTCTCCAGCTCCGCCCGGCTCAGGGTGTACAGGGGGCTGTCCTCGTCGATCTCGTGGACGATGACCAGCGGCGACACCAAGAAGAGGCGGTCTATGCCTTCGTCGTAGCCCACGTTCAGGTCCATCTGCTCCAGGGGGATGAACTCCCCCTCGGCCGTGGTGTAGGGCCGTATGAGCTGGGCGCGGACGTGAGCCTCCACGATGTGGCTCTTCCTGAGGTTCCCCACACGCCACATCAGGCACAGCTTCCCGTCCCGCATGGCGATCACGGCGTTCTTAGAGAACATCAACGTCTGGTTCCTCTTCTTGGGCCGCGCCATCTTGGCCATGATGGTGCCGATCATGAAAGAGTCAATGATGCACCCCACGATGGACTGGACCACTACTGTGACCACGGCGACGGGGCACTCCTCGGTCACGCAGCGCCACCCGTAGCCGATGGTGGTCTGGGTCTCGATGGAGAACAGGAACGCTCCCACAAACCCCTGGACGTGGAGGAGGCAGGGCTGCCACGGTCTCTGCCCCACCTTGCCGCCCCCGGCACCCCCTCCTTCCGCACCTCCATCCACCCCGGGGGCAGTCCCTGCCCCAGGGTGCTCGTCGAAGTCCCCATGGACCAAGGACACGCTGTAGAAGATGATCCCGAAGAAGAGCCAGGAGACGAGGAAGGTGGAGCAGAAGAGCAGGAACAGGTACCTCCAGCGGATATCCACGCAGGTGGTGAAGATGTCGGCCAGGTAGCGCTGGCCCTTGTCCTCCATGTTGGAGAACATGACGTTGCAGTGGCCATTCTTCTTCACGAAGCGACTCCGCAGCTGGCTGGAGCCCGCGGTCGACACCTTGCCGTTGTAGCTGTCCATCCCGGGAGCCCTGGAGCAGGACGCCAAGGAGCCCCGGCCCTCCTCGGTCGAGGCCGAGGAACGCAGCTGCCGGCTGGGGGAGCCGTGACCGTTGTGGAGCCCCAGCCTGGAGATCTTCAAGCCCTCCTCGTCGGCTGAAACGATGCTGTATCTTAGCAACACAACGAGCAACAACGTTAATATGGAAATACTAAGAATACGGAAACTGAGATTGGCTTTCATATTTTTTTTAAAGTTATTAAAATATCAACCTCAAAGATAGTAATGTTGGCTGATAATTGACATTAAACGTGTAGTTAATTGTCATTCAATGAAATGTGAAGTGTCTAAGGGTCTACTGGCCTGCAGGGAACATTTATAGAGAGAGATAGAAAACGAAGAGAGGCTATATCATAGACAGTCTATAATCTCGGAACCCTTTGTACTTTCCAGGGTGCAAAGTAGCTATGCATAGCTCATGACTGCACACACACACAGGAAGAGATGGAGAGGTAAAGTCTGACTTACCTCAGTAACACACCTCTCTAATACAGAACCAGTGAACAATACATGCAGCCCACTAAGACCCATATCCTGAATGAAGCAACAACAGTGCAGTGACTACATTTCTTGTCACTTTCCCACAATCACTTTGACCTCACCTGGAGTTACCTGTTCGAATTGATCAGACTAACCTGCTGTCTACCTAGGTATCCTCTGACAAGGATTACCTGCGAAGGTGAGTCAGTTTAGCTGCTATGGGAGATTGCGGTCAACATGGATTTATTATTCACAGGATTACACCTGAGCTGAGTATCTCAAGCAGTCCGTGTCCATGGTGACTGGAACACATCGATAGGAACAGGCTTGATTGGCCGATTACAAAAACAGTATAACCACTGACAACGAGACCTGGGTCCAGAAAACAAATCTATTACATGAAAAGTATTTGAAAGTCTTTGGTGTCGAATATCCTGCACGTATCATGTAGGCACAGGCCTTACCGCAGGGGCCCGGGTTCGAATCCAGCCCAGGCCATTTCCTGCCTGTCTTCCCCTCTCTCTCAACCTTACATGTTCTGTCTCTCTCTGCTGTGTTTTCCTTCCTGTTCACACACACCTGCTGAGGGGGGAGTGATGCCAACTCTGACTGTGCTCCAGGTGTGTTTCCTTCCTGCTCACCTGTTAGCACGATTTGTTCCCATGGCAGCACTATCATCAGGTGGTCAGCAGCAGGTCTGTGATTGGGTGGAAGGCCGGAATCCGGACCGGAAAGTGGTCTACTCCCAAAGATTAGGTATCGGCATGACAACAGTCAACGTGCCCAGAAACGACATCAACTACAGGAATCACGACAGAGAGAGAGAGAGAGAGAGAGAGAGGGGGGGGGGTGGGGAGATAGATAGAGAGAGGGAGAGAGAGAGAGAGAGAGAGGGAGAGATAGAGAGGGAGAGAGAGAGAGAGAGAGAGGGGGGGAGAGATAGATAGAGAGAGGGAGTGAGAGAGATATAGAGAGTGAGTGAGAGAGAGATAGAGAGTGAGAGAGAGTGAGAGAGAGAGAGAGAGAGAGAGAGAGAGATAGAGAGTGAGAGAGAGAGAGATAGAGAGTGAGAGAGAGAGAGAGTGAGAGAGAGTGTGTGAGAGAGAGAGTGAGAGAGAGAGAGATATAGAGAGAGAGAGAGTGAGAGATAGAGAGAGAGTGAGAGATATATATATATATATATATATATATATATATATATATATATATATAGAGAGAGAGAGAGAGAGAGAGAGAGAGAGAGAGAAAGAGAAAAAGAGAAAAAGAGAGGAAGAGATGAGGCTGTATTCGTACCATTAGGTGGGGGGTGGGGGGGGGGGTCAGGTGTGTGCATATTATGTGTGTGTCTATATGTGTGGGAATACATAGTCTTTACAGGGAGGTAAGATGATGACAGTTTAGTAATCAGGACCCTGAGCTCCTCCCCCTCCCCCTCTCATGACCTTCCTCTGTGACATCATCAATAGAACTGGACACACAGACTGATTCACTCATTCAAGTTAAGACCCAGAAACACAATCGTACAAGCCAACCTGGTTCCATGATGATCCCCTGAATCTCCTGTTGATCACGCAACCTCCCCACCAGGATGCAGGATTACTGAATCCTCCAAATATAAAGTAAAACCCCTGTCATAATCCCTGCACCAAAATACCACTGGTCCAAATAATTTAGCCCTCCAAGACCAAGATAGTAGTAGTAATTTGGTTCATGCCAGCTTACATCTTATTGAACATAAATAATAAAATGATTGTGACCTTGATGATGACGACAGTGGTGAGGAACAAGGTTCAAGTCAGACCGTGGTCGAACGTCTGAACCTTTACACCAGCCAGTCAGTCAACAATCAGATAGTGAACAGATTTACGAGCTCTGGCATTTAGCTTAGTCACATATTCTACATCATAGTCACTATTGTTGTCCTCATAAGTCAACCATACACCACTACAACCATAGTCTCCACCATGGTCTCCTTCGTAGCCATGATCAGTCTTTTGTAGCCTTTGTCACTAACAATCTCCACCGAAGTCTCCACCATCCTCTGCACCAGTCATCAGCTTACACAGGGGGTCTCCTTCCTTCACTCTGTTTTACTTCATTTATCTCCTTCCAGATGTTCCTCATCTCCTTTGATTTATTCAGGGAGTCAGGTGGCTGAGCGGTGAGGGAGTCGCGCTCGTAATCTGAAGGTCGCCAGTTCGATTCCCCGGCCATGCCAAAATGACGTTGTGTCCTTGGGCAAGGCACTTCACCCTACTTGCCTCGGGGGGGAATGTCCCTGTACTTACTGTAAGTCGCTCTGGATAAGAGCGTCTGCTAAATGACTAAATGTAAATGTATTCAGTTTTCCTTAACCTTTTTGACCTATCAAGTGCATGGCAGTTTCTTATTGGAGGAGAGAAAAGGTCACATGCTTTGTGACTTCCTGTCTGTTCTCCCTGGATGAAACTTTTCTAAAGACTTCTCAGCGAGATTGCAGTTGCCATAGCTACTCCTGTTACGGTACAGTACCAGTCCAAAGTAAAGCATGTGGTTCTTGCCTCACTCATTCTTAATGGCTATCATGTGATCGTTCCTCCCCCCCCCCCCCCCCCCCAGCCTCTTCATGACTGCCCCAACGTCCCGGCACACCAGGAGGCTGGGGTGCCGAAGACCTAACCAGCATGATGAAGACAGCCATCATCATCATCAGTTTCAGGAGACTCTCAGGTTAGCCACGGAACGCTGGTAACTAAAGCAGAGTGGTTTCCATAGGAACCCACCTCCCGTTGCTCAGCGTTGTGGAGGTGAGAGTGTGATGTAAGGGAGAGGGAGAGCAGAGGGAATGAGTAAGACTGAGAGCAGGAGAGGGAGGAAGTGGTAGAGATGTAACGGGAGTCTTGTGAGATTGCTTCACCACGACTCTCACATAGTCACCTTTGCCACCGAAACTAAACTAGGATTATTTCACACTCAGTTTTTTGAACCAGCAATGTCTCGCTTAGGAACCCAAAAGTCTACGTATGATTATGTGCAACTCTCTTTTTCGTGTTCAAAATAATGCAGCACCGGGAGGTTTGTACCGTAACAGCTGTCACCCGTGTTCATTGGCAGTATGTCCGCTGCAATAACCAGACTGCAATAACCTGGCTGCAATAACCTGGCTGCAATAACTTGGCTGCAATAACCAAGCTGCAAGAACCAAGCTGCAAGAACCAGGCTGCAAAACCAGGATGCAAAACCAGGCTGCAATAAACAGGCTGCAAGAACCAGGCTGCAAGAACCAGGCTGCCTCCCACAGAGCAGCAGTGAGACGATGAGGGAGAGAGGACCATGTAATCCTGTGGTTATAGAATAGGTTCTGAAAAAAGAATGTCTGCACAAAGATTCTGATGAACCTTTGTTACACAACAGTGACACACTTAATCCCCCATGAGTGTGTGTGTGTGTACTCCCATGTGTGTCAGTGTTCATGTTTATACACACATGTGCACATATTCATGTGTCACCCATATTTGTCTGTACATGTTTTAAAATTATAAAACATTTTTACTGCATCTCTTGAGTGTATTGTAATAACTCCTAATCCCATAAATTGCAGATTATTATTCTCCTAATCTCTGGTCTCTTACAGTGATATGACAGGTCTGGAGGGCTACGTCTCTTAAATCCCACAGCCTCACTTAGATGTCACGCATGCTAATCTCAGACGGAAGGAGAGAGGAGGGATGGAAGATGGGAGGAGAGGGGGGATACTGCAGAGTGGGATTAGGATGTGAACAGGCTGTGTGTCCTAAAACACGTAAGGAACTGATCTCTGGTTATCACTTCCTATACAGTACAGCTGTTTTAAAGATGTATGAGGCTCGGGTAATGCTGAATACAAACACAGGGTTCTATAAGGCCTGATGGGATTTCAGTGGAGTCATTCATAATCCTGTCTAAATACTGGAGAAGAAAACCAAACAACGGTTGTGTCTGGAAAAACAACTGCTAATAAAGTTGTGTGTGTGGGAGCTGACAAAGGTAGGTTGATTGGCTGTAGACAGCCAGTGCACTGGTGTTATTAACGTGTTGATTGGCTGTAGACAGCCAGTGCACCGTGTTGATTGGCTGTAGACAGCCAGTGCACCGTGTTGATTGGCTGTAGACAGCCAGTGCACCGTGTTGATTGGCTGTAGACAGACCATCGTCATTGTTTTCTCCCTGTATTATCTGTTGAATCTATATCTATACCTGTGTAGAGACAATGTTTTGTCTGGAACAATTACTGCTCATAAAGTTTTGCTTGTGAGAGGAGAATATAATGTGTTGTGATGTGTTATATAAAGCCTTCTGTACATACAGGCACAGGGTTTGTGATGTTCTGATTAAATCATCCACAGATAATTGAGGGATAAAAAGTCTCTTTAAACCATGATTCACCCAGTCTGTTTGAAATTGTCGCTTTACAAAAATATTAGTTGATCTTATCTGTCTTTTGTTGAGGAAAAAAAGGAGATGAGACGATTTTCCATCTTGGTTAGTAAATGAGATCGTCGTCATGGTTATTATTTGGAATTGTTTCGGACAATCTCATTTTATCCATAAAAATCTACAAAGCAGTAATGACAACCACTCTGCTCACTCCTTAGTCAGTCAGTCCGTTACATCATCTCAGAACTTCTCAACAAATGAGTCTTTATGTTTTATGTCTACTTAAAACACGGAGCGACCTACATCAAGTGTAGTTGCGTCACAAATTCTAAGAACGTTCTAAAATCCTCTGGAGAAATGTCGCTCTCTCCAGGTCTCACTCTCTCAAGACTGCGTTTCCATCCTGGAGGGCTCTGTCCCCTTTTCTAGGGCCTGGTTATCAGTTTAGAGAGAGAGAGAGAGAGAGAGAGAGAGATAGAGAGACAGAGAGAGAGAGAGAGAGAGAGAGAGAGAGAGAGAGAGACAGAGACAGAGAGAGAGAGAGACAGAGAGAGAGAGAGAGAGAGAGAGAGAGAGAGAGAGAGAGAGAGAGAGAGAGAGAGAGAGAGAGAGAGAGAGAGAGAGAGAGAGAGAGAGAGAAAATGTGTGTGAAAAGTGATTGATAGAAATGGCAAGAAAGAGAGACGGTAAGAAATAGAATGTGACAGTTACAAAAAAAGAAATTAAAGAAATAAAGAAAGAGAAACTCAACTGGGGTTTGGGTCAGCTGATCCAAGTGGCCACTGATCAGTCACTGTGCCACCATCCCTCTAACAGGGCCGAGTGCGTCACAGAGGTCCAGCTCCACGACAGTCTGAATAAGAGCTAACGCTAAACATCAGCTGTAGAACGTGACCCCTTATCCTGCTTTACAGGTCCTGATGCAGACTGCCCACAGCAGGGTTAGCTCCAGGACAGGGTTAGGATGGATCTAGAACCCTGGAATGCTGATATTGTGTACATCGTTCTAGAACCCATGGGATGTTGACATACTTTGCATGGTTCTAGAAACCTGGGATATTAACATGGTTTAGTCATTAGTAATGGCTTTCTCCTCTTTCCTATCCTCTTCTCTCCTTTCTTTACCCCTCCCCTTTCCCCCCACTTCTCCTCTCCCCCCTCCTCCCCTCCCCCCTCTCCTCTCCCCTTCTCCTCATCTCTCCTGTCCTAACCTATCCTCTGACAGAACCCAGCACCTCCAAACTCTCTACAGACCATTTCAAGACGTATCCTTATTACGTAATCATTAACCATCTTTCACGGGGCTCCATTTCAGTTAATCTGCTCACCTCAGTTTGAACCAAGGTCAAGCCTGTCACCGGCCAGTAGTCTTCTCCAGGATCACATAGAGGGTCAACCAGGAGCGACTCACCTTTAAAACAAGTGGTTCAGTGCTGAGAGTGTCCTGCAGGTCAGCAGCCGTGAGTCTCAGTGGGCCAGGACGTTCCTCTCAGAAGGACGGCACCATCACCTGTCCAGGTGGTCAGCCAGCGCCCTCCACCTAACGGGCCTCTGGGAGGACCCAGGGAACACCTGAGCTCCTCGTCCTCGACTTCCTGCTTCCCAGGGTTTCTGACGACTCCTTGTCTTCGCTCGTACGTTTACGTTTCTCCTCTACAGTTTGTTCCTTCTTTGTAATCCTTGTTGTCCTCCTGCTAGCTCCTGGCTGAGTGCTGCCCGCTGTAATCCCTCTGCCTCATGTCTCTCCTCCGCGCTGTGGAACTGCTGTGTCAATCTGAGCTGGTGCGGAGAGAGTGGGTTCGAGATGGAGAGAGGGAGGGAGGGAGAGAGAGAGGGAGGAGGGGAGGAGGGGAGGGAGGGGGAAGAGGAGAGAGGCCTGTCAGTTTGATTATGTCCTCTCCCTCTGCCTGTATCTTCTCTACATGTGTAGGTGGAGAAACGAGTAATGTGGCATTTCACACTCAATAAGGACCTCGATTAAACCTATCTATCTATCTATCTATCTATATATCTATCTATCTATGCAGAGATACAAAGGAAAGAAGGATGAGGTTAAGACATAGAAAAGAGAGGAGTGGAATTAATTGACAGAGGAGAGGAAATAAGGGGGAAATTAGCAGATGAGGATTAGTAGATGAGGAAGAGGAGATGAGGAAGAGGAGATGGAGACAATTGAGACAAAGAACTTATATTGTTCTAATCTATACTCTTTGATTGAGATGAGGAGATGAGAGAGATGGATGAAGACATTTAGAGAAGGTGGTGAGAGAACTTCATTAATACAAAGTAATAACTATGTCAATGCAACAGTACAGCTGATCCGGCTGTAACCATATCAACCTCACCAACGGCAACCTCAGACTCTTATTTAGCACATAACTGTGAGCATCACGACAGGGATAGAATGCCCCAGTAAAAAACCCACACACAGCCACACACACACACACAGCCACACACACACACACAGCCACACACACACACACAGCCACACGCACACACAAACACACACACACACACAGTCTCACACACACACTGTCAAACACACAGTCACACACACACACACACAGCCACACACACACACAGCCACACACACAACACACAGTCACACACACACACACACACACACAGTCTCACACAAACACTGTCAAACACACAGTCACACCAGGATGCTCTCCAACCTCTTATCTGCCTGTACGCAGTCAGCCTCTCTGTCAGAGGCTGTTAGGCTCTTAGGACTCACACACACTCACACACACACACACTCATACACGCACACACACACTCATACACAGAAACACAAACTCTCACACATACATAATCACATACACAGACACACACACACAAAACACACCCCTGCTGGCCGAATATCGTTTTTTTCTACTCCTTTCACAAGATCAACCACTCTGTAGTTACTGTATCTGCAAAGTTGCTGTCTGATGTTGCTGATACATAAACATGTTTACTCCAGAATAAAATTAAGATGTTTTCAGATAAAACTTTAGACCTTTAGATCACTACCACACAGTTGAAAGTGTCGATGTCAGTTTCTCTTAACAGCCTGTTACACAAACTATCTCTGTACAAGTTTCTTAAATATTTTACAGCAATATCACGACTAAATTAAGACGTGTAAACAAACCAGAGACTGGTGAAGTGCCCAAGACCAGCGTTCCCCGGGGTGATACTGCAACTACACCATGAAGCTGGAGATGAAGTCGTTACTATGGAACCTTCCCCTGCCATACTCTCCCTCCGTCTTCCTGCCTGAGTTCGACAGCAGAGGAGAGCACGCTCTCACCAGCTGAATAGGAGGGTGGGAGGACATGTCTGCACTCATGACAACCTGAGGAGGAGGGAGGAGGAGGGAGAGGAGGAGGAGGAGGAGGAGGGAGGAGGAGGAGGGGAGGAGGAGGAGGGGAGGAGGAGGAGGAGGAGGAGGAGGAGGAGGAGGAGGAGGAGGGGAGGGAGGGGAGGAGGGAGGAGGAGGAGGAGGGAGGAGGAGGGGGAGGAGGGAGAGAGGAGGAGGAGGAGGAGGAGGAGGAGGAGGAGGAGGAGGGAGGAGGAGGAGGGGGAGGAGGAGGGAGGAGGAGGAGGAGGAGGAGGGAGGAGAAGGGACAGAAGAGTGTTACTAAAACTGATCAAGATATCTGTCTCTTTGTATGTGTGTGACCACAAGTATGTGTGTGCGCATGGACTGTTGCACTCTGTCTGTGAAGACTCTCTGAGAAACAATACTGAATAGATCCATTATTTTAATTCATGTAGATACATACAAATGCAGAAGACTGATGATAAGGGACCTGTTAGCCAGGTTGAGGACAGACTGACGTGTAACAGAGTAGAACACTGGACTTGTGTGTGACTCAGCTGAACCTAACTGGGGACTTCTCTCTGGTGTCTCCTCGTGGAGGGGCTATTCTGCTGCTGGCGGTGGAGTGTGCGCGCGTGTGTGTTTAGGAGTGTGTGTGTGTGTTTAGGAGTGTGTGTGTGTGTGTTTAGGAGTGTGTGTGTGTCCAGGACATTCATATAGACAGACAGAAACACAGGAAAACAGAATGGACATGCAGGAAAGAAAAGACAGATTGACACATGGATAGACAGAGACTCTCACACACACACACACACACACACACACAGACAGACAGACAGGCAGACACACACACATATAGACAGACAGACAGGCAGGCAGGCAGGCAGACAGGCCCTGTAGGATCCTGAGTGTTCGGGCTGTAGCTCCTCTGCACCTGTGTGTATTAATAGCCTGTAATCAGGCCGGGGTTTCAGATTACTGCCCATAACCTTTTGGCATCTTTATTATGATACACGTCAGACTCAGACTGACCAACCTGTCCACGGCCTTCTCACACACTCTCTCTCTGTCTGTGTGTGTGTGTAGTGTGTGTGTGTGTGGGTGTGTGTGTGTCTGTGTGTCTGCTGTGTGTGTGAGTGTGTGTGTGTCTGTGTGTGTGTGTGTGTGTGTGTGTGTGTGTGTGTGTCTGTGTGTGTGTGTGTGTGTGTGTGTGTGTGTCTGTGTGTGTGTTGTGTCGTGTGTGTCTGTGTGTGTGTGGTGTGTGGTGTGTTGTGTGTGTGTGTGTGTGTCTGTGTGTCTGTTGTGTGTGTGTGGTGTGTGTGTTGCTGTGTGTGTCTGTGTGTGTGTCTGTGTGTGGGTGTGTGTGTGTGGTGTGTGTGTGTCTGTGTGTGTGTGTCCTGTGTGTGGTGTGTGTGTGTGTCTGTGGTGTGGTGTGTGTGTGTGTGTGTGTGGTTGTGTGTGTGTGTGTGTGTGTGTGGTCTGTGTGTGGTGTCGGTGTGTGTGTGTGGGTGTGTGAGTGTGTGTTGATGTGAGTGTGTGTGTGTTGTGTGTGTGTAGTGTCGTGTGTGTGTGTGTGTGTGGTGTGTGTGTGTGAGTGGTGTTGTGTCTGTGTGTGTGTGTGTGTGTGCTGTGTGTGTGTGTTGTGTGAGTGTGTGTGTGTGTCTGTGTGTGAGTGTGTGTGTGTGCTGTGTGTGTCTGCTGTGTGTGTCTGTGTGTGTGTCTGTGGTGTGAGTGTGTGGTGGTGTGAGTGTGTGTGTGTCTGTCGTGTGGTGAGTGGTGAGTGTGTGTGTGTGTCTGTGTGTGTGTCTGTGTGTGAGTGTGTGTGTGTGAGTGTGTGTGTGTCTGTCTGTGTGTGAGTGTGTGTGTGTGTGTGTGTGTGTGTGTCTGTGTGTGAGTTTGTGTGTATTTTCTGTTATGGTTCTACTGGGCTTCATATAATTACTGTCCAATATTAAAATAATAAACACACAGACACTGACACCAAAGATGCCAAAAGTACACACATCCTTCACTCAAGTAGAAGTACACAGATGCTCATGTTTAAAAAGTAACTGACTACACTTTTCCCATCAAGTTAAAGTAAAGACGTATGGGCTCTGACATATCCTTAAGTAAAAAGTAGCCAGTACTACTACCTGTTTTAGTGTCACGCTTATTTTTGCCAACTTTGTCACGATGAAATACGGGACAAAAGGTGGTCTGCCGCAGTGCTGAGGGTTTTTGTGAAGACAGCGTTTTGTTTTAAGCAATTTGTTATAATGATAGCTAACTGGCATAAGACAATGATAAGTATGTTTCAAAATAAAACAAATATTGTTTCAACCTCAAACTTTTTTTCAAAAAAAAAAAGGCTCAATTTTTCAGCTCTGATTTATTCGGCTCCGATTTTTTCGGCTCCAATTTTTTTTATCTGAATTTCACCATTCGAAATTTAGCAGAATGGAATTTGTTCTTTTCGAATTTCTGAAGCTAGAATTTTTTTATTGAATGGGATGTGAATTTTACTGTTCGAATTTGAGAAAAAAAATTTAACATTAAAATAAATGTATATTTCAATTTTAAAGAGGTGAATTCAAAACCAACACATTCGGTGGTGTTTAAATTTCAATATTAAGTGTTCAATGCCTTTTAAAATTCAAAACATTATGTCATTGATTTGCTACCATACTTCTGTTTCGCACCATGGTAGCTTTGTAGACTAGCTTACGTTTGTTGTCATGCAGGAAATTAAAAGGAGGAGAGAGACAGAGGAGGAGGAGAGAGACGTTGTTTGGTTAAGATGATGATTCATATATATAAGAGGATTGAAGGAGGAAATGGGGGGGTGGAGGAAGGGAAGAACAGATAAGGATAGAGGGATGTTAAATCATAAAGAGGTGAGAGAAAGCAGGTGATGAGGAAAAGAGGAAAAACAAGGTGATGGAAAAGACATCGTCTTCACACCAGTGGCATGGCCAGACTTTTTTAACTCCACTACCCGTATCTACTTTAATTACTAGCACCAGAGTGTCTTAATTCTAGTTTATTTAAAAAGATAAATAGACCAACCAATCACAACACAACCGAGTGGCACCATACAAATATAATATAAATCTTACATACTTTATTTAAAGAAATTCTACTTCTAATAGTAGGCTACATACAAAAAGAAAAACACTATACACATTCAAAAGGTTGTCGTCCGAATGATAATATAATCTGCCTTCTATCAGGAAGTGACATCACATACCCATGTGATCAGGAAGTGACATCACATACCCATGTGTACTGGAGGCTTCTGCTGTGCCTCTCTTCCTGCCCCTCCTCCCTGTCATTTCTGTTCTGTATATCCCAGCATCAAATCATTCTTACTGTATATTGAGGGGACTAGTATGAGTAACCACAGTAACCACAGTAACCACAGTAACCACAGTAGGTTTCAGGCATCTGGCACTTTCCTAGTCAAAGTTAGCACGGGGTTCATTTTGTGGCAAGACCTCCCTGTCACATTGCTATATCTGTTAAAGTTAACAGCGGTCCTGTGGCCAGCTAGCTTTCAGTTGGGGTAACTGGTAGTGGTAGAGGTCACATATTTAGTCACATAACAGTTTTAAAAAGTTTACAAATATTTTCGAAAAAAGTTTCAAAATGTTTAATTTTTTTCACATCTGGACCTGATAGCTGTCGTCAGAATGTGAGAACAGGCAGAACATATTGTCATGCTTCGGGTAAATACACTCTGCACACCTCTTAAATAGGAATGTCAAATTTTGAAATCACTTAAACTTCAAACATAATAATGGAATGCTACAACTTCTATATGCTGAATTCAAACTGTTCATAAGGCAGCAGAAAGTCAAGGCTGACAAGTGCTTGATTTGATTTGAACAGTATTTCCATGGTTTGTAACTTAACTGACAACAAAATGGTTTTCTTTATCAAATAAATAAATACATAAATACAACTGGTGGAGCCTAGTTCTAACTGCCCTCCTCATTATTCGCAGTATGGCGCCCTCTGCTGATCAAAAACGTTTAGTGAGCTAAAAGTACTTCCGCTGTGGCTGAGAGAGAGACCGCCCTCTTCATCGACAAGCCTACTGAAGCTCCGCCTCCCCAGGCAAGCAGGGAATGCGCATCCTGTTCGAAGTGTCAGCCACGTCACCGGCTTCAACTTTTTCATGACGTTACAGACGGGATAACAGATAGTGAAGTCCTTTGCAGAAATTGTGGACTATAGGAATGCTTGTTTTGTTTTTTTTACCGGACAAACGAGATAAATAGCTATTCTACTGATTTTTATATTTTTAAATCGTTTTAGCATTCGTTGCCTTTAGGTAGGCTATCAGCTTATTCAGGAGAGTAACTTGACCTGAGGAGTCGGAGTCACTAGATTTTTTTACTTGCAAACTTTGAGAATTTATTCTGCTCTTTGGTAAACAATTATCTCCAACGTTTTGATTTTGAACGAGTAGCCTAAACATGAACATTTTTCGTCTAGCTGGTGACGTGTCGCATCTTGTTGCTATTATTATTCTGTTTACAAAGATATGGAGATCCCGATCGTGTGCTGGTAAGTTGAACAAAGTAAGCTGCTTTTGGACAGTTTTAGTCCTGAGTTACTGTATCTGGAACCAAGTCGTTCTCTTGTGCTAAACTAGCTCGCTTACATAAGATGATTAATTTCACTATGGGAACAACCACTGGCATTAATAGATACTGTGGATGTGGACATTAAATAGCATGCTAAGTAGTTCGTTTACCGACTGGTTTAACATTCTTTGTTACTTTGCGCTCTACAGGCATGCCTGCCCTGCAGTCTAAAACAATATGCACTTGTACGCTGCAAAGCTTGGCAACTAACTTTCGCAAAGTACAGCAACTTCTGAATCGTTACCATCGTGACAAACATTGTAAAACACAACGCAGGCCTTGACGCTTGAGCCTTGTAACGTGGCAGTGTTGTCGAAGCATTTCACGGACAGGTCTCCTGTGAAAGTGACAACAACGACTCGTCAGTTGAAGTATTATCATGCTAAATATATTCCCTCAAAACGGTTGGCCTATACCCCCCAAATTTGGTTAAACGTCCGACTGTTTGCTATTGAAGTGCTTTGAATAAAGATCTCTGCTTTATACATCTACAGTAAGTTGCGTAAAACCCATGTATTTGATATGGAAGTGGTTCAAACAAACCACTGGTGACTGGTGTCGAACAAACCGAACCGGTGGCAGTGAAAGTGGGATATGAACCTGACTGGCAGCGTGTTTCTCCGCAGGGATCTCGGGAAAGTCCCAGGTGCTGTTTGCTCTGGTGTTTACAACCAGGTACCTGGACCTGATCACCACCTTCATCTCTGCCTACAATACAGTCATGAAGGTGAGATGACCTTCGACCTCTCAGAGAGTTATCTCAGAGGGATGGGCACAGGAGCTCAGTGGTTAGAGCTTTTGACTCCAGATCAAGAGATTGCAGGTTCAAACCCCGTGTGGCCCTCTGTGTCTCTCTCTCTCCGTGGTGCAGGTGGTGTTCCTGGGCCTCGCCTACGCCACAGTCTACCTGATCTACGTCCGCTTCAGGAACACCTTTGACTCAGAGAACGACTCGTTCCGCGTTGAGTTCCTGCTGGTTCCTGTGGCTGGCCTGTCCTTCCTGGAAAACTATGCTTTTGCTCCATTAGAGGTACTGTACACACCCGTGTCTATGGAAGACTATAGTATAATACAGTAGTAAAATGAATGCAATAGACTACAATAGGGTAGACTGCAGTGAAATACTTTTTAGGCTACTTCTTTGCTACTGTAGGTAAAGATTGACCTGTCCAAACTATGCCTTCACTTCTCTAAAAGAACATAGAACAGAATAGAATCTAGAATAGAACCTTGATTAGAAATTAGATTTCAGAGAACTGTGAAGTGTCAGTTGACACTTCACAGTTCCTCACTCACAAAGACGTTATATTTTCATATAGAGAGCCCATCCTCCTCCTCCTCCTCTTCACCATGTATGAAAATCTGTCTATGCCCAGATCTTGTGGACCTTCTCCATCTACCTGGAGTCGGTGGCCATCTTGCCACAGCTGTTCATGATCACCAACACCGGGGAGGCGGAGTCTATCACCACCCACTACCTGTTCTTCCTGGGTCTGTACCGCACGCTCTACCTGGCCAACTGGGTGTGGCGCTACCACACTGAGGGCTTCTTTGACCAGATCGCCGTGGTGTCCGGTGTGGTGCAGACCATCTTTTACTGCGACTTCTTCTATCTCTACTTCACCAGGGGTGAGGAAGAGGGGGGAGAGGAGGGAAGGAGGGGGTAGAGGATGGATATTTTACTTACTATTTGAATTTACATATATGATCACTTTATCCTTGTCAGTTGCCCGTACTGACCCTGGATGACTTCTTCTTCTTTCTCTTCAGTGCTCAGAGGAAGCAAGAGCATGAGCCTGCCCATGCCGGTGTGAGCCCCTTCCTGCCTCCACCCAAACCGTGCCTCCACCCTCTGCAGCCTCTGTTCCCCTCCTGACGGTCCTTCCAGCCTCCACCCTCTGCAGCCTCTGTTACCCTCCTGACGGTCCTTCCAGCCTCCACCCTCTGCAGCCTGTTTCCCTCCTGACGGTCCTTCCTCATCCAGCCCCGTTCATCCACCACCTGGAGGACTCTGGAGGACTCTGGAGGACTCTGGAGGGCTCGCTCAGCAATGTGTACCACCAAAAGGGATATACGTGTCTAAGAACGGTACAGTGTGTGTCTGTGTCTGTGTGTCTGTGTGTCTGTGTGTGTGTGTTGTGTCTGCATGCTGAACGCTACAGTGTGTGTCTGTGTGTGTGTGTGTGTCTGTGTCTGCATGCTGAACGCTACAGTGTGTGTCTGTGTGTGCATGTGAAAGTGTGGGTTAAGTCTGTCAATGTGTACTTCTCATGTAAGAGAACTGACCAAAGGACTTTGTCGTTATGTCTTGATTCATGAGTGTTGAATGTTTTGTCAGATCTCAGTCATAAAGAATCTGTTTGGTGTTTGCTTCTCCTCTTTCTTGATGTAGATTTTTATACTTGATTGTCAAATGCAGTTGGTATTTTTAAATTTCTCGCTTTCATGACAAGTATGCTTTTTTAAGTCATGATATAAATAAAAATGATATCGGTTTTGTATCTGTGTGCTTAATGTTTCACTTTTCGTTTTGCCATCTGACTACTGTGAACCTTTTTCAAACCTGCCTTCAACCTCTCAGCAAAACCTCCGATATTCATTCCTGTTCAGTAAGTTTTGAATTAGTTCTCGGAGTGAAATGGGGCTTGGAACTTCAGGTGATGTCACAGTCACAGAGGAAACTACAGAGATTGGAACTTTTATTAAGGAAATCAGAGTGGCTTCATCAAGACGTATGTTATTTGGTTTTATAGAATGTCTTCATGTAATATCATACGGTCAGAATATTTAATAGCACAAATGGTAATGTATGAATATGCAAGTTGTGTCAATAAACCTCTCCTTTGTTTGTCAGCCTGGCTCTCCTTATGATAACTGTGCGTGTGGCTGGTTTTTAACAGCAATCATTCACTACAGTTTGCTGAGCACACACACACACACACACACACACTCTAGTGTACACACCATCACACTTTAAGGTCAACACTTGATGCTTCATGAAAGTGCTTTACTTGTCTTCGATTGCCAGCCAACTAACAATCAATCATGCTCAGGGCACCATAATGTTAATTTTGGAAACAATGGTACAAATGAATAGTGTAGGTGAATCATGTCATACTGTAGTTGAGATTAGCTTACTGTTGCACTCTTGTATGTTCCTTGACACACTAACCACTGAAATACAGTTAGAAATGTTCACTTCTGATACTTGACAATGTGCTGTACTTAAACAGTAGATATTGTTTAATTAGCACTATTTACTGTTTATGTCACTTTGGATAAAAGCATCTTCCAAATGAATGTAACTGTAAATAACAGATATGTGAGTTAGTGAGTAAAAACAACCACTTCACATCACCAAAACAGCATGTTGCCCTTCGGTCCCCTGTCCCCCCCGATGTCCAAGCACATGAAGGGACCAGGTACCGCGAGTGTGTCCCCTGGTCAGTGGAGCAGAGACTTGCGGTGTTTGTACAGCACTTTGCTACCCTCTCTCACTGCCCCGCTCACCACCTTGGCAGCTGAGGTGATTGACAGCGGTGAAGTGGCCAAAGCCGCCGCCCTCTCCACCACCTTCACCTTCTTCAAGACCTTCCCCTTCCCTTTCCCCTTCTCTGTCACCCCCGCGCCCTCCGCCGCCCCCTTCCCCAGAGCGGTCACCAGCTCACACCAAAAAAGCTTTTCTGCTTTCCTCCTCTTCTCTTCCTCCTCCTTCTTGCTCCTCTTCTCCTCCTCCTCCCTCTTGCCCTGGGTTTCACTTCCCAGGAGCTTTAATGTTGACATCTCTGAGATCCTGCCCTCCCTGCCAGCGGCCTCCTCTTCCTCCCCCAGACCCGCCTGCCGTTCTCCTCCCAGAATCCTCTCCTGCGCCTCCCCGATGGCTCTCTCTGCCTCCTGGTACATGTGGCAGGTGTAGCACCCTCCGCCGTTGCCCTCCACCATCTTGTCAATCTTCTCCAGCAGCTGGGCCACCTGAGAGACATCTGTTTCTGCTCTCCTGCTGTTGTCAAGCACGTGATATCCTCCCTGGCAACCGCTCACAAACTCCCTGAGTTCTTCGCTCGCCCCCAGGTAGTCCTCCACGCTCCTTTCCCCCACCTGGTCGCCCCAGGTGAACAGAACCATGGTGTACCTGGAGGCTGCAGGTCCAAACACGGCCCGGACCCAGTCCAGGGCTTCTCTCTCCTCCGGGGTGAACCTGCCGGGCCTGAGGGTGAGAAGCAGGACGTGGGGTCCTGGGGAGGACAGGAGCACACAGTGGCCCACCTCGCACGCCACCTCCCGGGGAGAGAGGCGGGTGTTGAGGAACCCTGGTGTGTCGACCACAGACACGCTCCTCCCACAAACGGAGACGGTCAGCCTATCACAGCGCGAGGTCACGGAGCAGGGGGAGGAGTCCACCTGGAAAGCTTCCCGACCAAGGATGGTGTTTCCAGTGGAGCTCCTACCTGAGCCGGTCTTCCCCACCAGCACCACCCTCAGGTCCCCCGGACAGGCCTGCTGACTGCCAGGGTCCTTCAGACTGCCAGGGTCCTTCAGACTGCCAGGGTCCTTCAGACAGAGGCCTCCAGGGAGGGGCTTGGTAGGACATGACTTCCCAGGACACGGATCACCAACGCTGGGTTCCTGAGCCGGTCGACCGGGTTCCTCTGGTGCTTCCCCTGCTGGGACGTGATGTACAGGGATCACCGTTAGTAAGTAACTATACTAATTTCTCATGCGTGTCCTGCCCTGTGGTGTGATGTGCAGGGTTGTGTGCCCACGTGTGTTTATCTTTCGTGATACACAACCATGTACCCACAAGGATTGCTCTTTTGACCACTGAAAAAATGTCAGTGACACATGGTGAGGAGTGTCATGGGAGAAACTGTCCGTCTGCACTACAACACTAGTGACCCTGACTTCTGTTGAAAACTGTAGGCTATATAATACATTATTTTTATTTAGAAATAGATAAGGCTACTTTAAAATCAACTGTAATGTAAAGCAGGTAGATTTAAAAAAAAATATTATGTGTACAACTCAGACAGAATGTCGCCTAAATGTAATTTGTCCTCACCAGAACTCGACGCAGCACATTCCAATGACGCCATCCTCCCGGACACATGCAAACAGTCGACACTACGTTAGAAAGTGTATTAATGACGAATTTGTAGTGTAACTACAAGTCTAATCCACACATCTATAATTTTCAATCGTGAAGAAAATTCGGCGGTGAGCTATTTTTATCCGTGTCTTTCCTTCTTTCGGTCTCCGGTCCGTTTCTGCTTGGCGCAGCAGAGATGCAGACACACCGTGATGTCAGTGATACGGAGCGCACGCGACCGGGCCGCTGTCTGTCAGTGTATCATTCCTATTCATCTTCGTTTTTACGTCTTTTTTTGTGTGTTTATCAGCAGGATTTAGTAAGTAAATAAATACACATGCATAAGCCTTTCTGACATGCAGAATACATTTTTTAAATGTATTAGTGGGTGAGTAAAAATGTATTAGTAGGTTAGTAAAAGTTACTAATTTACACCTTCTTCACCAAAACGTGACGTGTTTCTATGACAAACTAGCGACCAAAAGTCTATCGACTAGTGACAGTTACTTTCCGTTAGCCTCCGTTTGTTGTTGAGCAGCAGCAGAATAACATTTGATTTGTGAATGAGGTCATGTTTGCTTTCCTTACTGTTCCATCGTTCCCAATGTTTATAGGCTACAAGTAGGCTGTTAGGTCTTTTAAGTTTTTTTTATTAATCAATTGATTAATAGGTGGATTAATAGGCTTTAAAGGCTGTTAGATCTTTAATTGTACTTCTGAAATATATTACGTCATCACGTAATCTAGCAATTTTTAGCGACTTTTTAGAGAGCCAATAGCGACTTCTGGTGAGAATTATTTTGCAACACTGAGACTGAGAATCAAAATCAGCTCGCAGATTCGTCTTCCTGGCAAAATAGCCTATCTAAAAATGGAAGGAAATGAATATCCGTAAGAATCCCCCTAACTGGACACCGCCCCTTGTTGAGACTGTGTGAGACACAAACACGTTACTTTTGGTTTCATTTAGTCAACTACGAGTGTGGACGACAATTGGTACACATACTCTTACAATGGATATTATTGAAGGAGAATTGACGTGTGTCATCTGCTTGTCAACTCTGACCGAGCCTCACCAATATCCATGTGGACACAGTTACTGCCTGTCCTGCATTACTGCCATGAGGCACTTACAGGACTACCACTGTCCAGAGTGTCGAAAAGTCTTCCCCAGAAACGAAGACGTCATTAAGAACTACCGCCTTGCTAACATCGCCGAAGCTTACAAGAAATCGGCGCTCTCTGAGGTGATTTCACAGGTATGAACACAAGGCAGCTTCTTATGCTAGTAGTAGTGCTCTAATCTCCAAACTTTAACCTTCGATGCATTCTGCTGCTGGTGTTGATAACTACGAAATAAATATGCTTTATTGGAGTATAACTATATTGATTTTCTTCTCAGCATTCTCCAATTCAAAGAATTAGGTCATGCGATATTGTGACATGGCCACAGGCTCTGATGATAATCATAGCAACGACTTTCCTCCGTAAGTAGCGGGCTACTACATTTACATTTACATTTAGTCATTTAGCAGACGCTCTTATCCAGAGCGACTTACAGTAAGTACAGGGACATTCTCCCCGAGGCAAGTAGGGTGAAGTGCCTTGCCCAAGGACACAACGTCATTTGGCACGGCCGGGAATCGAACCAACAACCTTCTGATTAATAGCCCGACACCCTAACCGCTCAGCCATCTGACCCCCAAGAACACGTGACTGTACCGACAACAGCGGTCAACTGGGATGAAATAATATACATTTAGAATAACACATATTGACGAAAGTTCTCTTTTTACAGTTAAAGTACTTACATACTTAGTACTTCATACTGCGGAAAACACAGTAGAGCAGAGATCTCAGCTGGAGCCGGACTTCTGTCCTGCTGATCTGGAACAACAGGCACGCAGTTCTCTTTCCTTATCTGTAGAATATACAAAGATACATCTATAATTTTTACAATATTCAAATACAATATGCTTCTATTACACACATACACATCAAGCCAGGGAAATAATATTTTCTTAATATTCAAACTTTTTTAAATGAAGTTGGTTGTTAAATCTTGAGTATAGTCCAGAAATGGTGTATACTTTGTTTAGTAATCCAGTTATCAAATCTATTGTAGGATCCCAGGACTGGTTTCTTTGAGCTGCTGTGGGTCCTGGTGTCTCTCCCCTTCTGGTGCGTCTGGAAGGTCTTCTATGGACTCTACGGATTGCTCGTTTGGCTAATTTCATCTGTCTTTTCCATCATTTATTTAGTAATTTATGGTTTATTAACGATCATAGTTTCCGCCATTCTCCTAGCGTTTACATTTGTATACAAAATATTCAATATTTTTGCCTATGTAGTTGGTTGGACTTGTATAATGGGATTGCTCGTATTATTAGTAAGGAATAACCGTTAAGTCTGTGCTGTCAATGTGCATTTAATAGTCTAATTTAAATAGTAAATAAACACAAAAAACTCAAGCATGGCTTAACTCATCAATCCTGGTCTTGAATTTTGATAAATCTGTGCAAAAGTGTTACGTTTGGTCGGAGTCGGGCTAGTAATCTGAAGGTTACCGGTTCGATTCCCGGCTGCGCCAAATGACGTTGTGTCCTTGGGCAAGGCACTTCACCCTACTTGCCTCGGGGGGAATGTCCCTGTACTTACTGTAAGTCGCTCTGGATAAGAGCGTCTGCTAAATGACTAAATGTAAATGTTTGGTAGTAAATCCCAGCTCTTTTTGCACCTTAAGTGGTTGAAAGGAGTTTGTGAAGAATGAGACACCTGCAGCTGCTTTGCTTGGGTTTAGATCTTTTACACTTACATTCTGAAAAAAGTCTCATATATTAGGGCAAAAGTGATATAGTCATCCAAATCTAAATCATATAAACTTTGGATAGAGTAATGATCGGTTTACAAAGCTGCACATTATCAGAATAATTTATTCAGCTTTGTATGCATCCCATGACATAAAGTAACTCGACATACAAGACACATCTATAACATTAGCTTTTCAGGAACTTGAAATACAATATACATACATGTAGAACAAACTTTACACAGACATACAGTGTACAGCCATAGCATACACCTCCAGGGGCGTGTCCAGGGGGGTGTCCAGGGGCGTGGCCAGGGGCGTGGCCAGGGCGTGGCCAGGGATGGCACTGTTCTAGACACGCCCCTGTACACCTCCCACCCTGTTCCTGGAGAGCTTTCTTCCTGCCGCAGTTGAAACTCTGACCTGATTCAATACATCAGGACGGCTTGTGAAAGGAACAGACCCACTCCACCTTGCTCCTCGCTGGCAGACTGCGCCCTCCCGTGGACACGTGTGGTACTGCAGCATCCTCAGCCAGACCCAAGGCTCCAGTGGGTAAAGATGAGACACTCTCAACACTTAGAGGTCCAGAGAGAACTGGACCTCCTGCAGGCCACCCTAGGAGCCCTGTTGTCTTGGGACAAGCTAAAGTGTCTGTTGAAGTGAGGCTTGGTTTACAAGCTGTGCTCAAGAGGGAAGGGGATAGAAGGAGACTCAGCGCTCTGTTCGTCCCCAGGGCTGGAGTCCCCAGGGCTGGAGTCCCCAGGGCTGGAGTCCCCAGGGATGGAGTCCCCAGGGTTGGAGTCCCCAGGGCTGGAGTCCCCAGAGATGGAGTCCCCAGAGATGGAGTCCCCAGGGATGGAGTCCCCAGAGATGGAGTCCCCAGGGATGGAGTCCCCAGGGCTGGAGTCCCCAGGGCTGGAGTCCCCAGAGATGGAGTCCCCAGAGATGGAGTCCCCAGGGATGGAGTCTCCAGGGATGGAGTCTCCAGAGATGGAGTCCCCAGGGATGGAGTCTCCAGAGATGGAGTCCCCAGGGATGGAGTCCCCAGGGATGGAGTCCCCAGGGCTGGAGTCCCCAGGGCTGGAGTCCCCAGGGCTGGAGTCCCCAGGGATGGAGTCCCCAGGGCTGGAGTCCCCAGGGCTGGAGTCCCCAGGGATGGAGTCCCCAGGGATGGAGTCCCCAGAGATGTCGTCCCCAGGGATGGAGTCCCCAGAGATGGAGTCCCCAGGGATGGAGTCCCCAGAGATGTCGTCCCCAGGGCTGGAGTCCCCAGGGATGGAGTCCCCAGAGATGGAGTCCCCAGGGCTGGAGTCCCCAGAGATGGAGTCCCCAGAGATGGAGTCCCCAGGACTGGAGTCCCCAGGGCTGGAGTCCCCAGAGATGGAGTCCCCAGGGCTGGAGTCCCCAGGGCTGGAGTCCCCAGGGCTGGAGTCCCCAGAGATGGAGTCCCCAGGGATGGAGTCCCCAGAGATGGAGTCCCCAGGACTGGAGTCCCCAGGGCTGGAGTCCCCAGAGATGGAGTCCCCAGGGCTGGAGTCCCCAGAGATGGAGTCCCCAGAGATGGAGTCCCCAGGGATGGAGTCCCCAGGCTGAAAAACATGCTGCTTGTACCAACTGCCAAACTATCCCATCCCTCCCTTGCCCCAGAACCAGGTCCCTGTTCCCCTTCAACCCAGGGTCCAGTTCCCTGTTCCTCCTCCACCCAGGGTCCAGTTCCCTGTTCCTCCTCCACCCAGGGTTCAGTTCCCTGTTCCTCCTCCACCCAGGGTCCAGTTCCCTGTTCCTCCTCCACCCAGGGTTCAGTTCCCTGTTCCTCCTCCACCCAGGGTCCAGTTCCCTGTTCCTCCTCCACCCAGGGTTCAGTTCCCTGTTCCTCCTCCACCCAGGGTCCAGTTCCCTGTTCCTCCTCCACCCAGGGTTCAGGTTCCTGTTCCTCCTCCACCCAGGGTTCAGGTCCCTGTTCCTCCTCCACCCAGGGTTCAGGTCCAGTTCCCTGTTCCTCCTCCACCCAGGGTTCAGGTTTCTGTTCCTCCTCCACCCAGGTTTCAGGTTCCTGTTCCTCCTCCACCCAGGTTTCAGGTTCCTGTTCCTCCTCCTTCCCTTGTCCGTTCCCCAGCAGCTCCCCTGCTCCGGTCTCCAGTACGGTCTCTTCTTCTATCAGACTCAACGTGGGGAAGATGTCCGCCAGCACTTGTACTGGCTCGGCCACAAACACATGCGGGCAGCCCATTTCTCCGCAATAGCTTTCCGGCAGGGCCGAGGACTCCTCGGATTGGCCCACCGCTGCCGCTACGTCAATCACGGGCGTGACAAAGTCATCAGCCAATTCCAGCCCTGGTTCGACCGCGGTGCTGTAGTCGAAGCGTGATTGGGCGTTGATGTCCACGGGGTAGCCGCCCTTAGCCACGCCCCCCAGCTGACTGACGGGGTTGTCGGCGGCGACCAGGAGCGCAGGTGGAGCAGGGAGACTGGTGATGTCCACGGTCGCCGCACAAACACTCTCTGGAGGGAGACAGAGGGAAATACGTCATTCATACAGACCGAACCCTCTCCACTGCTTGTCTGGGGCCTCATGTATTAGTGTTTGACAGATAAATAGATGGATGGATAGACTCAGACTGACTGATTGCTAGTTACCTGCGGGGGTCTTCTGGGTGTGTGGGTGGAAGGGCCACTGTCTGCAGGTCAGGCTCTTCTCCTCCTCCTCGGCCGTGTCTGGGCGAGGGGGGGGGTCACCCCCCATGACCAGGCCCAGAGGCACCGCCCCCACCCACTTCCTGGAGCGCACACACTGCAACACGTCCATAATCCAGCGAGAGCCCCGCCACACCGCGTCCAGACCCTGGGGACAGGAGCGAGGAGGAGGGGGTGTCAGAGAGGAGAGGGAGGAGGAGGGAGGAGGAGGGTGTGTTAGAGAGGGGAGGGAGGAGAGAGGGTGTGTTAGAGAGGGGAGGGAGGAGGAGGGAGGAGGGTGTGTTAGAGAGGGGAGGAGAGAGGGTGTGTTAGAGAGGGGAGGGAGGAGGAGGGTGTGTTAGAGAGGGGAGGGAGGAGGAGGGTGTGTTAGAGAGGGGAGGGAGGAGGAGGGTGTGTTAGAGAGGGGAGGGAGGAGAGAGGGTGTGTTAGAGAGGGGAGGGAGGAGGAGGGTGTGTTAGAGAGGGGAGGGAGGAGAGAGGAGGGTGTGTTAAAGAGGGGAGCAAGGAGGAGGGGAGAGGAAGGTCAGGGGGGGGGGGGGGGAGGAGGTGAGGGCGGGGAGCGGATGCCAGGTGCGTCTGACCCCCTCACCTGTGCCAGCTGAGTGATGTGGTTGAGACGCTCCTTGGCCTCCTGCACCTCCTTGTGGTCCATAGCCTCCCGCAAAGCCTGCTGGGAAAGGTGCGTGTCCAGGTCCAGACGCACCCAGGCCTGGCAGTAGTGGGACAGGAAGTCACGTTTGTATGTCCAGAAGTGCACTATGGGAAAACAGGAAGTTGATAAAAAAGGATGGGAAGTTATCATGAAAGGGTATACACGCACAATGAAAAACAGCGGACAGGCGCACACACACACACAGACACACAATTATATCAGTACCCAGCTCAAATATCTGCAGAGGCAGAGTGAGGCCTGACTCTTTGGTGCCCACTAGTGGCCAGTAGTTAGAACTGAAGTCTTCACTGGGGGGCAGAAGCAGGATCATAGACATCTGCTCTCCCATCTGGAGCAGCTCCCTGGTGTACACACCATACTGATAGGCCTGCAGACAGAGAGGGGGCGAGCGAGGGAGGGAGGAATGGGGGGATGGGAGAGAAGGAATGGGAGAGAAATAGAGGGAGGGAGAGAGAGAGAGAGAGAGCAGTGATACAGTACAGTAGAGTTTAGATCAAAGACTAAATAAAAACCAAGAGATTGAATAATCAAGTTGTTATTATTTAAAATCTTTCTCCACATTGTAGATCAAAGCTGAGCTGCCTGCAGGTGCACCAGGCCTGTGATTGTGTTTACCCTGTAGAGGGGGATGTTGAGCTTAGTGAGGAGGAGTGTGACTGCTGTTCTTAGATGCCTCACAAAGTCCCCCAGGACGCAGCTGTCAATCAGGCCCTCATCCCCGCCCCCTGGACCACCAAGCACACTCCCATTGGCTGTAGACAGAACGTGGCTCTGTAACCACGCCCATTCCTCTCTAGAGAGAGAGAGAAAGAGAGAGAGAGAGAGAGAGAAGAGAGAGAGAGAGAGAAAGAGAGAGAGAGAGAGAGAGAAGAGAGAGAGAGAGAGAGAGAGAGAGAGAGAGAGAGTGAGACTTCAAACATACAGTGGCAGTTAAAATTGATCCATGCAATACTTCTAAGATATATAGATCCGATGTTTACCGTACACGTGTAGAACACACGTGTACTGGAACTCATGTGTTCCTATGACACGAAACAGACCGTACATGTCATGTAACATGTAACATACAATACAGGACATATGACAGGCGTGTGCAGTGCGGCGTGGCGTGTGAGTGTACCGGGACACGTGTGAGTTGTGTCGTATGCGTGTGTGACACAGCAGGTTGGGGAACCTCTGGGGCACTAGGACCCTGATCTGCTCCACAGAGCTGCACAGCTTCAGGATGCCTACGTACAGGCCCGGCTGGGCCCGCTGCCCGCTACGCCTGTGGTAGCTCAACTTCTCCTGGGGAGGAGGGAGGATGGATGAGGGTGGGGCAGGGAAGGAGAGGAGTGGAGGGAGGTAGGGAGGGGCAGGGAAGGAGAGGAGTGGAGGGAGGAGGGAGGAGGGAGGGAGGGAGGGAGGGAGGGAGGGAGGGAGGGAGGGAGGGAGGGAGGGAGGGATGGGGTGGGGGTGGGTGGGTGGGTGGGTGGGTGGGAGGGGGAGGGAGGGAGGGAAGGAGAGGAGAGGAGAGGAGTGGAGAGAGAGAGAGAGAGTTTGGGGTCAAATGTTGCTTCGTCATTGTGGGACTGAACAATGTTTAGTTATATTGTCACCCAGCCACAATTACACACACACACACACACACACACCTTGAGCTGCTCTGTGAGTGTGTCCATGGCGGAGGGTTTCCGGCAGTAAGGGAGTTCTGCAGCGGTTCTTCTCCAGCCGGTCCAGAGGAACCCAGTGGAGGGGGGGTTCTGGGGTCCCAGTGGGGGCAGCACACTCCCTCACCGTCACCAACACCACGTTCCCCTGCCGGTCCTTCAGGGGCTCATAGTACACCTGGCCCAGGTCTGAGGTCCCCAGAGAGGACTGGGGGAGGGGGGAGAAGGAGGGAGGAGAAGGAGGGGG
>CM042862.1:1176533-1195097 GCA_023658055.1 Thaleichthys pacificus | reverse complement strand
TGTTGTTATGGGCTCAAATAAACACTCATTGCTATGTTTTACAACCGGAGGATAGACCGGAAGACTAGAAACCGTTCTGTCCAAAAACATTTTTTTTGCCTTTGACTGGTTTTGAACCTACAACCCTACGTTTACCAGCACAACATCTCATCCAATTGAGCCATTCTCAGATCTGGACTTTGCCATGTTCAGTAACTGGATAATAAAATAAGGCAAGCATTGTCAGATTTGGTCCAAGCTCAAACAGCTGTAATTAAGTCATATTTTCACATATCAAGGTGAAACTTTGCAGGGTACTTCAGGGGGTGTCACCTTAAAGCCTATTAGTTTTGAAAAACCATCATTCAAAATGACATTTGATTTAGTGACACAAACATATTGAGGCAATGTGGACATTTACATAAATACACCCCTTTCAGCCATTTTGTTTTTGATTCAACTGTCTTAAGTAACGTTTTTAAATACATCAATGACACATATCTGTACAAAATTCCAAGTCAATTTGAATTTTGGTTTAAGAGAAGAGGGATTTTGAAGGTTTTCCCAAATTATCACTGTACAGGAAAACCCATCATGGTGGACCTTATGGGTCCTTGAGGCTTTTTTGTTCCTCGTGAAAAATGAGGCATGCACAACAAGTTTCAGAAGAATTGGAGCAATGGGGTGGAAATGCCATCACTTTGAAAAGTGGACATTTGGGCGTGGCCTGTGGCGCCCCCTATTGTCTGATGTGGGCCAGTCTGTGTTTGGGCGGTATTTGTGGCATGTTGTATCAATATGCCAAATTTCAAAACTTTTTACCAATGTGTTCATGAGATAAATTACAAGAATAATAATAATAATAATAATAATAATAATAATAATACCAACAATTCCAATAGGTTTCCTCCTGACGGAGGAATCCTAATAATAATAATAATAATAATAATAATAATAATAATACCAACAATTCCAATAGGTTTCCTCCTGACGGAGGAATCCTAATGACTGACCAGAACGCCCCCCTGTACGCTGTTCCATGTACTCACTGGAGGGGGCAGCACTGAGCGGGCTGGAGGTCTGTGGTGGGCCCCAACCCTTCACGTTTGTAGGCCATCACCCTCACATAGCAGTGCACTCCCTGCCAGACCACACACACACACACACACACAGAAGCGATCTTTAATGGGCTGGCTTTACCCTGATGAACATGGCTCCACAGGGTGAATACATCATTAACTCTCTCGTCATTAATTATTCCGGCTAAGTGGGGTCGTCCGGACTACCAGGAGTGTTATGGCTGCAGAGGCGTCGCGGCTCGAGAGACGGGAACATGCTTGTGTGTGTGTGTGTGTGTGTGTGTGCATTTCTCCCTGCGTGTGTTATGTATGTCTGTGAAGCTCTGTGTCTGCATGTGTGAGTTTGTGTGTGTGCGTGCATGTGTGTACGTGTTCATGTGCCTGTATTTGTGTGCGTGAGCGTGTGTCTTACGGCTCTGAGTCCAGTGATATTGTAGGCAGGGGCTCTTGGTGTCGGTGATCTGGGCGGAGCCACTGATGCGTCTAAAGCTGGAGGAGGAGCTCCACTCCACTGTGATCATGTGACAGGAACAGGAAGAGAATTGTACCAAACCCAAACCTCTTACAGCTTTATATTTAGCTGTGAAGACTTTCACCATTCACTATTCAGAAGATTTGACTGGTGTTTGACCCCTGCTTTTACATACATTTTTCATTACATTTTATTCATTCAGCAGACACACAAAGTCACATGCAAATGGTGCATGGTATTAAAAGGTTCAGTAGGTCAGGGTTTAGATGCTGCTCTACTCCTCCCACACCCACCTCTGTAGCGAGTGATGAGTCCAGTCGTCATGCCAACCGGCTCCTTGATTGCCACGTACAGAGAGGAGGAGCTGGTCACCAGGAGGGACACACTGCTGGGGGGGGCAGGGAGCTCTGGGAGGGAGGGGGAGGAGAGAGGGGGGAGGGAGAGAGAGCATGAATAGAATGGAGGGAGTGAGAGAAAGAAAGATATAGAGAGAGGGTTATAGAGAGAGAAATGAAAGGGCTGAATAAGATGGAGCAAAGGTACGCTGGAAAAGGGCCCTGCCCCGACCCTGTATGACAACCCCTGACCCCTGACCTGTGAGCTGGAAGCTCCGCCTCATCCTGCAGTACAGCTGCTGCCTCAGGGTCCACAGACGGTGCTGTTTCTGGGCGTCGACCTGCACGTGAGGCCCCGCCCCCGCTTTGGACGCAAGCTCGTCCTTCTTCTCTTCCGCCTGTCTGCTCGCCAGCGAGACCAGCGCGTCCAGCTTCCGCATCCAGTCAGCTGGGCGACACACTGACGAGGAGGAGGGATGGGAGGAGGGGAGGAATGAGGGAGGAGGAGGGATGGGGGGAGGGGAGGAATGAGGGAGGAGGGGAGATGGGAGGAGGGGAGGAATGAGGGAGGAGGAGGGATGGGAGGAGGGGAGGAATGAGGGAGGAGGGGAGGAATGAGGGAGGAGGAGGGATGGGAGGAGGGGAGGAATGAGGGAGGAGGAGGGATGGGAGGAGGGGAGGAATGAGGGAGGAGGAGGGATGGGAGGAGGGGAGGAATGAGGGAGGAGGAGGGATGGGAGGAGGGGAGGAATGAGGGAGGAGGAGGGATGGGAGGAGGGGAGGAATGAGGAGGTTCCCATGGAAGGGGACAAACACACGCCATCTAACACACTCATTCTCTAATTCTCCGTCACACTCACAGACGGGGTTGTGACGGGCTCCAGCCCTCGTCAGCACGTGCAGCAGGGGGGAATTCTGGGTAAGCGCCGCCACATCCAGAGGGACCAGACCCTGTTCGTTCACTCGGTTCACTCCTCTCTCCCTCTCCCTCTCCCAGTCCTTCTCTTTCTTCTCTCCTCTGTCCCACACCCCTCCTCCTCCTCTGTCCCACACCCCTCCTCCTCCTCCCCCCGTGGTGGAGGCGCGGTCTCTGGAGAGCAGGGTCTGGACGGCCAACGTGTCCTCGTGCTCCACCGCCTCCCACAGGCTCTTGTACTGGTGCAGAGGAGGACAGCATGAAGACAGGGGCAGGGGCGGGGGACAGAGATAAATAAGGACAACTTACAGTGGGCGTGGCCCGACACGGGTGTCCGGGCGTGTGCGTTTCCCCGGAGACGGAGGCGTCTCCGCCCCGCAGCCTCACTGACAGGTTCCTGTAGAGGCGCTTGGGGGAGGCAGCACCCAGGGAGCGCCGTCGCTGCAGCGGCGTGGGCACAGAGACAGACATGGTGCCACCCTAGTCTGTAGCAGGACGGAGGGAGGTGGAGGGATGAGGAGAGGAGGAGCTGGAGAGGGAGGTGGAGAGGAGGAGCTGGAGAGGGAGGTGGAGAGGAGGAGCTGGAGAGGGAGGTGGAGAGGAGGAGCTGGAGAGGGAGGTGGAGAGGAGGAGCTGGAGAGGGAGGTGGAGAGGAGGAGCTGGAGAGGGAGGTGGAGAGGAGGAGCTGGAGAGGGAGGTGGAGAGGAGGAGCTGGAGAGGGAGGTGGAGAGGAGGAGCTGGAGAGGGAGGTGGAGAGGAGGAGCTGGAGAGGGAGGTGGAGAGGAGGAGCTGGAGAGGGAGGTGGAGAGGAGGAGCTGGAGAGGGAGGTGGAGAGGAGGAGCTGGAGAGGGAGGTGGAGAGGAGGAGCTGGAGAGGGAGGTGGAGAGGAGGAGCTGGAGAGGGAGGTAGAGAGGAGGAGCTGGAGAGGGAGGTAGAGAGGAGGAGCTGGAGAGGGAGGTGGAGAGGAGGAGCTGGAGAGGGAGGTGGAGAGGAGGAGCTGGAGAGGGAGGTGGAGAGGGGTACAAAAGGGAGGTCGAGAAGGGCGGTAGGAAAAGAGGTTGGGAAGGGGAACAGGGAAAGAGATGGATTATGGACAGAAGAGGCAAAGATCTGATAGAAATGTTGAAAAAGCGGTTTTGGATATAGGAGTGAATGACCTCCACCTTGTGGAGGGAAAGTTAGGGAGAGAGAAACAGACGGAGGTCGAGCAACAGAGAGAAGAGGAAAGGGGAGGTGGAGAAGAGGAAAGGGGAGGTGGAGATGAGGAAAGGGGAGGTGGAGAAGAGGAAAGGGGAGGTGGAGAAGAGGAAAGGGGAGGTGGAGAAGAGGAAAGGGGAGGTGGAGAAGAGGAAAGGGGAGGTGGAGAAGAGGAAAGGGGAGGTGGAGATGAGGAAAGGGGAGATGGAGATGAGGAAAGGGGAGGTGGAGAAGAGGAAAGGGGAGGTGGAGAAGAGGAAAGGGGAGGTGGAGAAGAGGAAAGGGGAGGTGGAGAAGAGGAAAGGGGAGGTGGAGAAGAGGAAAGGGGAGGTGGAGATGAGGAAAGGGGAGGTGGAGAAGAGGAAAGGGGAGATGGAGAAGAGGAAAGGGGAGATGGAGAAGAGGAAAGGGGAGATGGAGATGGTGTGAAACGGGAAGAGAAAAGGCAGTGAAAAGAGCGATCCAGTGTCTAGATGTGAGGAAGAAAACAACAGAAATGTAATATTAGTCACCATGACCCTGATAGCAGATAATAACGCCTTCCTAAACAGTTTCTTTCGGTACATGGATGAAGCTGTGTTGGGTTGACCTGTGGAGCGTGGGGGTGGACAAACGTCAGACAACAGCAGAAAGGAAGTGCCTAGCAGATGTTCCTTTTCTCTCCTCAACCTTTTGTTTGAAAGATTTTTCCACTCAATGTTCCACTCTCTCTCCTCTCCCCTCCAGGTCCAAGTGATCTCTCTATCTGGCTAATTAACCAAAAACAGAAAACTGTCAGAACAGTGGGGTGGATAGTCTATTAGTCAGCAGCAATGCTACCTTTACTATCTGAACAGAGCTGATTAGAGATGTAGCAGAGCTACCATTTATCAGTCTTTATCATGTCTGCCCTCGGTTAGGCATGAATAATCCTCGAGTGTTTAACTGTCTCTTTCAGGAGAAGGGTGTGTGTGTGGGGGGAATAAAAAGAGAAGAAATATTACTCTGGAAATATCTGGGAAAAGGTTTTTTAGTTTTCCGGCCGCCTGTTCTTCCTTCATTCTTTTCTTCTCTTTCTCAGCTTCTCATTTCCCTGTCTCCTTTGAGTTTCAACACTTATATCTAATGCATCTATGATAAAGATTGCTCCATTCCCATCCTTATGTCATTTGCTGCTCTCTCTCTCTCTCTCTCTTCCTCTTCCTCTCCGTCTTTCGATCCTGTCCCTCTCATTCATGAGTCCATTCATCTGTCATCTATTGTATCTATCCCTCTCTCTCCTTCTTTCAATCCCCCCGTTTCCCTCTTCCGCTCTGTTTCTCCCCCTCTCTCATTCACCAGTCAATTTTCTGTCATCTATCTTTCTTACCACTGAGAATAAAGCCTTCTTCTCTTTCCATCTCTGTCAGTGTGTGTTTGCGTCCCCGGGCTGCGCCCCAGAGTGTAAGTTTATACTCCCCGTTATATGCCCTGCTTTCTAAAGGGACATTCGAAATACACAAAGATGTGGAGTACTGCGGTCTCTGGCTGGCTTGTCGTGCAGTCTTCACCTGTCTGGGTGTGGAGAGGGCAGGATATATCATTCTCAAAGGACATTCAGTGAGAAATACTACACTGCGCCTAAGTATCTATTATGCTTATGTACTATGTGTTAGATATTGCAACAACAAATGCAAAAATACACAAAGAAAATGTTGCAGCACACCGACAGTACAGGCACCCCAGTCATCAGCACGCCCATGTCTGTGCCCACCTGGCTGAACTCATCCCTCCTTCATTTGAAAGACTCATTCTTCCCTTTCTCCTGACTACACTGTGTTGTCCTGTATAGTGGACCCACCTGCCATTCCTCCATGGGGGTATTCAAACCTGCAACCTCTGATCTTCAGTCAAATTCTCTAACCACTAAGCTCTACCCACGTCCCTATGAGAACCTCATCTGCCTCGTTGGTCACATCTTTAAATACAAGCAGTGTTTACAGGTCTGGGGGGGGGGGTGTGAGTGTGGATCCTGCAGGTGTTTTGGTTACCAGGATTGTTTGTTTGGCAATACTTCATCTACTGCAGAAAGGGCTGTGAATGCAGGGTGTTAAGAGATAAGTGACATACTCTTCCATAGGGGTGTTTCTACAGATACAATGAATAAACACTATTGAAATGTACTCAAGGGATAAGCTGCTCTCTAGCTGATAAAACACACACAATTAATTCATTAAAAATACATTTTGATGAATGCAATAACAGCTCTGTAAAAGTTAGTTTAGGATGTCTTGCAGTTTGCTGGTAGACTGTTGTACTTAAATGTCAGATGACTCATGAGGTTATAGGAAGTGACGCAGTTAGACCAATACCCCAAATACGGGACCATGAAAAGGTTTTGTTTGATTTAAGGATTCTTGAACGACAACCGCCGACCCAAATCTGTTGACTAATGTTAGTAGCCTACATGTTAAGCACAATACTAAATATAAAGGTTTCATTCACTCGTCGTGGGCCTACATGATATGAAAATTCATAACGAGAATAAAAATATATTTATTAATGAGGAACAACTTTCTCAGAAGATACTTAACTAATTGAAGTGTTATTGAGTAAACAGTAAACTGTATGGCATTGCATTATAAATGTTAAGATGTTTAAATCGAAATTGCGGGTGAAAGGGATGGGATTAAGTATGTTTATTCCTACCGTGTGTATTATGTCCAATTTGTCTCCAACTACGTCCTTCTAAACGTTCAACAGGATGGGATAGGCTTTGTCCCCCATCCACTAATCACGTATTTTTGAAAATGTTTCATAAGTAGGCTAATCCATTGATCCGTGGAGCGCGACACCTGCATCAAGTCCCCACACTTCAGCGATCTTTTGTGAGAAAGTTAACCAACTTTCACGTATCGAGTTCAGCGCAAGTCCTGCCCGTGAGAAAACTTACCCGTCACTTTGCTTGCGGTAAGCGCGCTCTTCCCGTTCTCCTCTCGTCCACTTTTATTTCACAAATCCACACATACTTTCTAAGTACGACATTAGCCTACCTCTAAACTCAAATTTTGCTCGTAAATACTCAAAAAAACTTGATGGACAAATAACATTAAGTAGCCTATCAGGTTATCTGTCTCACCCAATCAGCATCATTCTAGCTCTCTCTTCTATGTCAGGCCGATATCCGTATTACCGCTTCACGGTTCTGTCTCTAAGCAACGGAGTCCACAGCTCCTGAGTGACAGGACAGACAGGTACATCAGATGCACACAACAGATTGCTAAATTAGACGCTAAGGGTAGATTACATTTATACTTAGTGCAGTTCCACCTGCAAAGAAGTTTGCTGCGAAGGTAGTCAGTCTCTTCTCACGCTGCACTGAAACGTGTTGCAGCTGCTTGAAGCTACGACCACAGCATGGTCTGTTAGACAGACTTCAAAGAGAGCATTCTGGACGGCGTTAGTCAGAGGAAGTGGTTATAAAGAAAATGTCATCATAATTCACACCTCAACTCTGGCAACAATGAATGCTTGAGGTTTCCTAACTTGTTTAGGATGGAAAGTAATCTTTGTTATTGTATCACCCTTTACTGTCACTAACACGGGGGCTTCAGTGTGTATGAAGTCACACATATGCTTCGGCTACACACACAACACTCCTATTTACACACAAATAATATATTATAATCATTTAAAATAAGTACGTGTTGCATGGCCCCAACCCTGGCCCAGATCAAATGCCACAGGGTAAAGGAGTTCTGAAAACCGTGAAGTGTTTCTTTGGCAGGAAAATATGTTAAGGAAGTGCTTCGTGTGCATGTTTAAAAGTCTGGAGAGTGCTTTCATGTGTGTGTGTGTGTGTGTATCTGACATCCTACTCGCCCACTCACTCCATCATCGGTTCCTTGCTCACGTTCGTCATGGAGATTGTCAAATTGTGACCTTCACTAAGTAGTGTATTGTGGCTACATGCCACCTTGAACAAATAAAAACGAATCCAATGCAAATAACTCGGCAGTCACAAATACTTTGCTTTGATTGATCTGGGCCATCGTAGCCCAACATGCGCGTGGTCACCGAACGTATGCAGTACAGGTGAATAAAACTGAGCACGAGACCATCTCCCAGTGAGGCGGTAATGGAAGATTAAGTAGTCTATTAGATAACAGACATGTAGGTTAAGCTCATTTAGCTTCAATATAGTCAAATATAATTTTCTGTCACACTGAAACGACTTTTTTGAAGCATACAGAGATAATTTAACCACAATTCTTTTGTAGATTTATCTAAGCTCTAGTGACGTGACAGGTTGAAGCTGCTAGCTACGTGCTAGGCCTCCGAAAGACAGGCTCCGTTTTCTACCAGGCAAGTTTGAGGTGAACTTTCAATGATTACTGAAAGTCTTTTATCTAGACTTTTCATTTGAATGTGCGTGTATGTAATTTGTATAACATATAAGACACTACGTAGATAAATTATACGGATAGTTTTGTTTGTATTAAGCTAGGCTGAGAAAGTCTAGCTAGTCAGCTAATTTAGCTAATACTAGCTAGCTATTACTGACGTTAGCTGTCGTTCAGTCGTCGTTAACTTACATATAACGTGGCCACATTTACTAAGCAGCTAAATTGCAGTGTTGTTTATACAGGTGAACGGCGTAAATTGAAAAATGACGAGCCTGGACGTCGTGTATGAGAAAATCCACTTCAGACACGATCCAAAATGGTCAGGGCGCGTGGGCCCGCCCGACCGGGGCGGAGTGATCCTCTGCGTCGCCTGCGTAATTGAAATGATGGAGAGTTGTGATATTTCGGTATGATAGTTAACTATTTACCATTACTTAACAATTTAGTTAAATGCTGATTAAGAAGCCAAGTATTTAGTTAACCATTAAACAAAATGTATTATCTTTCCTACTGTCAAACACGAAGAGCAAGCTAGCTTTATCATTTCTACAAATTATCTACGAAATTCCCTTATGATGTTTTTTGCCTTCTGTAGTCCGTAAGAAAGTCTGTGGCGCTATCTGGGATCAGCGGGGTCCTGAAGTTCAGCCCCGGAGCGCTACGGGCCCTGCTACAGCAAGACCACCGCGTGTGTCTGCACTTCACGGCGTCTCTACTGGGTGAGAAGGAGGCGACGTATGCGCACAGCTACGCACCTGCAATGAAATGATTAGATTCAGTATTTTCTGAAAAGATAAAAGGTACATAATAGGCTAAAGGCACGCGGTTGTTCTTATACAGCGTCTTTATCTAACTGTTCTCCTGCTTCGTAGGAATGCTTCACACTGTCAAGAACTCAGCCACGTTGGAACGGGTTGTTCAAGGTGAATTGGTGTGTGTGAAAGTAGAGAGAGAAAGGAACACTGAAATGTTGACACTGAAAGCTTGTAGCCGTGGCCTAATGTTCATACTTTTAGTATTTCTCTTTCAGTCTATTGAACTGTGTTACATTGAATGGGACTGTTTGGTTAGGGTAATGTTGAATTCATGGGCATTCAGGCCTAAGAGGGATCTGCTGATGAGTATAAAAACAGAATGGGTGTTTAGAGAGAGCTGGCGGTCAAAAGCTTTCGGGTAACTGGAATAAAAACCTACTCAGGCAAGGCACTTGAAACACGTTAATGTTAGTGTGCTTGTGGATATGTGAATTGCACATTTTGCTAATTCATAAAATGGAGCCAAGTGAGATATGACAACATTAACATCTGTTGTGTTTATATGCGTGTGTGTTGGATGTGTGTGTGTTGGATGCGTGTGTGGATGTGTGTGTGGATGTGTGTGTGTTGGATGTGTGTGTGGATGTGTGTGTGGATGTGTGTGTGGATGTGTGTGTTGGATGTGTGTGTGTTGGATGTGTGTGTGGATGTGTGTGTGTTGGATGTGTGTGTTGGATGTGTGTGTGTTGGATGTGTGTGTGTTGGATGTGTGTGTGTTGGATGTGTGTGTTGGATGTGTGTGTGTTGGATGTGTGTGTTGGATGTGTGTGTGTTGGATGTGTGTGTGTTGGATGTGTGTGTTGGATGTGTGTGTGGATGTGTGTGTGTTGGATGTGTGTGTTGGATGTGTGTGTGTTGGATGTGTGTGTGTTGGATGTGTGTGTTGGATGTGTGTGTGTTGGATGTGTGTGTTGGATGTGTGTGTGTTGGATGTGTGTGTGTTGGATGTGTGTGTGGATGTGTGTGTTGGATGTGTGTGTGGATGTGTGTGTGGATGTGTGTGTGGATGTGTGTGTTGGATGTGTGTGTTGGATGTGTGTGTGTTGGATGTGTGTGTGTTGGATGTGTGTGTTGGATGTGTGTGTGTTGGATGTGTGTGTTGGATGTGTGTGTGTTGGATGTGTGTGTTGGATGTGTGTGTGTTGGATGTGTGTGTGTTGGATGTGTGTGTGGATGTGTGTGTTGGATGTGTGTGTGGATGTGTGTGTGGATGTGTGTGTTGGATGTGTGTGTTGGATGTGTGTGTGTTGGATGTGTGTGTTGGATGTGTGTGTTGGATGTGTGTGTGTTGGATGTGTGTGTTGGATGTGTGTGTTGGATGTGTGTGTTGGATGTGTGTGTTGGATGGTTCTCTGACCACAACACTGTTACAACTCTGCACCTCTGATCCATGATCTTCTGTACTTCATTAATGCACTATTTGTACGTCGCTTGTGTCTTCCACATGTGTGTGTGTGTGGGTGTGGTGGGTGTGGTGTGGGTATGGTGTGTGTGTGGTGTGTGTGGTGTGGTGTGGGTGTGGTGTGGGTGGTGTGGTGTGGGTGGTGTGTGGTGTGGGTGGTGTGTGGTGTGGTGTGTGTGGTGTGGTGTGGGTGTGGTGTGTGTGTGTGTCAGTGCTGGTTCAGCTGCTCCTGGAGTTGCAGAGTGAGGAGTATGTACGCTACGTCCTGACTGAGATACACACACAGGTGAGACGTCAACAGGTGTGGCACACACACACACACACACCAGCCGAATCACCCTTTCCAAAACTGTCTTTGTGCAGGCTGGTTTTGTCTGGAACTATTGTATTTTGTCATTATTTGCACATATAAGATAAGACATATACCGGTAAGATATCCATTCAGATAAGTCCAACAGAAACACATTCTCAGACACATACAGACAACTTGATCTGAATTGATTCCTATAGAACTGCGGTCTTGGAGGAGAGGGAAAGCCTGTGTGTTTCTCCCTGCCTGCATGTCTGTTGTGGTTGTGTGTGTGTGAATCTTTTCTTTGTTGCTGGTGAGGATTGAGGAGGTGGTTGTGGAGTCGTGGGCTCGGTAAGGAAGGGATCCACAACATCAGAATGTCGGATTAGAAAGATTCTGTCACTTGGAACGTTTATAGTCGTCTGAATTGTGTCCTGAAATATTCTCCCTCGTCTTCAATCTGTTCTTGCCTTGAAGCCTCCCTCCTCTCTCTCTCACCACCTACCCCTCATCCTCCCTCCTCTCTCTCACCACCTACCCCTCATCCTCCACCCCGTCATTACTTCCTTTTGATATCACTTCTTTCACAGCTTTCACTAACACAACTTCTCTCTAAAACATCATTAAGCCCTTCTAACGTACGTCCTCCATCCCTTCTTCTTACCCTCTCTCTCTCCCTCCTTCACCTTTCCACCTTCCCTCACACTCTTCCTCTCATCCTTACATCCGACCTCCCCCTTCCTTTCTTCTACCTCTCCCTCCCCACTTCACTCCCTCCCTCTCCTCATCCTCTCCTCACCCCCCCCCCCTCCCTCCCTCCCTCTCCATTTCACTCCATCCCTCTCCTCACCCTCCCTCCCTCCCCACTTCCCTCCCTCTCCTCATCCTCTCCTCATCCTCCCTCCCTCCCCACATCACTCCCTCCCTCTCCTCACCCTCCCTCTCCTCATCCTCACCCTCCCTCCCCACTTCACTCCCTCCCTCTCCTCCCTCCTCCTGCAGCTGTGTGAGCAGGCCAGTGTGAGAGGCTTCCTGCCCACGTTCACCTTCCTGGGAAAGCTGCTGGATGCTGTTCCCAACTTGCCCCACAGCCTGGCCCAAGAACATGGTAAAGACACCAGACACAGCACTCTCTCTCTCCCTCTCTCTCCGTGAACATGGTAAAGACACCATACACAGCACTCTCTCTCTCCCTCTCTCTCCGTGAACATGGTAAAGACACCATACACAGCACTCTCTCTCTCTCTCTCCGGGCTTCCCGACCTTCTTCCTTAGATTTGTCTCCAAGGAAAGACATTAATCTTGTGTGAGGGTTTATTTTAAGCAGTGATCTCACCTGGAAATTTAACTGTCCTCACCCATTACCTGTATAGTTACTTATATCCACCTAGAAACTATAAATAAATAAATAGGTCTGTGTGTGTCTCACCAGTTTTGTGTTGTTGTGTGTTATGTGGACAATCTATAATCTGAGAGGTTTTAGTGTGTCCGTTTATGTGAATGTGTGTGAATGTGAGGGTTTGTGTGTGTGTGTGTGAGGGTTTGTTTGTGTGTGTGTGTGTGCGTGTGTGATGGTTTGTGTGTGTGTGCGTGTGTGTGTGCGTGTGTGCGTGTGTGTGTGCGTGTGTGTGTGTGTGTACATGGGGGCTGCCAGTATTGTCGGTGTGTTCCCTCCAGGTCCTGGTCACTCACCAAGGCTGCACTGGCATGTTTAGAGTAACGACAGCTAAACAATGACAGAGGCTCAATACACACTGCTGTCACTGTCACACTGCCCCTGTCAGGGGACAGGGAGAGGAGGAGGTAGAGGGGGAGAGAGAGCGAGAACTAGAGAGAGGAGGAGAGAGGGAGTAAATGGAGGAGACAGAGAAAGGGATTAAGAGAGGGTTCAGGGAGAATCAAACGAGAGCAACAGAATAATGAACAAGAGAAATGGTCTGGGGTTACGGACTGTGGGGACAGAGAGGGACAGTGAAGAGAGAGAGAGAGGGTTCTAGAACAGTCTCTAAAACCTGCATTGTACACAGCAGGAGTTGGAGAGTATTGAAGATGTCTCTGTGTCCCTCTAGTCAGAGGTCTGTTACCATGCAGCTCCAGAGCAGTGAGGATGTCCCTGTGTCCCTCTAGTCAGAGGTCTGTTACCATGCAGCTCCAGAGCAGTGAGGATGTCTCTGTGTCCCTCTAGTCAGAGGTCTGTTACCATGCAGCTCCAGAGCAGTGAGGATGTCTCTGTGTCCCTCTAGTCAGAGGTCTGTTACAATGCAGGCTCCAGAGCAGTGAGGATGTCTCTGTGTCCCTCTAGTCAGAGGTCTGTTTACCATGCAGCTCCAGAGCAGTGAGGATGTCTCTGTGTCCCTCTAGTCAGAGGTCTGTTACCAGCAGCTCCAGAGCAGTGAGGATGTCCCTAGTGTCCCTCTAGTCAGAGGTCTGTTACCATGCAGCTCCAGAGCAGTGAGGATGTCCCTGTGTCCCTCTAGTCAGAGGTCTGTACCAATGCAGCTCCAGAGCAGTGAGATGTCCCTGTGTCCCTCTAGTCAGAGGTCTGTTACCATGCAGGCTCCAGAGCAGTGAGGATGTCCCTGTGTCCCTCTAGTCAGAGGTCTGTTACCATGCAGGCTCCAGAGCAGTGAGATGTCTCTGTGTCCCTCTAGTCAGAGGTCTGTTACCATGCAGCTCCAGAGCAGTGAGGATGTCCCTGTGTCCCTCTAGTCAGAGGTCTGTTACCATGCAGCTCCAAGCAGTGAGGATGTCTCTGTGTCCCTCTAGTCAGAGGTCTGTTTACCATGCAGCTCCAGAGCAGTGAGGATGTCCTGGTGTCCCTCTAGTCAGAGGTCTGTTACCATGCAGCTCCAGAGCAGTGAGGATGTCCTCTGTGTCCCTCTAGTCAGAGGTCTGTTACCATGCAGGCTCCAGAGCAGTGAGGATGTCTCTGTGTCCTCTCTAGTCAGAGGTCTGTTACCATGCAGGCTCCAGAGCAGTGAGGATGTCCCTTGTGTCCTCTAGTCAGAGGTCTGTTACCATGCAGCTCCAGAGCAGTGAGGATGTCCTGCTGTCCTCTCTAGTCAGAGGTCTGTTACCATGCAGCTCCAGAGCAGTGAGGATGTCCCTTGTGTCCCTCTAGGTCAGAGGTCTGTTACCATGCAGCTCCAGAGCAGTGAGGATGTCCCTGTGTCCCTCTAGTCAGAGGTCTGTTACCATGGCAGCTCCAGAGCAGTTGAGGATGTCCCTGTGTCCCTCTGGTCGAGGTCTGTTACCATGCAGCTCCAGAGCAGTGAGGATGTCCCTGTGTCCCTCTAGTCAGAGGTCTGTTACCATGCAGCTCCAGAGCAGTGAGGATGTCCCTGTGTCCCCTCTAGTCAGAGGTCTGTTACCATGCAGCTCCAGAGCAGTGAGGATGTCCCTGTGTCCCTCTAGTCAGAGGTCTGTTACCATGCAGCTCCAGAGCAGTGAGGATGTCCCTGTGTCCCTCTAGTCAGAGGTCTGTTACCATGCAGCTCCAGAGCGTGAGGATGTCCCTGTGTCCCCTCTAGTCAGAGGTCTGTTACCATGCAGGCCTCCAGAGCAGTTGAGGATGTCTCTGTGTCCCTCCTAGTCAGAGGTCTGTTACCATGCAGCTCCACAGAGCAGGGAGGATGTCCTCTGTGTCCCTCTAGTCAGAGGTCTGTTACCATGCAGCTCCAGAGCAGTGAGGATGTCCCTGTGCCCTCTAGTCAGAGGTCTGTTACCATGCAGCTCCAGAGCAGTGAGGATGTCCTGTGTCCCTCTAGTCAGAGGTCTGTTACCATGCAGCTCCAGAGCAGTGAGGATGTCCCTGTGTCCCTCTAGTCAGAGGTCTGTTACCCATGCAGCTCCAGAGCAGTGAGGATGTCCCTGTGTCCCTCTAGTCAGAGGTCTGTTACCATGCAGCTCCAGAGCAGTGAGGATGTCCCTGTGTCCCTCTAGTCAGAGGTCTGTTTACCATGCAGCTCCAGAGCAGTGAGGATGTCCCTGTGTCCCTCTAGTCAGAGGTCTGTTACCATGCAGCTCCAGAGCAGTGAGGATTGTCGCCTGTGTCCCTCTAGTCAGAGGTCTGTTACCATGCAGCTCCAGAGCAGTGAGGATGTCTCTGTGTCCCTCTAGTCAGAGGTCTGTTACCATGCAGCTCCAGAGCAGTGAGGATGTCTCTGTGTCCCTCTAGTCAGAGGTCTGTTACCATGCAGGCTCCAGAGCAGTGAGGATGTCTCTGTGTCCCTCTAGTCAGAGGTCTGTTACAATGCAGGCTCCAGAGCAGTGAGGATGTCTGTGTCTCTAGTCAGAGGTCTGTTTACCATGCAGCTCCAGCCTCTCTCTCTCTGCTCCCTTTCTGCTTCTTACCCAGCCTCAGCTAGGGTTGTCTGCCCTCCAGTTAAGGTTCGCTCCTTACTCCTCCCTCCCCTTTTACTACCCCTCTTCTCTCTCTCTGACAAGCTCTTTCTCACTCTCTAAAACCTTGTGTTACCCACCTCTCCCCCCCTCCTCTCCCTCCCTCTCTCCTGTTCTCTCACCACTCCTCCCATCTCCTCTCCTCTCAGATTTCTGTGTAATCCCTCGTGTCTGGAGGCGTCTCCTCCCTCGGAGGCGTTAGATTCGCTCCACAGAGCAGCTGAGCCTCGGCCTCCCCAGGCACTCCCAGTCTGTCTGTGTGAGCTCACTCTGTCCTTGCTATAAAATCAAGCACGCCCTGACCAAGGGGAAGCCTGTGTACAGTGTAGTCCTGGTCCTGTGTGTTGTACACTGTGTGTGTGTGTGTGTGTGTTCTGACAAGGCGGTGAGAGGAGTTTCATGTCTGGTTGTTTGCTGCAGATCCTTCTCTGGTTGTTCTCTTCAATGTGTCTCTCTCCTTCTCTCCCTTATCCCTCCCTCCTTGTCTCTTCCATCTGGCTCCCGTGCCTCCCTACCTCTGCTGCCCCCCCTGCCTCTCCCCCCCCCCTGCCCCCCCCCCCCCCCCCTGCCTCTCCCCCCCCTGCAGGTCCTCTCCTGGAGCGTCTGTGCTCGGCCCTGCTCTACCCAGACGAGGGACTGAAGACGTCTCTGTTCTACGTGTGGCAGCGTGTGTGCGGCACTGCTGGGGGGTCTGGGGGAGCTCCTTTCGGAGCCCAGTCCCTCCCCGGCCCTCTGAGAGAGCGTCTGTGTATGCTGCTCCTGCAGACCCTGGAGCAGGCCTGCTGCCCCCAGCTCACCATCAACTGCCTGGGTGAGACGGCTTGCCCACAGCTCTATATGGACCTGTGATACTGACGTTTTACTTATGGCTAATCAGTGTTTGTACCTGTAATATCTGTGTGTGTGTGTGTGTGCACCTATATGTTTGGATGTGTGTGTCCCAGGTCTGCTGCTACAGCTGTTGAAGCTGGGAGAGGTGGTTTCCTTTCTGATGAACAGCAATTCTGACCATGACCAGGACCATGACAGGACCATGACCAGGACCATGACCAGGACCATGACCAGGACCATGACCAGGACCATGACCAGGAGACCAGTACCCCCCAGCTCTCTCTGCCTCTCATACTGAAGAAGGTGTTACAGCAGTAGAGCTGATCCTAACCAGAGGCTGTCATGACATCACCTGCTGAGTAATGTATACAACGCGTGTGTGTGTGTTGTGTGTGCGTGTGTGTGTGTGTGGTGTGTGTGTAGCTGCTGCTGAGTGGGGATGAGCAGTTGCAGGTTGCCAGTGCCCAGTGCATGGTGGCCATCCTGGTTCACTCCCCGACTCAGTACTGTTCTCCTTTCATCCTGGCTGACGTACCTGGTGGGCGACACACACACACACACACACACACACACTACTTTGTCCTCCCTGCTCCTCTACTCCTTTTCATCCCGTTATTTCATCCCCCTCTCCTCTCATCCCCAGTCTCTACTCCTTCCTCCCTCTCATGGCCCTCTCCCCTCCTCTACCTGCCCCCTCTCTCCTCCCCCTCTCCTCTCTCTCCTCCTCCACCTGTCTGCACTCTCCTCCCCCTCTCCTCTCACCTGCCCCTCTCCCCTCCTCTACCTGCCCCCCTCTCTCCTCCTCCCTCCCTCCTCATCCTCTCCTCCTCTCCCTGGTCCAGAGTTCCTGTTTGAGTGTCTGTGTACCACCAGTGAGGTTCTGCTGTGGTCTGTTCACAGCAGTCTGCTGATGCTGACTGAAGATCCTCTCTTCTTCTCCCAGTGTCACTCTGTTTATGGTGAGACACATCTCTCACACACACACACACACTCATACACACACACTCTCATATACACACACACACTCACACACACACACACTCACATACACACACACTCTCATATACACACACACATACACACACACACACTCACATACACACACACTCTCATACACACACACACACACACACACTCACATACACACACACTCTCATATACACACACACACACACACACACTCTCGTACACAGTGCCTGCTGATAGAGGTAAAGGTAAAGGTTAAACCAGCACATCCCAAAACCATCTCACTCACCTTCTGCTCCACTTTATTCAATCTGTCTCTCTCCCTTCCTCCTTCCTCTGTGTGTGTGTGTGTGTGTGTCAGGTATTGAGTCCCTGGTGTGTAGTCTGAAGCAGGTTCTGAGGATGACCAACCTGGAGGTGCAGACCCAGGGCCTGCTGCTGCTCAGTGAGGTCCTGGAGAGGTGAGGTCCACACACTCACACACACACACACACACACACACACACATCACCACTGAGGTCCTGGAGAGGTGAGGTCCACACACTCACACACACACACACATCATCACTGAGGTCCTGGAGAGGTGAGGTCCACACACACACACACACACACATCATCACTGAGGTCCTGGAGAGGTGAGGTCCACACACACACACACATCACCACTGAGGTCCTGGAGAGGTGAGGTCCACACACACATACACACACATCACCACTGAGGTCCTGGAGAGGTGAGGTCCACACACACACACATCATCACTGAGGTCCTGGAGAGGTGAGGTCCACACACACACACATCATCACTGAGGTCCTGGAGAGGTGAGGTTTGGCTTGTAGGGGTGTTGTTGGGGCAACACAGGTACTCACACATGTTGCAGCGTCAGCACACAGACAAACACACACGCAGGTACCAACCGCATGTGTGTGTGTTGATGTGTGTGTGTGTTGATGTGTGTTGATGTGTGTGTGCAGACAGCCCGTAGGAGTGCGTCTGTTCCCCAGCGGCCCGGCGTTCCTGGCGGTGGCTGAGGTGGTGCTAGGGGGCGTGGCCTCCTCCAGTCTGCAGGTGGCCACTCAGGCAGCACACACTGCCACCGCCCTGCTCAGGTACACACACACACACACGGACACAGTGACACACGGACACAGTGACACACACACACACTTTCTCCTACCTTCTATCTCGGTCCTCTCTGTGTGTCCAGGCTTCAGCACCAGTCCAGCCCGGTGCAGCACCAGGCTGTGGAGAAGCTGGTGAAGGTCATCACAGCCAGGTGTGCTGAGCTGCCCCTACCCTCCTCCTCTCACCGCCCAGGCCCTGTGAGTCTCCTCCCCCTACCCTCCTCCTCTCACCGCCCAGGCCCTGTGAGTCTCCTCCCTCTCCTCCTCCCTCTGCTCCTCCCTCTCCCTCTCCTCCCCCTACCCTCCTCCTCTCACCGCCCAGGCCCTGTGAGTCTCCTCCCTCTGCTCCTCTCTCTCCTCCTCCCTCTGCTCCTCCTCTCACCGCCCAGGCCC
>CM042862.1:1139033-1171533 GCA_023658055.1 Thaleichthys pacificus | reverse complement strand
TTTATGTAAATCTCCCTCCCTGCCTGCTCTCCCTCACTGCCTGCTCTCCCTCTCCTCCCTGCTCTCTCTCTCCTCTCTCCCTCCCTGCTTTCTCCCTCCCTGCTTTCTCCCTGCCTCCTCCCTCCCTCCTCCCTCCCTCCCTGCTCTCTCTCCTCCAGGTGTGGACTCTCTCTCTCTGGTCCTGAGGCTGCTGTGTGTGACCCAGACCAGACGGGGTTCGGCTGACAGTGACACGGACGGAACCCACTTCAAGCTGCTCTACCACGGTCAGGTCACAGGGTCAGAGGTCACAGGGTCAGAGGTCACAGGCTCGTCCTAGGGGTCAAACACACTGATCCTCAGTCAGTGTCTGTGCTGCACTTCCTTACTTTTCAGCTCAGTCACAGTTCTCCTCTCCTCTAACCGGAAATGAATCCCCCCCACCACCACCACAACCCTACCCCAGCCAGTCCAACACCACCCTGCCCCACCACCACCCTGCCCCAGCCAGTCCAACACCACCCTGCCCCACCACCACCCTGCCCCAGCCAGTCCAACACCACCCTGCCCCAGCCAGTCCAACACCACCCTGCCCCACCACAACCCTGCCCCAGCCAGTCCAACACCACCCTGCCCCACCACCACCCTGCCCCAGCCAGTCCCACCACCACCCTGCCCCACCACCACCCTGCCCCAGCCAGTCCCACCACCACCCTGCCCCAGCCAGTCCAACACCACCCTGCCCCACCACCACCCTGCCCCAGCCAGTCCAACACCACCCTGCCCCACCACCACCCTGCCCCAGCCAGTCCAACACCACCCTGCCCCAGCCAGTCCAACACCACCCTGCCCCAGCCAGTCCAACACCACCCTGCCCCACCACCACCCTGCCCCAGCCAGTCCAACACCACCCTGCCCCACCACCACCCTGCCCCAGCCAGTCCAACACCACCCTGCCCCAGCCAGTCCAACACCACCCTGCCCCACCACCACCCTGCCCCAGCCAGTCCAACACCACCCTGCCCCCAGCCAGTCCAACACCGTGTCCAGGTAGAGAGTGCAGGATCCAGGAACAGGGCTTAAAGCTGGTGATCCTCTCTCCTCTCTGTTCTGCTGGATTCATTACAGCCTCAATCAGCTCTCGTCTGGCCAGTCCAGCCAGGCGTGACAGCCTGGCTTGTGAAGCTGTGTACTACCAGCCTGTATGACAGATCCCCTGCAGGCTGGTACAGGATGGGAGTATCAGGCTCCAGAGATACTCCCATCCTGTACCAGCCTGTATGACAGATCCCCTGCAGGCTGGTACAGGATGGGAGTATCAGGCTCCAGAGATACTCTCTGTGTACTTACCAGCCTGTATGACAGATCCCCTGCAGGCTGGTACAGGATGGGAGGATCAGGCTCCAGAGATACTCCCATCCTGTACCAGCCTGTATGACAGATCCCCTGCAGGCTGGTACAGGATGGGAGTATCAGGCTCCAGAGATACTCCCATCCTGTACCAGCCTGTATGACAGATCCCCTGCAGGCTGGTACAGGATGGGAGGATCAGGCTCCAGAGATACTCCCATCCTGTACCAGCCTGTATGACAGATCCCCTGCAGGCTGGTACAGGATGGGAGTATCAGGCTCCAGAGATACTCTCTGTGTACTTACCAGCCTGTATGACAGATCCCCTGCAGGCTGGTACAGGATGGGAGGATCAGGCTCCAGAGATACTCCCATCCTGTACCAGCCTGTATGACAGATCCCCTGCAGGCTGGTACAGGATGGGAGTATCAGGCTCCAGAGATACTCCCATCCTGTACCAGCCTGTATGACAGATCCCCTGCAGGCTGGTACAGGATGGGAGGATCAGGCTCCAGAGATACTCCCATCCTGTACCAGCCTGTATGACAGATCCCCTGCAGGCTGGTACAGGATGGGAGTATCAGGCTCCAGAGATACTCTCTGTTCTTGCCAATGTCATGTTCCTCTCTTTTCTGCTTCACTTTCTTCCTCTTTCACTCTCTTGGTCTTTCTCATGTCCTTGTGTGTGTGTGTGTGTGTGTTTGTGTATAAAATAATCCTTTATGTGTGTGTGTGTGTGTGTGCAGTCAGTAACTTGGCAGGGAAGTTGCAGCCCACCAACACAGAGTCTCTGCTGCCGGCCTTCACCTTCCTACACTGCTCTCTCAGCCTGGCTCCAGCTCACTGTGGTGATGGAGGTGACGCACACACACACACGCACACACACACACGCACACACATGCACACACTGATTGTTCTCTTGAGTATATACTGACATTGTCTGCCTGTCCTTCTCTCCCCAGCTGTGTCCATGTTGCTGAGCAATACTGGACTAATGAATCAACTACAAGCTATCCTCTCCTCCTCCTCCCTCTCTCCCTCCCTCTCTCCCTCCCTCTCTCCCTCCCTCTCTCCGTCCCTCTCTCCCTCCTGTGCCCTGCTGTGTTGTGCTCGTCTGCTCCTGTCGTCCCTGGTCACCCTGCAACACACACATTCCAGCCAGGTACAGCAACACACACACACTCCAGCCAGGTACAGCAACACACACACACTCCAGCCAGGTACGCCCTCTGATGACATCTGAGGACCACACACGTGCTACACACCACACAATTGACACAGGAAGCTTGCATGCTACACACACACAGTGCTTAAACAGACTGCACACACACACACACACACACAGGAGTGTTCCAGGCTGCAGCACAAGAAAGCCATATCGTCATGGATACTGGCAGATCCCTCCAGTGTCTAGGGTCTCAGCTAAAACCCTCATTTACAAACTCACTCAGGGCCAAGTCTCCACAACCCAGATCCTCTCACACACAGCTCTTCCAGATCCTCTCACACACAGCTCTTCCAGATCCTCTCAGACACAGCTCTTCCAGATCCTCTCACACACAGCTCTTCCAGATCCTCTCAGACACAGCTCTTCCAGATCCTCTCAGACACAGCTCTTCAAGATCCTCTCACACACAGCTCTTCCAGATCCTCTCACACACACAGCTCTTCCAGATCCTCACACACACAGCTCTTCCAGATCCTCTCACACACACAGCTCTTCCAGATCCTCTCACACACAGCTCTTCCAGATCCTCACACACACAGCTCTTCCAGATCCTCTCACACACACAGCTCTTCCAGATCCTCTCACACACACAGCTCTTCCAGATCCTCTCATCCCATAATGCACCTCCACATAGAGCTGCACCCGTGAGGGAGGCTCCCAGCAGACACAAGAAGAGAACGGAGAACAACCCACAGAACCTGGCATGTTCTCTCACTGACTGGAACACAGAACCCAGCATGTTCTCCTACTGACTGGAACACAGAACAGAGACTTCTCAGACACGGTCTCTTATATAGATCTCTGCTTCCCCTCAGACATGACTCTGTGTGTGTGTGTACCTGTGTGTGTGTGTGATCTCTGCTTCCCCTCAGACATGACTCTGTGTGTGTGTGTACCTCTGTGTGTGTGTGTACCTGTGTGTGTGTGTACCTGTGTGTGTGTGTACCTGTGTGTGTGTGTACCTGTGTGTGTGTGTGTACCTGTGTGTGTGTGTGTGTACCTGTGTGTGTGTGTGTGTGTACCTGTGTGTGTGTGTGTGTACCTGTGTGTGTGTGTGTGTGTACCTGTGTGTGTGTGTACCTGTGTGTGTGTGTGATCTCTGCTTCCCCTCAGACATGACTCATACAAAGTGTCTCTGTGCCGCAAGGCCTTTTTTGTGACACAATATTTTCGTGGCTGAAATTTCGGTGCATCTTTAGAGTGTTTTGTGTTCTGTGCTGTTGCTGTGGTGAAGGTGTTGCGTTGTGTGGTATTGCGTTGTACTGTATTAGGTGATGGTGTATGGCATTGTGTTATTGTGTTATTGTGTTGTTGTGTTATTGTGTTGTTATTGTGTTGTTCAGGTCCACAAGAAAATCAGTCTGAACCTGGAGAGCATGGTTCACACTCTGCTCTGCAGGAAGACACACACACACACTCTGCTGCTGGGTAACTACACAACTACCACTGGCTAACTTGTTAAACATCCACTGGCTAACTATCTTAACTAACCACTGGATCATATATAACTAGATAGCCCAACTCAACTCCTATTGGGTGAGAATCTCTATTGCTTCACTGCCATGTGAGCAGTGTTTTAACTGGTGCAGGAGCTGAGATAGAAGCTCTCCTCTCTCTCTGTCTGTCTCTCTCTGTGTCTCTCTCAATCTGGCTCTCTCTTCTCTCAAACTGTCACTTCATTTATCTCCAACTCACCCTTTCTTTTTCCTCTCTCTTACAGCTCTTCTATCACTCTTTATGGAGACACACACACACACTCTCACACATCTTTGACTATCTGCTCCCTCTGAGAGCTGCAGTGTGTCAGTGAGTGTGGGTGAAGAGTTTAGCTACTGACCTCCAGGTTCCTCTGTGTTTTAACCTTATCCTTCTTTCCTCTTTACAGTCTGTCCATCCTTTCTCTCTGATCTCACCTTTTCCGTGTGACCTCCTACTCTACTCCTACTCTCATCCCTCCTTCTCCTTCATCCCTCCTCTCATCCTTCCTCCTCTCATCCCTCCTCCTTCTCTCCCATCCCTCCTCTCATCCCTCCTCCTTCTCCTCTCATCCTCCTCCTCTAATCCCTCCTCCTCCTCTCTCCCAGCCAGCTCTCTGAAGCTGCTGCAGGCGGTGCTGGATGTGGATGTGTCCTCAGAGCTTGCTGTGTGTGGCCTGTGGGCCCTGTGTCTTTGCTCCAGGCCTGTAGGGGGCGCTGACAGCTGTCTCGACCCCCTGGGCTCCTCTGGGGCCCTGCGCCTGGCCACCGCTCTATACAGCCTGCTGTCTGCAGGTACTCAACACACACCACACACACACAGTCATACAGACAAGCATCTGTCACACATGCATATGTATTCATGTATGCGCAGACACACACAAGGCTATGGGGGAGAGAGACACAAGTGCAGATGCTCATGCACACACACACACACATGCACAATACATACCACTGCCTCTACTGGTTCTAGAGATCTGTAGCTACAGAGAAGAGAAGGAGGAGGAAGGAGGGAGAGAGAGATGTTCTAAGAATGTGTCCCAGAGATCTGAGGTTACAATGAGCACACAGTGCTATAAGCCTCCTCTTCCCTCACCTCTCTCCTCTCCATCCTCCAGCTCCTGTCCAATGTCATCCCCCATCCCTTCTCTCCTGGCTTCTCCTGATCTTCTCTCTCTCTGGTCCTCTGCTCTACAGCTGTCGGGCACAGCAGACTGTATTTCTGGTGTCTGCTCAGTGTGGCGCTGTCAGGGGACAATACATTATTAACCCTCTCTCTCTCTCTCCTTTTCTCTACCTCGTCCAGAATCAGTGTGCCTTCTCTCTCATCTCTCTATTTTTATTTCTCCCTCCGGCTTTAATCTCCTGCACACTGTTCCTGTCTCACTCCCACGTTTTGACTATATGGTTATGTGCATATACTGTATATTCTCACTATTTCTCACTCATGTCGACCTAAGTAAGTTTGCATGTCTTGGCTTCCTCTTCCTCCATCAAACACACACTCACACTTTTGTTTCCTTATATAACTGAATACCCCCCCATCTCTGTCAAACCCCTCCTCCCTCTGGACCTCCCTCTCTCTACCCTCTCCCCCCTCAGAAGCAGCATCTGGTGCTCAGGGTGTCTGTGAGCTGTCTGGGTTCGTTACTGGCCTACCTGCAGAGGAAGAGTCCTCTCACAGGTACCTAACTCTGTCTATGAGTGATGTAACTTGTCTATAGAGGTGAGAGAAAGGAGCAATTCAATTTCCCCTCTCACTCCCTCCCCCTGTCTCCCTCCCTCTCACTCCCTCCCCCTCCCCTTGTCTCCACTCTCTCTCTCTCCCCCTCTCTCTCTCTCTCTCCCCCTCTCTCTCCCTCCCTCTCTCTCCCCTCCCTCCTCACTCCCTCCCCCTCCCCTTGTCTCCCTCTCTCCCTCCCTCTCTCTCCCTCTCTCCCCCTCTCTCCTCCCCCTCCTCTCCCCTCCTCCTCCCCCTCTCTCCTCCCCCCTCTCTCCCCCTCTCTCTCCCCTCCTCCTCCCCCTCCCTCCCCCTGTCTCTATCCCAGCATGTGGTGTGTCAGCCCTGGTGTCGTCTCTTCTCCACTCTCTCCTCCACTCTGGAGAAACCTGCCTGCTACACCCTGCCATTCTCACCCTGCTAAGCCTGGTAACACACACACACACTCACTCACACACACACTCACACACACCACATACACACCAATGTTACCAGGCTGAGCAGGGTGTGTGTGTGTGTGTGTGTGTGTGTGTGCAGCTGGTGGCAGCAGCAGCAGTGTGGTGATGTGGGAGCCAGACCTGAGGAAGGGGCTGAGAAGCCGTGGAGACGAGAGGACTGGAGGAGCTGGAGAGCAAAGCACACAGGCCCTCTCTCTGCTGCTCACACAGGTACACACACACACACACACACACACACACTCTGCTGCTCACACAGGTACACACACACACACACACTCTGCTGCTCACACAGGTACACACACACACACACACTCGGCTGCTCACACAGGTACACACACACACACTCTGCTGCTCACACAGGTACACACACACACACACACACACTCTGCTGCTCACACAGGTACACACACACACACACACACACACACTCTGCTGCTCACACAGGTACACACACACACACACACACTCTGCTGCTCACACAGGTACACACACACACACACACACTCTGCTGCTCACTACAGGTACACACACACACACACACACTCGCTGCTTACACACAGGTACCACACACACACACACTTCTGCTGCTCACACAGGTACAACAACACACACACACACTCTGCTGCTCACACAGGTACACACCACACACACACACTTCTGCTGCTCACACAGGTACACACACACACACCTCTGCTGCTCACACAGGTACACACACACACACACTCTGCTGCTCACACAGGTACCACACACACACTCTGCTGCTCACACAGGTACAAACACACACACACTCTGCTGCTCACACAGGTACACACACCCACACACTCTTGCTGCTCACACAGGTACACACAACACACACTCTGCTGCTCACACAGGTACACACACACACAACTCTGCTGCTCACACAGGTACACACACACACACTCTGCTGCTCACACAGGTACCACGACACACACACACTCTGCTGCTCACACAGGTACACACACACACACACTCTGCTGCTCACACAGGTACACACACACACACACACACTCTGCTGCTCACACAGGTACACACACACACACTCTGCTGCTCACACAGGTACACACACACACACTCTGCTGCTCACACAGGTACACACACACACACTCTGCTGCTCACACAGGTACACACACACACACTCTGCTGCTCACACAGGTACACACACACACACACTCTGCTGCTCACACAGGTACACACACACACACTCTGCTGCTCACACAGGTACACACACACACACACTCTGCTGCTCACACAGGTACACACACACCACACTCTGCTGCTCACACAGGTACACACACACACACTCTGCTGCTCACACAGGTACACACACACACACTCTGCTGCTCACACAGGTACACACACACACACTCTGCTGCTCACACAGGTACACACACACACACTCTGCTGCTCACACAGGTACACACACACACACTCTGCTGCTCACACAGGTACACACACACACACTCTGCTGCTCACACAGGTACACACACACACACACTCTGCTGCTCACACAGGTACACACACACACACTCTGCTGCTCACACAGGTACACACACACACACTCTGCTGCTCACACAGGTACACACACACACACACTCTGCTGCTCACACAGGTACACACACACACACTCTGCTGCTCACACAGGTACACACACACACACACTCTGCTGCTCACACAGGTACACACACACACACTCTGCTGCTCACACAGGTACACACACACACACTCTGCTGCTCACACAGGTACACACACACACACTCTGCTGCTCACACAGGTACACACACACACACTCTGCTGCTCACACAGGTACACACACACACACACTCTGCTGCTCACACAGGTACACACACACACACACTCTGCTGCTCACACAGGTACACACACACACACTCTGCTGCTCACACAGGTACACACACACACACACTCTGCTGCTCACACAGGTACAACACACACTCTGCTGCTCACACAGGTACACACACACACACACACTCTGCTGCTCACACAGGTACACACACACACACTCTGCTGCTCACACAGGTACACACACACACACCACTCTGCTGCTCACACAGGTACCACACACACACACCTTGCTGCTCACACAGGTACACACACACACTCTCTGCTGCTCACACAGGTACACACACACACACACTCTGCTGCTCACACAGGGTACACACACACACACTCTGCTGCTCACGACAGGTACACACCACACACCTCTGCTGCTCACACAGGTACACACACACACACTCTGCTGCTCACACAGGTATACACCACACACCATCTCTGCTCACACAGGTACACAACACACACACTCGCTGCTGCCTCACACAGTACACACACACACACACTCTGCTGCTCACACAGGTACACACACACACACTCTTCTGCCTGCGTACTCACACACTGGGTCTCACACAGGTACACACACACACTCTCTGCTGCTCACACAGGTACACACACACACACTCTGCTGCTCACACAGGTACACACACACACACACTCTGCTGCTCACACAGGTACACACACACACACTCTGCTGCTCACACGGTACACACACACACACTCTGCTGCTCACACAGGTACACACACACACACTCTGCTGCTCACACAGGTACACACACACACACTCTGCTGCTCACACAGGTACACACAAGTCCCTCACTGCCTGTCTTCAGAGTGACAGGAAGTGATTGTGTTCTGGACGTTTTCTCTCCCCTCCTCACCATCTTCTGCTGTTTGCTGCAGTTTCCCTTTGTGCCTCACAGACAGAGCTGTGATGTGTGTGTTTAAGAGAGAGAGAGAGAGACTAGATGTGTGAGTAAGACCAGGGGTTGTTGGATCAAAGATGATCTCATGGGAGATTGTTCTATTTAAACCTCACAGCTTCTATCACCACCAGGCTCCTGTCTGTCATCTCTCTCTCTCTCTCTCTCTCTCTCTTCTCTCTCTCTGTCATCTCTCTGTTGTCCTCTCTCTCTCTCCTCTCTCTCTCTCTCTCATCTCTGTCTCTCTCTCTTCCTTCTCTCTCTGCTTGTCCCCTCTCTCTCTCTCTCTCTCTCTTCTCTCTCTCTCTGTCATCTCTCTGTTGTCCCCTCTCTCTCTCTCTCTCTCTCTCTCTCTCTCGTCTTCTCTCGCTTCTCTCTGTCACTCTCTTGTCCCTCTCTCTCTCTCTCTCTCTCTCCTCTCTCTCTCTGTCATCTCTCTGTTCCCCTCCCTCTCTCTCTCTCTCTCTGTCTCTCTCTCTCTCTGTCATCTCTCTGTTGTCCCCTCTCTCCTCTCTCTCTCTCTCTCTCTGTCTCTCTCTGTGTCCCTCTCTCTCTCTCATCTCTCTCTCTGTCATCTCTCTGTTGTCCCCTCTCTCTCTCTCTCTCTCTCTCTTTCTCTGTCTCTCTCTGTCTCTCTGCTCTCTCTCTCTCTCGTCACTCTCTGTTGTCTCCTCTCTCTCTCTCTCTCTCTCGTCTCTCTCTCTCTTCTCTCATCTCTCGTCATCTCTCTCTCTCTCTCCTCTCGTCTCTCTTTCTCTGTCTCTCTCTCTCTCTCTCTCTCTCTCTCTCTCTCTCTGTCATCTCTCTGTTGTCCCCTCTCTCTCTCTCTCTCTCTCTCTCTTTCTCTGTCTCTCTCTGTCTCTCTCTCTCTCTCTCTGTCATCTCTCTGTTGTCTCTCTCTCTCGTCTCTCTCTCTCTCTCTCTTTCTCTGTCTCTCTCTGTCTCTCTCTTTCTCTTGTTAACCCTACACCGTTCTCTCTTACTACTCAAGTTGGTTTTTCCTCTCCTCTTCCTCTCCTCCCCTCATCTTCCCCCTCTTCCCCTCTCTTCCCCCTCTTCCTCTCCTCCCCCGTCTTCCTCTCCTCCCCAGCTCCAGAGCAGTGTCCTCCACCCCCGCCACTGTCTGAGGAGCAGAGACGCCGGGCTGACGCTCTCATGGAGTCCCTGCCCCCTCTGCCCCCCACTCCCCTCCATCTGCTGACCTCCCAGCCTTCTGTATCCTTCACCACAACACTCACTCACACACACACACAGAGAGAGCGAGGTAGTGTGAGCGAGAGAGAGAGGTAGAGAGAGAGAGAGAGGTAGTGTGAGAGAGAGAGGTAGGGTGTGAGAGAGAGAGGGAGCAGAGAGAGAGAGAGCGAGGTAGTGTGTGAGAGAGAGAGAGGGAGCGAGAGAGAGCGAGGTAGTGTGAGAGAGGTAGTGTGTGAGAGAGAGAGAGGGAGCAAGAGAGAGAGAGAGCGAGGTAGTGTGAGAGAGAGAGAGAGAGAGAGAGCGAGGTAGTGTGAGAGAGAGAGCGAGGTAGTGTGAGAGAGAGAGGGAGCGAGAGAGGTAGTGTGAGAGAGGGAGCGAGAGAGAAGAGCCAGGTAGTAGTGAGAGAGAGGGAGCGAGAGAGAGAGAGAGAGAGAGGTAGTGTGAGAGAGAGAGAGAGAGAGAGGGAGAGAGAGAGGGATCAATAGTGAATGAGAGAGAGGTATCAAGATCACTGAAGTGATATAAGAAGTGCGAGCACCACTTATGAGTCTTTACTGATTACAGATCTTGGATCTAATCTGTGTCAATGTGTTCATCCCTCAGAAAATCATATTTACTTTGCCTCACATCTCTGTCGTCTTTCTGAGCTGTAGACGGTTTTACACACACACACACAGACACAGACACACACACACATACAGCCTCTATAGAAGCTGTCTCATATCCAGAATCTTTAACCCTGCAGCACAGGCAAATTGAAGAGCTTTCCACCTCTCTGTCTGCTTTCACTGTGAGGATGAACACTTCTACTGCAAGAGGATGAAGTTTGGATGGAATCAAATCATTTTGGATGGAATCAAATCATTTATTGATTGCGATGTTTCCATTTATTTGTCTTGATATTGCTCTCAAGAAATCTAGCCTTTTCTGAAGACTTGCCATAGAAGTCAAATTATATTGTACAAGAAGTCTAGCACAGCAACGTATTTCCCTCAAATGAATGAATAAATCATTAAAACATATTTTTAGAAAGATATTTATATATAAAGTTATTTTTATAACATGTTTTTATAGTCTTATATGTTACCGTACCACGGTACGTTACGCCGGTGGACTCGAGGTTGTAGGGGAGTGATTTACCGCGTATGACGAGGCTGTGTGTCTCTCTAAATATTCCGTGCGGAAACCACATCATCCTTCCTCCCATATCGCTGCCTGTCATTTGGCCAAGTCAGTAGCCGGTATGACCCGTGGCGCACAAGGACTGGAGCAAACGAGTAGTGTACGTAAATTAACGATTCAAATGCTACATCGTCACTTGAGGATTGTAACGAGCAATCAAATGCTCGGCTACGTAAATTTGTTATCTCAATGAGAAAAGTAAAAGCGCGACAAATCGCTTATCGTATTGAGGAAGTGATCGTTAACGTTCCGTGGGGTGATTTCTTTTTATTAGATTTTTTTTTACTTCACGGTGAGTGATGAGTTTTTGTCAAATGCCTAGTCGCCACAAGCTGACCGTATCCATCGCATGTCTGGCCATCACCGATGCTAAATAGATGCGTTGATATTGCAAATCAATTTAAGATGAGTAACTTTAAAATCGATGGAATTCAAATCTCAAAGTACTAGTAATCAATTTCCTAACTAGTTGGTGGAATGTTTCGTGATCGACAACAGATCTGTTGAATTTTTAGGTATAGCCTACATAACGTTTTTGTAAACGGTTCTGTCGTGTGAATTTCCTCTTCAGTATCAAAAGTAGCCTGTGTTTTGTAGATGTGAGGGTAGTTTGGATGCCCCTAAACTCATCGGCAAAGCATGCAGCAGGACTGTGTTGAGGGGTCAGAGTTGGGCATGGTCAATCATCCACATTGGTTGGATAAGGAATGCTATCAAGTCGCCGGTGCCCAGTACCACTAGGGCAATACATAGGATGAGGAGGTCGACTCCACCGCTGGAGACCGATGATGTGTCCAACCTGACAGCCTGGATTCCCACACCAGGCTAAGGGGGAGGATAGGATCACGTAGTTTATTATTGTTGCTCAGTATGTTATTCCATTAGGTTCGTGTTTACCTGGGCTGTAACCGCAGGAGAAGGGGTTTAATGCCACGAGGCTAGAGGTCGTTTCGGAGTCGGCGTTGGAGAGGCAGTTGTTATGGGCAGGTTTGTGTTAATGGCCTTGACACACTACATTTCCTATATTTGTGTTTCAAGGCCAGTGCGGTTATGGCTGAACGGCTCTTCAGTGTGATCAGTGCTCTAGCGTGGAGTAAATTTACTCCAAGCTGTAACGGTCTCATTCGTCTGTTTTACGCCGCCCGCTGATGGGATTCCGAGGCCGTAACAAAGTCATTTACTCCGTAATATCTTAAATAATAACTTCATGGATTGTGATGCTAATTGATGACTGTAAACGGTCGAGTTTAGGGTCTTATTCCTTATTCTTCTAGCTGCCCCTCACACACACACACACCCTCTTAAACCTGAATTCCAAACTGGGGTGGACAATCTGTGCTGTTGGCCTGTTGATTGGGTTCAACAGTATGTTGATGACCTTGCTTCTCAGCACCGGCTCCAACCAAATGTGCTGTAGGCCTATTACCCAACGACTGAATTAGCATATGAATTAAATTATGTTCTCTGCCGGTGTTTCTCCTACAGTTGGAGGTTACTGGGAGCTTTTCACATTATTTACTTTAGAGTTTATAAGTGGAGATACTTGTCTGAGGAGAAAAAGACAGAAAGCAGCTTCAAATGTGTTCCCGAGTGCACAAATTCGGCCTAATACAGCCAGCTCTCTTCTGGCTTCTCGTTTTTGCAGACGAATATTCCTGGAAACCCTCTCCAGTGCTGGTGATGGAAGGTTGGAGCAGGTTACACTCACAGTTTATACATTAACTGACACTTTTATCCCAAGCGACGATAGGCCTACAAATAATGCATGTTACCAGGGGAGCGGGGGTCGTTTTAAAAGAGTGAGTAGCAGACTATCCTCAAGACTTCACGGCGGGAGTGTCTTTGGGGATTGGAAGAATGGTGATCTGATCCCAGATTTCATTTCATTCAAGCCTTCTAAATGAATCGATACAAAACATGTAGCTCCTTTCGACCCCCTGGACCACCAGGACCTGTACCAGATATGTACTTCTGCTCAAATACAAAAGGAGTCTTCCTCTAGAGAAACAGACACCAGGGCCTGGTCCCAGATCAGTACTTTTATTCAACGATAAAGCCCTCCTTGAGACCAGGTAGGTTACGTTATTATGTAGCAAAGCCTAACCTGCCAGTCTATGACTTCAGACAAGGTGTCCCTGTAGTGGTGAGGCAAGCCTGCTGGTCTATACATCAGTATGACCTCAGACAGTGCAAGCCTGTTGGTCTATACATCAGTATGACCTCAGACAGTGCAAGCCTGTTGGTCTATACATCAGTATGACTTCAGACAGTGCAAGCCTGCTGGTCTATACATCAGTATGACCTCAGACAGTGCAAGCCTGCTGGTCTATACATCAGTATGACCTCAGACAGTGCAAGACTGTTGGTCTATACATCAGTATGACCTCAGACAGTGCAAGACTGTTGGTCTATACATCAGTATGACCTTCAGACAGTGCAAGACTGTTGGTCTATACATCAGTATGACCTCAGACAGTGCAAGCCTGCTGGTCTATACATCAGTATGACCTCAGACAGTGCAAGACTGTTGGTCTATACATCAGTATGACCTCAGACAGTGCAAGACTGTTGGTCTATACATCAGTATGTATGACCTCAGACAGTGGCTCAGATATCACTGCTCAGTCAGGAGGATGGTGAGAGGAATCTTAACAGTGGACGTCAAGCGTCACTGGTGATCATTCAGTTTCTGATTTCGTTTATTCAGACTATTCTGTCCGTCTCTTCCCAGCTGTTGCCTGTGTCTTTCATTCACCCTTGGCTTCTCCTTGGCAAATCTAAATGACATTCACCAGGAATCCTGCTAGTCCCTTCAGGGCCTAGCCAGACTCCCTCTTCCTCCATCCTCTCGTTCGTCCATCTTTCCGCTCCCCCCTCTTTCCTCACTTTCATTATTCTGTCTCCCCCTCTCATCCTCCCTCTTCTCGTGTCTCTCATTCTCTCTCTCTCTCTGTTCCTTCCTGGGTTGGCTATTACCATCGATGGCCTTGCTGAATTATGCATATCTTTTATGTTTTATCGACATGGTGTGCTCCTCCATCCACACTTTGCTTTTCGACTAACGTTTTCTTTAAAACCGCCTCATCCAATATTCATCTGGCGGGGGGGGGGGCTTTTATTTCTCTTCTTACCCGCCCACCCACCCCTTCCATCTGGTTCAAGTGTATTAACAACCACGGGAGGTAGGGGGGGGGGGGGGGGGGAGGGGGGAGGAACTGTAGAGAATGTCGAGGCGTCCCAGTCCCAAAGCTGGGAGAGGATGGAGTGAGTGTGTGAGAGAGAGAGGATGGAGTGAGTGTGTGTGAGAGAGAGGATGGAGTGAGTGTGTGTGAGAGAGAGGATGGAGTGAGTGTGTGTGAGAGAGAGGATGGAGTGAGTGTGTGTGAGAGAGAGAGAGAGAGAGAGAGAGGGGGAAAGAGTACAGGATAAAGGAAAGCGATGGTGACAAGAGTTTATAAAGTTATTTGGGGGTGTTTCGATGCATCAGGGTTTTGAAGGAGAGAGAGAGAGATTTGTCACTGTCAGTTCTGCAGCACGCTGTGCAGAAGCTCAAAGAAACATTGTACCTGAAAATGAAATTGACAGTTAACCTTGCCCTCTATCGTGTGTGTGTGTGTTAGCAGAGTGCCTCTCTGTCGCCCCCTGCTGGCCATGCTGAGTGTGTGCTCTGTGTTCCTGCTGGTGGCGGCCACAGCCTCGGCCTCTGCAGATCCAGACACACACAGACATGACTCCAACCTGGAGATCTGTATCCTCTTATACACTGTGTGTGTGTGTGTGTCGCCAATCTACTTCTACTAGCTGTGGTTCCTTGTGTATGTGTTGGACTATGTGTGTGTGTACGGTACTCTGTGTGTTACGGTCATCCTTACCCCCTCCTGCCAGACAAGCGCCTGTTTGAGACAAAGAGGAAGGATCAGCTGAACGCCCTGAAGAACCTGGTGGAGCTGAACGACATCAACCAGCAGTACAAGATCATAGACATCATGCTCAAAGGCTTGTTCAAGGTACTGGCTGGGCTGGGCCCTGCCTCAGGCCTTGACACACACACACACACACACACACACAGGGCTGTGGACGAGGGTTGTCACTGGCAGACCTTCCTCAGTGTAGCTTGTAACAATGGGGCTGATTAAGGAAACGGTACCATCACTTAGACTAGAAATCTATAACGTCTGAACATTCATTGGAAGTCTAAGTCTTTTGTGATTGCATGAGTAGAATCCCGTTGTTAGGTACAGAAAGTCCTGCTGATTGAGGCTGTGGTTGATTAGCTCTGATGTTATTGACATGATTATTATATTGTTGTGTGTTGATGCTGGAGTAGCAGTGTGCTGGAGGCTGCCGTCCTCTAGGTCTGTTAACGCCTCATGGACGACCTGCAGTACGTACACTATCAACACACCCTCAGCGGTCAGCATTTGTGGTGTGTGTGTGTGTGTGTGTGTGTGTGCATGCGCGTGTGTGTGTGTGTAGGTGCTGGAGGATTCCAGAGCGATCCTAATTGCAGCCAACATGCAGCCTGATGACCCATTCCCCATGGACGACAAGATCAAAGAAGGTCAGGCTGCCTCCTCTCCTAACCTCTCTTCACTTTCCTCATCTCCTCCTTCCTTTCCTCTCCACGCCTGTCCTCTCCTTTCCTCCCCCTCCCCTCCTTCTTTCACTCGATACTAATGCAGTTTGTCTTGTGCCTGCTCCTGCGCCTGGCTCACATCCCACATCTCTCTCTCTCTCTCTCTCTCTCTCTCTCTCTCTCTCTCCCTCTCCTCTCTCTCTCTCTAAGTCCTTTCCTCCAGTGTGTCGTATCCGACACAGCCCCCCATCCTCTCTGTAGTTTCAAAGTGTCCTAGCCCATATTCATTCCACCTTATTCCATCCATCCACCCCCCCTCCCGCCCCCCACCACCATTCTCTCTCTCTCTCTCTCTCTCTCTCTCTCTCTCTCTCTCTCTCTCTCTCTCTCTCTCTCTCTCTCCCCCCCATCTCTAGTTCTCATTTTAGCCTGGCAGCTTCTAAGCTTCAGGATTTTGTGTCTATTCATGTGTGTGACATGTTTTGCAGATTCCTTCTCACTGCTGCAAATCATTAACCCCCTTCTCCTTCTCTCCCATCCTCTCTCCCTCGGCCACCTATCTTTATCTCGGCCCTCCCTCCCCCCCGCTCCGGCTCTCTCCAGCCTACTCCCATGTGGTGGAGAACACGGCGTTCTTCGGAGACGTGGCGTTGCGGTTCCCCCGTATCGTCCACCATTACTACGACCGCAACTCTGAGTGGGGGGGGGCTGCTGCGCTGGGGGCTGCGCTTCTGCAACCTCACGGGGGTCTTCACTGGGGGGCACACCAGCACGTGCTCACACTGGTGAGAAGGGGGGGGGGGGGGTTTGCACAGGAATACAGTCTATTCAGTGTACTCAAAACTTTGTTGCATACTACTAACTTTAATATGTGAGCGTAACACAGGTGAAGGTAGCACAGGTGAGCGTAGCACAGGTGAGGGTACATTTACATTTAGTCATTTAGCAGACGCTCTTATCCAGAGCGACTTACAGTAAGTACTGGCACATTTCCCCCGAGGCAAGTAGGGTGAAGTGCCTTGCCCAAGGACACAATGTCATTTTGCACAGCCGGGAATCGAACTGGCAACCTTCTGATCAACCTTACTAGCCCGATTCCCTAACCGCTCAGCCACCTGACTCCCCAGGGTAGCACAGGTGAGGGTAGCACAGGTGAGAGTAGCACAGGTGAAGGTAGCACAGGTGAGGGTAGCACTGGTGAAGGTAGCACAGGACACGCGGTACCTTTTTCTACTCCTGCTCATGTATATCTTCTACCCCTCTCTTTCCTTCCCCTTCCTCTCTCTCTTTCCTCCCTTCCTCCCCCTTCCTCTCTCTCTTTCCTCCCTCCTCTGTCTCAGATGTCGCAGGAGCTGGGAATAGCAGAGAAATCTCCTGACTTCACCAACCCCTACCGCACGGAGAGAGACGATGTGAGTTCTGCTCTGAGTAGCTCTCAGCCTCACCGAGCACCTCTCTGACTGTTCCAGTTCCTGCCCTACCTCCCCTGACAATACACACGCAAGTACCTACACGGAAACACTCTCTCTAACTCTCACACACACTCCAACTTCCTCTGTCTCCGTGTCCCAGGTGCTTCACACTGCTGAGGCCTTTCAGAAGATCCTGAGGGAGGAAGAGAAGAGGAGGAGGAAGGAGGAGAAGAGGAAAGAGATCAGAAAAGGCCCACGCATCTCTCGCTCCCGCACTGAGCTATGAGACTGTACCTCAGCATCCTGGGAGCATGGGAGGAGAAGAGAGGGGGAGGAGAGGAGGAGGAGGAGTGGAGAGGAAGGGAGGAGGAGGAGCGGAGGAGTGGAGAGGAAGGGAGGAGGAGGAGGAGCGGAGAGGAAGGGAGGAGGAGGAGGAGCGGAGGAGTGGAGAGGAAGGGAGGAGGAGGAGGAGCGGAGAGGAAGGGAGGAGGAGGAGGAGCGGAGGAGTGGAGAGGAAGGGAGGAGGAGAGAACGTTTGAAGGAATAGCCTTGAGGCAGAAGGGGGAGAGTTAACTAATGAGCTCTGTCCAGGTATAAAATAGCAGGACACAGGAACGAATATAGTCCAGGAGCCTTCTGTAGAAGGGGATTTGAAAAGGGAAAACCATTTTGATAACTTGATTACAAATAAATGTACTTTGGAATATAATTCATTTGAATATGATGAATTTACAAGAACAACTTCAAATAGAGATTGCTATGTGTTATGATGTTTCAACTTTACAATTACACTGTATTATCAAACACTACAAACAAGCACTGACTTAATTCAATTTAGCCTCAATTTGTATAGAAGAATGTATGTGGTTTACCCATACAGCCAAGCTTAAAATACAATGCTTGGAAATAGGTAGTTTTGCTGAATTCATTCATATTTTTTTCCCCTTTCTGTTAGTTGTTAGTTGTAATTATGATATTTCGCTGTGATTGATGGTCCGGTTGTGCGATCTGTGCCTGGCAGTGTGCGCGAGCTCCCGGCCTTCTCTGAGGCAGACTTCAGAACACCTTGTGTGTCCGAAAAGGTGGTTTATCTGGCAGCTGGGTGTGGATGACAGTGTGTGTGTGTTCGTTCTTTAAGTCTGTATTAAAGAATTAAACATGTTTTACCAAAGCTGAGAAGGGAGAGTGACTGTATCACGAGCTACTGTAAGTATAGTCTAACTGCCTGTCAACATCCATCTTCATTAGAACATTTAAGTGTTGTCGAATTATCCTGGCTTAATTCAGGCATCAAATAGGCCTACTGTAGATGATCCCCTCATGTTAATTGGTTTAAAAATGTCCTTGTCATTCATGGTGCAGCAAATCCGTATTTCAAAGGTAACGATATATTGCATTTAAAGAAATGGTGGCGATATTTGAGACAGTTTTGTAAATGCGACTGTTATTTGTATATTTAAAGAAATTATAATTGCTGAGATGTTATCACATGATAATAAACACGCCTATTGTCGTTTTATTACATTTGATTAAATATTATGTCATTATTCAAAGAAAATGTGTTCACTGCACTTCACAGAGAGAGACCAAAGGGGGGCGCCTTGTTCGACAACGTCCTCTTTATTCGAATCTAATTTACTTTTGCCTTGAACTACAGACAGTTGCTGAACAGACTAAAGAAAGCCTGAATGTAGCTGGCGTAATAACCTTTAGAAGACGAGGATGTCTCTTTCCAAAGAATCAGGTATGCAAATCCTCATGATCAAATTTAACGTAGGTGTTTCGGACTTCAGAAAGCAGACTGGAAATTAATCTGAACAACAACAAAAAAGTCAGCTAACAATAGCTAGAAATTTAGCTGTCAACAACACAAGCTACGATCCGCGACTACACTATACTAACAACAATCTAAATTATATCCTTAAATCACTGTGATCAATGATCTCTCCTGATCATTTTCTAATGTTTGTTCTTTGATGTTACGAGCTAGATTGGAACAAGCTAATCGAAGCTAACGATAGTGCTAGCTAGCTGACTTGTAAACAATTACGAACAAAAGTGTTGTGCGCAGCAAATAGCGGGGAACGTTCCAAGGCTTTCATAATAATGATTGTGTTGCACAGCCGTGGGATTTCAAAAGCAGAATGGTGAGTAGGGCTAACTGCTAACTTTAGCAACCCAAAACTACTGTTACCGTAACTTTGTATGTATGTTGTGTTAAGAGTAAGAGATACGCCACACTAGCTAACCGTATAAAGGAGCTTTGTTAGTTTGGTTTTGTTGTCTGTCAATCCTGCACACATTGTTGTCTTTCCCCCAGGAGGGAGAGGAGGAGGAGGGGGAGGCTCAGACCGGGATGTCCAGGCCGAGGAAGAGGATGACACAACAACCAGAGGGACAGAAGAACTCAGGCTCGTTCTGATCGGTAAAACCGGGTCTGGGAAAAGCGCCTCCGGCAACACCATCCTGGGCCACAAACACTTCCTGTCTGAGCTGAGTGCCCGCTCCGTCACACAGGTGTGCGAGCAGGGCCAGTGCCGATCTGGAGGAGGAGGAGGGAGCCCCGGGGGGAGGAGCGGGGAGGAGGAGGGTGGTGGTGGTAGACATGCCTGGGTTCGGAGACACGCGTCTGCAGGAGGAGGAGACTCACGCTGAGATAGCCAAGTGTGTGACCCTCTCCGCCCCTGGCCCCCACGCCTTCCTCCTGGTCATCCCGCTGGGCCGCTACACCCAGGATGAGGCGCGGGCCGTCCACGAGATGGCGCAGATATTCGGGGAGGGTGCGGTGCGTGACCACACCCTGGTTCTGTTCACCCATGGGGATGACCTGGAGGGGAGGGGGATAGAGGGGTACCTGAGGAAAGAACCCCAGGAGGAGCTGAGGGGTCTGGTAGACAGGTGTGGGGGGAGGTACCACGTCCTGAACAACAGAGACCCTGGAGATGTCCAGCAGGTCAGGGAGCTGCTGAGGAAGGTGGAGAGCATGGTGGAGGAGAACGACGGAGGCTTCTACACCAACGCTATGTTCCTGGAGGCAGAGGCGGCCATTAGAGAAGAGCAGGAGAGGATGGTGTTGGCGATGGAGAGAGGCCAGGAGGAGGGAGAGGAGGAGGCCAAAGTTTCTAAAAGAAGGAAGTGTGATCTCGATTGGGAGGGGCTGAGAGGAGGGGTAGGGGAGGGCGGCTCAGGAGGAGGGGTGAGGATGAGAGGCCCGGAGAGGGGAGGGTCTGGGGGAGAGGGGAGGGAGGAGTGGAGGCTGGAGAGGTGGACGGAGGAGAGGAGAGGGAGTGCCCTCAGCCTCCTGAGTGACAGGGCAGAGAGGGGGTGGAGACAGTTTGAAGGCAGGCGTGGCGGGGTCGTGAGTCACAGCAGGAGGCCGTCCTTCCGCTCAGCCCTGTCTCGCTTCCGGAGGGAGGCGGCCCTCTCCGGGAAGGTTCTGGAAAGGGTGAAGATCCTGGTGGCGGCCGGGGCCACGGGCATGGTGGTGGGGGCGGTGTTCGGGGCAGCAGCCCCGCTGGCGGCGGCTGCAGGGGCAGCGGCTATGGGGAACACGGTGGGCTTCGCCGCAGGACAGCTGGCCGGTATGTCAGTGGCGGGGGGCACCGGGATGGGGAAGGCCGTGGGGGCCATAGTGGCGGCAGCGGCCGGGAAGACAGCCGTGGCGCTGGGCGCGGCCACCGGGGGGCTGCTGGGGGGGTCCGTGGGCGCCCTGGCCGGGGCGGAGGCTGCCGGGCCAGGGGAGGCAGCTCTGGATGCCCTGGGGCAGGTGAGCCTGATGGGGGCGGCGGCAGTGGGGGTGGCAGCCGGGGTGGGGGGCGCTGTGGGGGTTGGGGCTGCCCTGGGGGTGGCCCTAGAGGGGGCCACTGTCGGCGTCACTGCCCTGAACGGGGCTGGTACAGCTGCTGTGGGGGCGGTCGGTGTAGCTAACTCTACTGTAGCACAGGGGGCGGGACAGGTAGCTGCCCTAGCGGGGCAGAATGCTGTCACCACCGGGGGCAGTGTTGCTGCTGGAGCCATCCAGTGTGCAGGGGCTGGAGCGGCAGGGGCCACTGTGGGGGAGGCGGTGGCAGCCGGGGGGGTCATGTCGGACGCCGTGGGCACCATGGGGGCCACGGCACGCATCCTGACGGCGGTGGCAGAGATCGGGAAGGCTGCGGCGGGCATGGCTCTGGCGGGAGGCCTGGTGGTCAAGGTGGTGAGGGAGAAGGTCAGGTCCACCATGGACAACAACCACTCAGAGAGGAGGTCCTACGAGATCTACTGGAACAAATGAGGGACAATCAGAACAGCTCCAAACAAGAGAAGAGCTGGAAGATCCTTCATAGGACGGCTCCATCTCCACACAACCTTCAAAGTTTGGATTCTGGTTGAAACTGGTTTATGTCTTAGCACCTTATCACAATCAGACTTTATTATAGCGCTTGGCTATCTACTTCTTACACTCCTGCACACATAACTGACAGTGTTAAGTATATCTGTTTTGGGGTTATTAATGATCCATAGACAAGGATTTACCTAGAAAGTGAAGTATTTATGCAGTAAAAGCACAATTCACGGTTTTTGAAATGAAGTTAACTAATGTGCACTTACAATATTTGTATTTTTTGGTGTGCACTAACAGTATTTATAGAATGGATTTTCAGAGCTGTTTTAATATTGATGCATTTAAAATTATATTAACAAAAATTACTGTTAGCAAAATAGGAGACTTATTTAGCAGGAATTGCAGTTATTGTGCACTTGACATGTTCACAGTTATGAACTGTGACTGAATTGTAATGGTTGTTATGACTTTTGTTGTTATGACATCCTTAACTGTTGGACAGTTGTGACAGTTGCCTTTTTGCTTTTTGGGATGGAACCAAAAGATAAACATGTTTCACAGGAATCTGAAATGGTCTGTTGTTTTTTATTATGTAAAATTGCATGAACTCGTCCACTCACAGGTGCAAGTAATTGTTCTGATTGATGTACATATTATCACTATTACGTAATGTATAGTGGGCTAATAATACATTTATTGTATGTATTATACACACTACATTCCCCCAAGCGGCGGATATACAGTGTTGAAACGTAGGCTGTAATGGGCGGAGTCTAGCCAGCTGGCCCTATAGGCGCTGTGGTAGTATCAGGCCACAGCAAAGGTGGCTATTTGATTGGTTAGTGCTGCCTCGTCTCATGCTTATACAGGCTGTGTTTGTGAATGACGTAAAGGAGGGGAAAACAAGAAGATGGCGTCTTCAACATTGTTAATGTTTTTATTTGTACAGAAGTCCGCCTCTCCGAGGCGCTCGTGAATTGTATCAATTTATCTGATAGTACATTTATAGTCTAACAGATAAGATAAAGCCTCGGTTGACGTTAGTGACGGCCAAACAGCTCTCCCGTCATTGGTTCTCTTCGACAACCCGGCTCCGGTATAGACCGGAGAGGCGAGCCTCACTTACAGGATGGACAGCAGGCAGCACATCCCGTCTCTGGAAAACATGGACCCTACGCTGTCAGAACTGGGCAATGAATTTACTTTGGGGGATATCGATGGTAAGAAAGTCGTTTGTGTTATTGTTGTGTTTCTGGAGTTACGACTTGTTTCCGCTCAGTCCGGAGCGCTGCCTCGCGGACCTCACGAGTCACATAGAATGAGCATCATGTGTCAAATCCAGGGTTTAACCTAGATGCGCAGTAGTCCAATTATCAAATGATACTTATGTCTATATACAAAAAATCCTGTTGTTTGTGGAACGAAAAATACGGAAATAAAAATGCTATTCAGATTAACGTGCTTGTGGTGCCGTGACACCTGTCATCAGTTTAGAAAATTCCAAAATATTCTGCGTTAAACTGGTGAAATCAAAAGTTTGGGAAAGTTTCTCATAAATGATGCATATTTTCCGTCTAGCCTTCCAGAAGTGTTCGTTGCATAGCTGAATAGTTTTGTGTTCGCGTGGGTGGTTGTCAAACTTTCCAGAAGAGCGTGACTTAACAGAATAGAACATTAGAATAGAAGTGAATGACGAGACCATTTTTAAAAGTCATGGTTGTGGAACAGAAGAGTGAGAATTCATTTTCAATTAATCAACAACAACAAAATCTGCAGACTCTCATTCTTCAAATTCAAATTTTAATAATAAACAGTAGGCTACCTGGAAATATATTATTCATCAACCAGCCCAAAAAATATAAATAATAGATGCACTTTTTCAGACATTCAGGATTTCACAACACAGAGTCTTTATAATGGAGCACTGTCAAAACACCCTTACTGTCAACTGTGACTGGTGACAAAGGCCCCCTTGGCCCCCCTTGGTCCCCCCTCTGCCTGTCGGCCCCCCTCTCGCTCCAGTGTCCAGGCCCCCCTCTCGCTCCAGTGTCCAGGCCCCCCCTCTCGCTCCAGTGTCCAGGCCCCCCTCTCGCTCCAGTGTCCAGGCCCCCCTCTCGCTCCAGTGTCCAGGCCCCCCTCTCGCTCCAGTGTCCAGGCCCCCCTCTCGCTCCAGTGTCCAGGCCCCCCTCTCGCTCCAGTGTCCAGGCCCCCCTCTCGCTCCAGTGTCCAGGCCCCCCTCTCGCTCCAGTGTCCAGGCCCCCCCTCTCGCTCCAGTGTCCAGGCCCAGCTGAGTGTGCATTGTCCCCAGAGCTCAGCAGCTAGATCACATCCTGTTCAGGTCTTATCAAAACAAGGTTGATCCCTTTAGTCCCTATGTGAAACGACGGGACTGCAGGCTGCAGGCGTCACCGGATTTCAATTAGAGCGGAATTTCACTGAACGCCAAGTTACCAGATACAGACAGAGAGAGAGAGGCATTGATGGAGTGATGACTGGAGGGAGGGGGATAGATCAAATGTCATGTTAAGTATCAGCACATTATTAGATTGTTATCAGACATGTGAGAGAAGTTCAGATTTGTCACCGGTCATTCTAACCCTAACCCATTCTACATCAGTAGGTTCTCCCTGCTCGTGAGGCTGTGAGTAGTGGGGGTCGTGAGGCTGTGTGGGGGTCGTGAGGCTGTGTGGGGGTCGTGAGGCTGTGTGGGGGTTGTGAGGCTGTGTGGGGGTGGGGGTCGTGAGGCTGTGTGGGGGTCGTGAGGCTGTGTGGGGGTGGGGGTCGTGAGGCTGTGTGGGGGTCGTGAGGCTGTGTGGGGGTGGGGGTTGTGAGGCTGTGTGGGGGTGGGGGTCGTGAGGCTGTGTGGGGGTCGTGAGGCTGTGAGTAGTGGGGTCGTGAGGCTGTGAGTAGTGGGGGTCGTGAGGCTGTGAGTAGTGGGGTTCGTGAGGCTGTGTGGGGGTCGTGAGGCTGTGTGAGTAGTGGGGTTCGTGAGGCTGTGTGGGGGTCGTGAGGCTGTGTGAGTAGTGTTCTACCGGGGCGTCAGAGCAGAGAGCCGCTGGGCCCGTTCCTCTGGAACCTGTCTGTCTGGTCCCGTAGCGCCGGCAGTCTAGAAGGTTCTCCTGCCACTTCTCTCATTACATAACGTGTCTCTCTGCTGAGCTTCCCCCTCTGACGGCTTTATCTCTTTGTATCTCGCTTGTCCTCTGGTCAGGGGGGGAGGGGGGGGGCAGGGGGGAGGGGAGGAAGGGGGTCAGGGGGAGGGGGGGCAGGAGAGGAGGGGGGCAGGGTGGGCAGGGGGGAGGGTTTTGTTCTGTCCCTCTGCTGAAAGCCAACTCCCTGTGTGTGTGTGTGTGTGCGTGTCTGCGTGGGTGGGTGCATGAAAATCTGTCTCTGTGTGTCCACATTTTTGAGAGCGAGTGAGAGAGAGAGTGCAGTCTGGGGATGAGTGTGTCTGTGTGTGTGTGTGTGTGGCCCACTAGATGGAAATTCAGTTGGGTTTAATTAGCAGGCGTTTACCAAGACATGTTTGGAAAGGAAGCTTGGCTCAGGTGATTCTGGACCCAACCATGCAGTCTCTTCAATACCTCACCAGTGTGTCTGAAAGCCAAGAAGGGCTGGCCTTGACTACCCTAGTCTCTCCAATCTGTGACTGCAGTATAGTGAGGTCAAGGCCACTTACAGAACAGTGGTGTTTTAACCCAGATTGCTTGCTGAAAGTCCGACATCCACAACACAGTCAAGTAACTCCAAAGTACACAGAGATGTTGCTCTGCATGTGGACTCTTCAGGGACACAACTTTACGTGATAATATCATGTCAGGTGCTGTGTAACTTTACATGATAATATCATGTCCGGGTGTTGTGTAACTTTACATGATAATATCATGTCCGGGTGTTGTGTAACTTTACATGATAATATCATGTCCAGGTGTTGTGTAACTTTACATGATAATATCATGTCCGGTGCTGTGTAACTTTACATGATAATATCATGTCAGGTGCTGTGTAACTTTACATGATAATATCATGTCCGGTGCTGTGTAACTTTACATGATAATATCATGTCCGGGTGTTGTGTAACTTTACATGATAATATCATGTCCGGTGCTGTGTAACTTTACATGATAATATCATGTCCGGTGCTGTGTAACTTTACATGATAATATCATGTCCGATGCTGTGTAACTTTACATGATAATATCATGTCCGGGTGTTGTGTAACTTTACATGATAATATCATGTCCGATGTTGTGTAACTTTACATGATAATATCATGTCCGGTGTTGTGTAACTTTACATGATAATATCATGTCCGGTGTTGTGTAACTTTACATGATAATATCATGTCCGGTGTTGTGTAACTTTACATGATAATATCATGTCCGGTGTTGTGTAACAAAACAATGGCTGTTTGTTACTCTGTAGGAATGCAGTGGCTTAACTAGGTACAATACAAGGAAGAACAGTTAGGAAACCATAATGGCAAAACGTCACGGACATGTTCCAAACAAAGTGTCCTGATGGGTTGTGAATCTGTCCAGTGGTCTGAGCCAGACTGGCTTCACATCTGCTGCCAGCTGCCATTCTAGAGAAGTGATCATGTGTACATTACTAGAGAACACCAGCCAGGACTTTATCTCACTTCCTCTTTCACCTAGTTGCTATTGTCACCCAGGTTATCTGTGTTAGATGACCTTAGTCTGTCAGCTGCTAGGTAACCTTGGCCTTTCTCAAGGCTAGCTATACAACAGCTCCACCATACACAGTAATGGCTTATTTCCCTATCTGGCCTCCCTGACTCTGGGCCAGAACAGTAGCCGTATTGCAAGTCAAGGCCTGGGTCAGGAACCTTGAGTTAGTCACCATTATCTTGTCCTTGGCAACAATCTGGCTCAGAGTCTGAGATCTCTTCAGTCAAGGACATGTTAGTGTGATCAGATCATGTTAGTGTGATCAGATCATGTTAGTGTGATCAGATCATGTTAGTGTGACCAGATCATGTTAGTGTGACCAGATCATGTTAGTGTGATCAGATCATGTTAGTGTGACCAGATCATGTTAGTGTGATCAGATCATGTTAGTGTGATCAAATCATGTTAGTGTGACCAGATCATGTTAGTGTGATCAGATCATGTTAGTGTGATCAGATCATGTTAGTGTGACCAGATCATGCTTCCAGTCATTTGAGTTAGCAGTGACTTAGTCATGAACAAGTAGTAAGTACCGGATCATTCCTGAGTCAGTAGGGAGCGTGTGTGTGTGTGTGTGAGGTGGACTAAGCTGCAGTACCTGAGCCTCAGGTGTCTCAGGTGTCTGGGGAAGGGATGTGCTACAGCAGGGGTGGGGGGGGGGGGGGGTGCTTAATGTTGCGGGACGGACTGGGAGTAAAAATAGGGCATGCACATTCTATGTTTGATGTGATGCTAGTTCGTGAGAACTATTATCTATACTGCACAATTGCATACTTGTCTGAAATCAGGTATTTTTGGAATCAACTTTTCGCCGGGTTTAGAGCACGCCATGTTTTTCGCTAAGGAAGAAACAGGGTACTGTTAGCAAATCGATTAGCCTGCGTTGTTGCGAATGACACACACAACCTGACCCACAGAGGTTGCCAACTTTCAGTGAGTGAGTTGTCATGGTGATTACAGGCTCATGATTGGACCTTTGTATTGGACAAGTAAGATACAAACCACATTTAGTTGGAACAAAAAGATGTGCCGGTTAAAATGGAAACGTTCCGTCAAAATGAATTAATTCCATAATAATATATCGGTTATAGGTCTGGGTCCGGATAGGGAACCGCCTGGGTCCGGTCCCAGGACCGCGGTCCGCCAATTAGTGACCCCTGTGCTACAGTATCCTAGTGATCGATCTCTCATGTGTGAGGAAGCATGAAGCATTAACCACGCTCCTCAGGGATGGTTCACCCGTGCAGCGACACAGTGACGGCTTAAGGAACTAGGACACTTTTATGTCTTTATTGGACTTGATGACGCACTGTGGTTTTTCTCAGTGATAAGAAACACCGAACAGATTCAGGGAAACGTAGTAGAATTATGTCGTTTTATGCTTCCCTTTTTTTTCACTTTGCTTTCCATTATATAATATCCATTTATAACTTTATTCATTTATTATTATTATTATTATTCAAACTTCAATTATTATGTGTGAAAAGCTTATTTAAACTCAAAACCATCCCTTTTTGGTGCTCCCTCCCCTCTCCCTTCCTCTCCCTCCCTCTCCCTTCCTCTCCCTCCCTCCTCTCTCTCTCCCTCTCCCTCTCTCTTCCTACAGAGATGGTCCAGTTCATCAGTAACCAGGTGGGGGATTTTCCAGACCTCTTCGATGACCAGATGCCCTCCGCAGGGTCCCTCCAGTCGGGGCCAGCATCCACCAACCCAGCCCCCCCCAAGACCCCCAGCACCCCCACTACCTCCCCCGTCTACCAGCCCAGCAAGGGCACCCTCATTCCCTCAGGGATGCTGACCCCCCAGTCCATGCCCCTCACCCCGCCCCAGACCCCCATCCAGACCATCTCGGCTGGGCAGCACCACGTGACCCGTACCCCTCCCCTGCTCCAGCCCCGGCCCCAGGTTCAGCCCCAGCACATCCAGCCCCATCCCCAGCAGCAAGCCCAGCCCACCATCCAGGTCCACACCCAGGGTCTCGCCCTGCAGACCCAGACCTTCCCGGTCCACACCCTGGTCCAGACCCACAACCAGACCATGCCCATCCAGACCCAGGCCCAGACCGTCATGATCACCTCCAACGGGGGCCAGTCCCGCTTCATCCAGAACCCGGTCATCTGCCACCAGAGCCCCACCACGGGCTTCCAAGGTCAGGGGGGAGGGGGGAGAGGGAGTGGGGGTGGAAGGACTAACGCTGTTGTTCTAGGAAGGGGTGTCTCATTAAAACATTTACATTACATTTACATTTATGCATTTAGCATAAATGCATAAATGCTTTTATCCAAAGCGACTTCCAAGAGAGAGCTTTACAAAAGAGCATAGGTCACTGATCATAACGAGATAGCCCCAAACATTGCGAGCAGCCAAAACATGAATTATACATTGTGAAAACCAAATAAGTGCCAAAGGGAAGAACCATAAGAGCATGCAGTTAAACAAGTTACAATTAAACAACATGAAACTCAAAAGTGCAAGTGTACCTGGAGAATTTTATATAATCCTGTAGAATTTAATATAACCTGTAGAATCAGTTATATGATTGGCTTGTTACTGATTTATTCTCTTTTTTTTTTCATCTGCCCGCAGTCCTCCAACCACAGATGCAGAGCATTATGACGTCACAGCAGGTCCAGCCAATGACCATCCAGCACCAGCGTGTCCTGACACAGAATGGCCAGACCATCCAGACCATCCAGACGCCCACTACAGTTCACACCATGCAGCCGCAGATGCAGCAGGTGAGGGACCTGGACACACCAAGGCCTCACAATGGCTCGCAACACTGACAACACACACGTGGATATTTAGCATTTTCTACTTTCCTGACAAAAAATATTGTTTTGAGGGGAGGTTACTTGAAATTATTGAAATGAACTGAACCCTTGTTGTCCCTCCCTCCCTCAGCTCCTGGTTCACCAGCCTCAGATTCTGAAGACAGACTCTCTGGTTCTGACCACTCTGAAACCAGATGGGACCCAGGTTCTGTCCACCATGCAGAACCCCAACGGGATCACCACCCTGACCACGCCCATCCAGACCACCTCTCTGCAGGTTCCTGTGAGTCTTCCTCTCTGATCACATTGTCTTCAGGAGGCTGATCCTGAACTCCCTTTTCCTTCTTCTCAACTTCCTGTCCTCCTCTCTCCACCTCTATTAACTTCCTGTCATCATGCCTTCCTCTTCACTAACATTAACTTCCTGTCATCATGCCTTCCTCTTCACTAACATTACCTTCCTGTCATCATGCCTTCCTCTTCACTAACATTACCTTCCTCTCTTCCACTCTCCTCCTCCCCCTCTCTCAGACTCTGATGAGCAGCAACATCCTGACCACCATGCCCGTCATGATGGGCACCGACAAACTACCAATCAAACAGCTGCAGTCGGGTAACGCCCACTGTGGAGGCGGGATCAGACAAATAATGGACCATAGCCAGATGATGGGGGTGGGGCCAGGGGGCGTGGTGAAGGAGGGGGAGAAGAGGACCACTCACAACATCATTGAGAAACGGTACAGGTCGTCCATCAACGACAAGATCCTGGAGCTGAGGGACCTGGTGATGGGCAACGACGCCAAGGTTAGTCTGACCAGAGCCCAGGCTAACATGCTAACATGCTAACATTATGACTTCATGGTTAGTCTGACCAGGGCCCAGGCTAACATGCTAACATTATTACATTTACATTACATTTACATTACATTTATGCATTTAGCAGACGCTTTTATCCAAAGCGACTTCCAAGAGAGAGCATTACAAAAGAGCATAGGTCACTGATCATAACAACGACTATGATTATGACTTCATGGTTAGTCTGACCAGGGCCCAGGCTAACATGCTAACATTATGACTTCATGGTTAGTCTGACCAGGGCCCAGGCTAACATGCTAACATCATGACTTCATGGTTAGTCTGACCAGGGCCCAGGCTAACATGCTAACATTATGACTTCATGGTTAGTCTGCTAAGGTATATGCTAACATTATGACTCTGTTGTGAAGCTCAAGTCTAAGGTTTCTGAATCCCAGCTCTAAATCCTGTTTGCAGATGCACAAGTCAGGTGTGCTGAAGAAAGCCATCGACTACATCAAGTACCTCCAGCAGGTCAACCACAAGCTGAGGCAGGAGAACCTGACCCTGAAGATGAAGAACAGTACGTGTGTGTGTGTGTGTGTGTGTGGGGGGGGGGGGGGGTATGGGTCTAAGGGTAGATGTTATGGATTCAGGGGTGGGGGGATTGGGACTATAGGGACCAAGTCTCCAAACACGATGTTGACTTGTCTTGCTCTTTCTCTCTCCTTTCATCTTTCTTCCCCTCCATCCATACCTTCATCTATTCCTCTGCTTTCTTTACCCCTTCCATCTCTATCTCCCTCCCTCTCACCACCTCCCCCCCTCCCTCTCCACCCCTCCCTGTCCCAGAGTCCGTGGTGTGTCTGTCGGAGGATGTGGAGATGAAGGCGGAAGTGGTGATGTTGTCTCCTCCTGCCTCAGAGTCAGAGTCAGGCTCCAACTCTCCTCAGTTCTCTCCCTACTGCATCGACTCAGAACCTGCCAGTCCTCTGCTGGACCACGAGCTGGTGAGCTGGACACTGCATGGGAAGAAACACACACACACACACACACCAACATTCTGCAACCCGCCTCCTCCATTTACATAATTATTCTCTCTCTCTCTCTCTCTCTCTCTCTCTCTCTCTCAGGTTAAGTGTGAGCCTGACTCGCCCCCCTCAGTGGGAGTGATGGATCGGTCTCGTCTGCTGCTGTGTGCCCTGACCTTCCTCTGCCTGTCCATGAACCCCCTGCCCTCCCTCCTGGGGCCCGAGACCCCAGGCAGCCCCGGCCTGGCCCCTGGGCACGGGCCCTCCAGGACCCTGGTCTGGTTCCCCAGCCAGACACAGAACTTTGGTGAGAACTCCTTTAGGTGGAGGACTAGTGTTCTAACATCCAGGACTAGCTGTTCTGATCCAGGACTAGTGTTCTAACATCCAGGACTAGTGTTCTGAATCCAGGACTAGTGTTCTAACATCCAGGACTAGTGTTCTGATCCAGGACTAGTGTTAGTGAGGCTGATTTGGTGATGTAATTGAAATGTGTAGCTAATTTGCATATTGACCCCTCCCCCCCCCGGTCTGGCTCCTCCCCCCAGCGTCGTGGCTGTGGTGTCTGTTGCCGTGGGTGAGTGTGTGGGTGCTGAGTGGCGTGGGCGCGGTGTGGGGGTGTGTGAGGGTTCTGCGTCAGTGGGAACCAGTCACCCGTCCTCCACTCCCCCAAGTCAGTGTCCTTCTGGAGGCATCGCAGGCAGGCCGACCTGCACCTCAGCAGGGTGAGCTCACGGCCCCAACTATCCTTCATTCTCCTTGTCTGAGTGTTTTATCATATTTATTTTTGATCTTTTTAGCTGTGGACTAGTTTCTGAATGTTTTATTTGAATTGTGTCAAGTCTTTTTTTTAGCAAACTAGTTTAGAGAGATTATATCAGTAGAGTGAGTCTCCCTCCTCCCTCTCACTCCCCTCTCTCCTCTCTCCCCCGTCTCCAGGGTGACTATGCGGCAGCAGAGACCAGTCTGGAGACCTGCCTGTCAGTCCTGAGAAGAGCTCTGCCCTCCACCAATCTGGACTTGCTCTTCTCTCTCTCCTGGAACCTGATTCGCTACTGCCTGCATCGTCCCACCCCACTGGGCTGGCTGGTGCATCAGGTTGGAGGGAAGCATGAGGGGGAGGAGTCAAAGACCAGCTCACGGGACGCAGCGCTGGTCTACTATAAGCTGAGCCAGCTGCAGCTCACAGGTGATTGGACAGTCAGCCTTGGTCAAGATGAGTGGTGTTACTGAAGTCATGTCAGTCATTACTGTAGCCTCTGTACATAGTTGAAACCTGACCTGAAGGTTAAGTTATGTTGTCTTACACCCTCTCCCTCCCTCCCTCTCTCTCTCTCCCTCTCCCCCCCCTCCCCCCCGTAGGGAAGCTCCCCCAGCGCGGGGCTCTGTGGTCTCTCTCTCTGTCTCTCAGCGCTCTCACCCTCAGCGAGAGCGCCCAGGGAAAGATGGCAGCCGCTCACCTCGCCCAGATCTACGTCACCCGCGGCAACCGCCCTTCGCACCGTGCTGGGCCACCACCTTT
>CM042862.1:1119033-1136533 GCA_023658055.1 Thaleichthys pacificus | reverse complement strand
GAGCGCCTTGAGGAGGCTGGGCCAGACCTACAGACAAGCACAGCATAAGGTGCTGGGCTGGGCTGCAATAGTGGGGGTTATTTGGTAGTAATGTACAGTCCAGGTGTGTTATACTGGGGTCCAGTCCAGGTGTGTTGTACTGGGGTCCAGTCCAGGTGTGTTATACTGGGGTCCAGTCCAGGTGTGTTGTACTGGGGTCCAGTCCAGGTGTGTTATACTAGGGTCCAGTCCAGGTGTGTTATACTGGGGTCCAGTCCAGGTGTGTTGTACTGGGGTCCAGTCCAGGTGTGTTATACTGGGGTCCAGTCCAGGTGTGTTGTACTGGGGTCCAGTCCAGGTGTGTTGTGCTAACGAGTGTTCCTGTGCAGGTGTTCCTCCATGAGACCACTGTGAGGCTGATGGCTGGAGCCAGTCCCACACGCACTCACCAGCTGCTGGAACACAGCCTGCGGCGCCGACCCAACAGCCCCGGAGACAGCTCAGGTGAGACACACACACACACAACATACACACACACACACACAGAACATACACACACACGGTACACACACACACAGAACATACACACACACGGTACACACACACACAGAACATACACACACACGGTACACACACACACAGAACATACACACACACAGTACACACACACAGAACATACATACACACAGGCCTTGAGTTTATCCCAAAACTGATCCATTTTCTGTCAACCCCTCCTCCTCCTCCCTCTCCCTCTCCTCCTCCCTCTCCTCTTCCTCCTCCTCCTCCTCCTCCAGCTGATGGGGACTGTGTCCTGGGAGAGAGGGAGCGGGCCCACGCCATCCTGCTGGCGTGTCGTCACCTGCCCCTCCCCCTGCTGACCCCGCCCGGGCACCGGGCCCGTCTGCTGGCAGAGGCCAAGCGCACCCTGGAGCGCGTGGGGGATCGGCGCTCCCTGCAGGACTGTCAGCACATCCTGCTGAGACTCAGCGGAGGCACCACCATCGCTGCCTCCTGATGACACACACACACACACACAAGTACACACACACAAGTGCACGCCACGTACCTGTCAGACTCGCATCTCAAAGAACTCGAACAGAGAAGTAAGTGGTCTGTGATGCATCATGGATCATTGACCATTCAAAATGCTTTAGGTGTACCATTAATGTTTAACATGCGCATGCACACACACACACACACACACACACAGTACATAACATAACTAAAGGGACCTACACTCTCACTGCCAATCTACACCCTGATTTCTGCTACAGATGTTTTGTTTGTTGGTATGTATAGTCATACACTCTTCTCTAGACCCCAAATGCATCTCTAGAACCCATAGACTTCTCTAGAAGCCATAGACTTCTGTAGAACCCATAGACTTCTCTAGAAGGCATACAGTAGCGTCTCTAGAGCTGGAGGAGCCTGGATCTGGGACACCATGATGACATGCTGGGCTCGCTCCAGGCCTAGTGCTCCAGCTAAGCTAACTGCTCCAGCCCCGGCTGGCAGCTAAGCTAACTGCTCCAGCCCCGGCTGGGAGCTAAGCTAACTGCTCCAGCCCCGGCTGGCAGCTAAGCTAACTGCTCCAGCCCCGGCTGGGAGCTAAGCTAACTGCTCCAGCCTCAGCTGGGAGCTAAGCTAACTGCTCCAGCCCCGGCTGGGAGCTAAGCTAACTGCTCCAGCCCCGGCTGGGAGCTAAGCTAGCTGCTTTAGAACAGCAGCGAGGGCCAGCCAATGAAAGACATCCAGGAAATAATGATCGACTCCTACATCCACATTCCTTTTATTAACTTAATCTGGTAGCTAAAATGTTATACTGAATGGTAGCCTGTTTTAGGAGTCTGTTTTGATGGAGCCACCCCTTTTTTTTAATGATGAAACCATGCATGGTCAGTCTCCAGGAAGGGCCTAAAGCATGCGTGACGTATAGGATGCTGCTCGTGTCGTGGGCAGGCAGCAGTAAGATGAGATAAGTCATCAAAGTCTCTTTTGAATCCCAACTGATACAACCAGTATACAGCTGGCTCAACGTCACCAGATGGCTGGCAGGGGGACTGACTCGAGGCAGGGGGACTGACTCGAGGCAGGGGGACTGACTCGAGGCAGGGGGACTGACTCGAGGCAGTGTGTGACGTGTCCAGGCCTGGAGGAACACAGGTAGCTGGCTTCTCTCAGCACAGAGTATGGGGAGTGTCCATATCTATCTACCTCGTGCACTGTGCTTCACCAGTGTGCACTGTAGTTAAGAACGGTAACCGTGGAGACGGTTTTTCAGTCCGATTTGTTTATGATGTCTAAACAAGTGTCCCGGAGTAGCTTTTGAGTGAAGACTATTCTACTCAGTGCAATACTAACAGACCTAGCTGACTAGTTAAGAGAATAGGAACCAGTAGTAGAGAGAGTTTGGAGAGAGGACCCTCACTTGAAAAAAACAGACGAAGCAGATCATTCTGTAACAGGACACACATAAACAGTCATGTAATTGTATATAAGTTGTACATAGGTGTGGACATCAGTCTTAAGAGGAGGGCAGGAAGTCCTTGGCTATGCTCGAGATAAAAAGAAAGAAAGATGGATGGTGGAGAGAGAGGATGGAACTGCTGTAGCCTAAGATGGAGGTACTTCATCCACGGGGCAGAGAAGGTGGACGCAGGTATTGAGGGCTGACGTGTCTACAAGGGACCGGTCACAGATAGACTAAAACTAAAGATGGTTTCCCACACAAATGAAACCCGATCAGGGAGTTAGAGGGACTTTAGGGTTTGGAATCACAGTTTAAAGATTCCTGAACATTTAAAATAGGCTATATTATGTCCGGGAATTCTGTCTCCCTGAGTTCGTAGTCTCTATCATCCATCGGAGCAGGAGGGTAAGCTCAAGCATAATGGCCTTGATGTAGTTCAAAGTTATTTTATTACAATGTATTTTCGATGCTTAAACAGCTGTCATGGTTGAATCTCTTGAGTCCAATTGCTTTTAAATGTTTCGTCTTTTGGCGCCTAGCAGCCTACGTCATCCCTGTCGTTTTCACTGTGTTCTGATTTTATAATTTAATGGATTTGATATTATACAAGCAAGCGGAGTTTTTCGGAAAGCAATTTGTCATTTTATACTGTAATCGCAACCCAGGGATGTAAACTGAGAGAATACTTTGTCTTTTAAAATTAGAATACAACACAAAAGTAGCAATACGCATCGCAGTCATTTGCATAGCCCCAATTCCTTACCTGTCACAACCATAACTTTTATTTCTCCGTTCTTTCACACTTTAGACGCTTGTCATGGGTATATCTGTACTCTGCTTAACCAATAATAAACTGTAATGGTTGCTGAATGGTTGCTGTTAAAATGTTACAAACTGGCTTTTAGTGTTCTCTAATGTCTGTGCTGTTTCTAAATGTCTCTGTTTATTTTAATTGTGTTTTTAATAAAACAGTGGATCCACAGCGAACATTTGTCTCTGTACTCTTTGCAAGTGTCAGTTGAAATAATGTAATGTGGATCCTGGTATGGAAGCCAATCCATACCAGCAAAAAACACCGAATGTATTGGTTTTGAATTCAAGGTTCAGAAGTGCAGGTTGCTCAAATTCGAGCAGTAAAATTCAAAATTTGTTGAAAGGGTTTTAGTCCGCCTCTTCACTAACGGAAAGACTAAGTTTAATTATAAATAAAGTAAAGTAAGCAAAGCGCTAGATCGGCCATGACTGACGTCAACGCAGCAAACCACGAGAAGCTGGAATGTCCGACTTTACATTGCAGTTTTCAACTCCTCCCCGACTGCAAGCGGCTACTCTCGCCGGTCGTTTCATGCAGCCGCAGTCCATGTCGAACTCACCTATTATGTCACTGATTTGCCTCCATACCCTTGACGCAGCCCAACATTCAGAGCGCCTGTCTGGACATGCGCAGTTGAGTGTCGGCCTGTCAGTGGAGTAATGATGGCGTCCTCAGCGGCTCGCTGTTCCACACGCTGGATGACAGTCGCCGTGTCCGCTGGACACAGGCGTGCAGGGTGTGCCTTCGCCTCTACTCTCGATGGGGGTGTCCGTGTCCGTAGTCTTTCCACTACCGGAGCTCCGAAAATCTGGCCGGCAGGCAGTTCATCACGTGCAGGGATGGGAAACGTCATGACATTGAGCGGACTGCCAGGTGAGCAGGCCTAGCTTCAGACAGCTAGCTAAACTAGCTAGCTCGTTGCTTCCAGCTAGCTAGCTTACATTGAGGCAGCGGTTTGCTTAGTTGTGGCGTTGCAAGCGGCTGACTGATACCATATCGCTGGCATTGGTATAAAGGGCTGCGCTGTTCCATATACCACCATACAGTTATAACCTGATGAAAGTGATGTAATCAACTACAGCCTGTAGTTTATTTCGCTAACTAAAGTAGCAGAACTCTAGCTTTGTTGTACAGTGGAGCTTGCCAACCTAGGACCACTACTTTCCATCTGCTGTAACCATGTAACATAGGCCCTAGTTGTTTATTTTTGTTCTTCGACAGCAAACTTATACAACCTGTCATCAATAAGAAACGGTTTTAACTAGACTTCTATTTAATATGCCCGCATGTTTGTTAGGACTGTAGGACGCTACTTAGTGTCCCCGTGCTCTGTTGATGTTTCAGGCTCGAGCATCAGGTCTCCTAATGTCATCTGCACGCTGTCCTTCCACACAAGCGCCCCTGCTGCCAACAAGCAGGACTTCTACCAGATTCTGGGTGTTCCACGCGCATCCACCCAGAAGGAGATTAAGAAAGCGTACTACCAGGTGTGTAGAACCACCTCAGAACAGGTCTTTGTCATCTGTTAGACCTAGGACTAGACCTGGATCCGTCGTGGTTACATTTGACATTGTATTCATTCACTTTTAGCTCTAAAACACTGAGGACGATAAACAAAATGGAAGTGCACAGTTGTATGGTATATTTGTGGTCAGAGTCAAGCTACAGTGTGTGTATTAGACATGTGGCTGGTATGGATCCTCTGCACTTATCGGTTGATGTGAGAGTGTCTGCTGTGCTCCTTCAGATGGCCAAGAAGTACCACCCAGACACCAACAAGGACGACCCTCAGGCCAAGGAGAAGTTCGCCCAGCTGGCTGAGGCTTACGAGGTCGGTCTCTCTTTTCACCCTCCTCTGGTCTGTCTCTCTTTTCTCACTCCTCTGGTCGGTCTCTCTTTTCACCCTCCTCTGGTCGGTCTCTCTTTTCACCCTCCTCTGGTCGGTCTCTCTTTTCACCCTCCTCTGGTCGGTCTCTCTTTTCACCCTCCTCTGGTCGGTCTCTCTTTTCACCCTCCTCTGGTCGGTCTCTCTTTTCACCCTCCTCTGGTCGGTCTCTCTTTTCACCCTCCTCTGGTCGGTCTCTCTTGTCACCCTCCTCTGGTGCAGCAGGACTGTCAGGGGCTGTCTTAATGTAGCGGTTGGTTTACTTTGTGTTTGTCTCCTGGTGTTCAGGTGCTGAGTGACGAGGTGAAGAGGAAACAGTACGACACGTACGGGGCGGCGGGCTTCGATGCGGGCGCGGGGCAGCGGGGGGCGGGGCAGCAGCAGTACTGGAGCGGCCAAGCCACCCACGTGGACCCGGAGGAACTGTTCCGCAAGATCTTCGGAGAATTCTCCGGAGCCCGTGGCTTTGGAGACTTTAACGCTGTGTTCGACCAGCCACAAGAGGTCAGCAGGGTGCGGGGGAGAAAATGGAGGGAAAACCATAAACGAGAACATTGACGTGTTTGTGAACCTTGGTCTAGATGATCAACACCAGACTACATGTAAAGGAGTGGAATGACACTAGACCAAAACTCTGACTAACATTTCAGTTCTTCTATTGATAGAATAGAGTTAAAGTGAAATAGAAAGTGAGTGGAATGGGATGCATGTATCCCATGTATCCTAGACGTAAGACATCTTCTCCCATGTATGTTTTCCCCCCGTCATACGGGTGTCTGCCCTGCTGTTTCCTCAGTACATCATGGAGCTGACCTTCACCCAGGCTGCCAAGGGAGTCAACAAGGAGATAACCGTCAACATGGACGCCAGCTGCCAGCGCTGCGATGGCAAAGGCCATGAACCTGGTACCAAGGTCCAGCACTGCCATCACTGCAACGGCTCTGGCATGGTGAGTCCCTCATGGCTTCCGTTAAATGACAGGTCACTCATTTCATAGCTTTATTTATTTATGCAAAGCGAGTAGAGCGTCTGCTAAATGACTAAATGTAATAATAGAGTGCATCACTGAGTCCCTCCAGACTCTCTTGGCCTGTGTTCTGTGTGTGATGTCACGTCCTGGAGTGTGTGTGATGTCACGTCCTGGAGTGTGTGCTTAACGGTGCTCGCCGCTGTGCCGCTGCAGGAGACTGTGAACACGGGGCCGTTCGTGATGCGCTCCACCTGCCGGCGCTGCGGCGGGAAAGGCTCCGTCATCTCCACCCCCTGCGGAGGCTGCCGGGGCACGGGCCAGACCAAGCAGAGGAAGACCGTCATGGTGCCTGTGCCTGCTGGTGAGACACACACGCACACACGCACACATGCACGCGCACACACATGCACACGCACACACACCTCTGTGTGAGTCTGAAGTCATACCCCTGGTGTGTGTGTGTGCCTGCTGGTGAGACACACGTGCACACACACACACGCATACACATCTGTGTGAGCCTGAAGTCATACCCCTGGTGTGTGTGTGTGTGTGTGTGTAGGGGTTGAGGAGGGCCAGACCGTCAGGATGCCAGTGGGAAACAAGGAAATCTTCATCACGTTCAGGGTGGGTGTGACGGCAGCACGCACACACTTGATACTCCCGCCCCCCTGTACCTTGTCTTGTGAAAACAGCTAAATAAATACACTCCGTTGCCGTGAGGATATGGGTGGTTTGATATATCCTCCTGTGCGTCCTGCAGGTCCAGAGGAGCCCGGTGTTCCGGAGGGACGGGGCGGACGTCCACTCTGACGTCCTCATCTCTGTGGCCCAGGCCATCCTGGGGGGCACAGCCCGTGCTCAGGGCCTGTACGAGGCTCTCAACCTCACTGTAAGACACACACACACTCACAGACACGAATGCGCACACAAAGGATTATGTCAGTATCAGCGCTATAATAATATCTAGTCACAGCAGCTCTCTGATTGGCTGGTTGTCTCCGTACCAGATCCCAGCTGGGGTCCAGACTGACCACAGGATCCACCTCACAGGGAAGGGGATCGCCCGTATCAGCGGCTACGGCTTCGGGGATCACTATGTCCACGTCAAGATCCGAGTCCCAAAGTAAGACCCCAAGCTGTCACATGACACATCCCTCCTTCCTGTTCTCTTCCTGGCTCTATGCTGGCTTCCTATCTGTTGGAAGGAATATATTATTCCTATAGTTTGTGCTGTCCTTCTGACTCCTGTGTGCTGTGCTTCTGACTCCTGTGTGCTGTCCTTCTGACTCCTGTGTGCTGTGCGTCTGACTCCTGTGTGCTGTCCTTCTGACTCCTGTGTGCTGTGCTTCTGACTCCTGTGTGCTGTGCTTCTGACTCCTGTGTGCTGTGCTTCTGACTCCTGTGTGCTGTGCTTCTGACTCCTGTGTGCTGTGCCTTCTGACTCCTGTGTGCTGTGCTTCTGACTCCTGTGTGCTGTCCTTCTGACTCCTGTGTGCTGTCCTTCTGACTCCTGTGTGCTGTCCTTCTGACTCCTGTGTGCTGTGCTTCTGACTCCTGTGTGCTGTCCTTCTGACTCCTGTGTGCTGTCCTTCTGACTCCTGTGTGCTGTCCTTCTGACTCCTGTGTGCTGTCCTTCTGACTCCTGTGTGCTGTGCTTCTGACTCCTGTGTGCTGTGCTTCTGACTCTGTGCAGACTGCTGACAGACAGACAGAGAGCTCTGCTCATGAGCTACGCTGAGGACGAAACTGACGTGGAGGGGACTGTCAACGGTGTCACCAACACCACTACAGGTACACACACATCACCACTACAGGTACACACACACACACATCACTAACACCACTACAGGTACACACACATCACCACTACAGGTACACACACACATCACCAACACCACTACAGGTACACACACACATCACCACTACAGGTACACACACATCACCACTACAGGTGAGCCTCAGGCCAGAGCCTCAGGAGGCTAGTGTCAGCCTGGAGGCCAGAGCCTCAGGAGGCTAGTGTCAGCCTGGAGGCCAGAGCCTCAGGAGGCTAGTGTCAGCCTGGAGGCCAGAGCCTCAGGAGGCTAGTGTCAGCCTGGAGGCCAGAGCCTCAGGAGGCTGTCCAGGGGGGGGTGGGCGAGCCTGGCCCAGACAGCCTGGCCCAGACCGCCTGGCTGACGCAGGGCCTGTGTGTGTCCAGGTGGGGGCAGCAGAGGTAGGCGCTCACAGGCAGGGCAGGAGGAACACACCGGGGGTGGTCGGTTAAACCGCTCACAGACACGTTCTCATGATCACCTCTTGGGTTCTTCTCTCCACCAGGTAAAAGATCCACGGGGAGCTAGGAGGTTCTGCCGGGGACTAGGAGGTTCTGCCGGGGACTAGGAGGTTCTGCTGGGGACTAGGAGGTTCTGCTGGGGGGCATCGGATGGAGCCCAGTTGTGTGGACGTCAGCAGAGAGCTGTGGAGGGGGGGGGGGGGGTGCGGTGGAGGGGGGGGAGCAGCGGAGACGTGTTGGACGAGGACTGGACTGAGCTGGCGTTCCCTGGACAGTGACTCACCTTTATCCTCCTGCCTCACAGAGAAAACATCCAAAACAGGAAGTGATGCAACACATTTCTGACCCTCACGGCTGTGATTGGCCAAAACACCGGATGTGATCAGAAAAACAGTGTTTGCATCCTTCCTTCATAAAGGAGGAAAGGTTTCAGCAAAAACAAGATTATTTCGGAATCCCAGATCACGGAAAGAAAATAAGTAATTTCCCCAGATGCACTCTGATGTTTTTGTCTGGTCATTATACGTTTTGGAGGAATGGGTTTAGGAACATCCAAAAGTTCAATTTGTGTTTTATAGAAACCATGGAAACCACAATCTTGTATGTGCCACCCTCTATATTCACCAGATCACCAGAGTGAAGCTGTGATGAGTCAAGTTGTTTTGATGATGGCATGAGCTTTCACTAAGGAGGGTTGAAACAAGTTCAGATGCCCTGAACGAACAGGAAGTAGACAGCAGGACATATCCTGCTCTCCAGACGACTCCTAGCAGATTACACGCCGACACTTTAACCCTGTGTTGCCTCGTTCATCATACATGTACATAGATAGCTGTTCAGAATGGAATTGTGGAAACAAACATGTGAGAAACTAGAGATATAATATACATCTATAAATAATAAAACTCCAGTCTGATTGAAATGTGATTCAGTTTGAACAAAGTCCAATGTGTGAGGAATCATCGTTACATTTGGGGTAAGATGTATAACTCGACGTAATTGTAATCCAAAGAATGCTGTTTAATTTGTTGAAGTAACAGGAATAAACTCATGAAGCAAGGAGGTGATTGTGCTGGTTCCTGGTCGGGCACACAGCATGTGTGCCTGCTGGGAGCAGGTCCCTGCTCTCTGGACTGATCTGGGAGCAGGGCCCTGCTCTCTGGCCTGATCTGGGAGCAGGTCCCTGCTCTCTGGACTGATCTGGGAGCAGGTCCCTGCTCTCTGGACTGATCTGGGAGCAGGTCCCTGCTCTCTGGCCTGATCTGGGAGCAGGGCCCTGCTCTCTGGCCTGATCTGGGAGCAGGTCCCTGCTCTCTGGCCTGATCTGGGAGCAGGTCCCTGCTCTCTGGACTGATCTGGGAGCAGGTCCCTGCTCTCTGGACTGATCTGGGAGCAGGGCCCTGCTCTCTGGCCTGATCTGGGAGCAGGGCCCTGCTCTCTGGCCTGATCTGGGAGCAGGTCCCTGCTCTCTGGCCTGATCTGGGAGCAGGTCCCTGCTCTCTGGCCTGATCTGGGAGCAGGTCCCTGCTCTCTGGCCTGATCTGGGAGCAGGGCCCTGCTCTCTGGCCTGATCTGGGAGCAGGTCCCTGCTCTCTGGCCTGATCTGGGAGCAGGGCCCTGCTCTCTGGCCTGATCTGTCTCAGAAGGCTTCTCCACACTAAAGAAACTGTTGAGCTCCTCCTGACAGCCCTAACCCAGGTAGGTAGGACCATAGTCCTCTGGACTCTAGATTTCTCTCCTTCGCCTGCGCACACTCTGGTCCTTCACAGTCTGCTGATCCAGAACGTGGGCCGTTCAGAGGGGTGACAGGATTTCCATGCATGCTGGAAGATTCTGGTAGATGTGGCGGTTAGGTGGCAACAGTGGTTAAAACAGGACACAATTCAATTAAGTTATCTTCATTTATTCATCTCATTCGGTGATATAGAAGTATATGAATACAAAAACATTTCATGTGATTACCAATGACAAAGACCTGCTTCAGTCTTGATTCCCAGCTATAACTTAGTCCAGTCCCGGAACCCTGTATGTCTAACATCGCTATGGCAACAAACTGGTTGGCCAACTGTTGTCAGAACGGTTTAAATATCAGTATTTGTGTTCAGTCATAGGAAACCCAGAGCACAGCCTTTACCCTCATACTCTGTACACTAAACACACACCAGCACACGTCCAGATCCTGGTTAGAGAGCAGTGAAACATTTAAAAGAAGCACACAAGTTTGAGTGTAGTGTGAGTGTGTGTGTGTGAGAGGAAGTGGTGAAGGCATTGGCACTGAGGGGGTCTTGGCATCAGAGAGATTCATTTATTTTAAATAAGATATATTTTTCCTTCTACATGCAGACCTTGACGTTGGACACCCTTCCTGAAGACAACCCTGAGGGAGTAACCCAGACAAACAGGAGGGGTTAGGTCCTTGGACCGTCACCTTAAAAAGATCCAGAAGTACAGGTAGAGATGACAAACTAAAACAAAGAAGTGAAGAGAAAGCGACAAACTCTGCTTTTGATCTTCAGGAGCTTCTGTTTCTAACCCCAGGAAGAAGGGGAAAACATTGTTCTTCATGAGGGAGGCTGTGCGTGCGGGCCTGTGTGTGTGCGGGCCTGTGTGTGTGTGTGTGCGGGCCTGTGTGTGTGTGTGTGTGCGGGCCTGTGTGTGTGTGTGCGGGCCTGTGTGTGTGTGTGTTCAGTCGTCCATCCCTATGTTGCGGAACAGGTAGGACATGGATTCCCCGTTATGGATGCGTCTGATGGCCTCTGACAGGATCATGCTGATGTCCACCGTCTTGATCTTAGGACACTGCAGCTTCTGCAGCTCATGAGGAATGGTGTTGGTGACCACCACCTGCAGAGAAGACATGTTATACATGTTATACAGTCAGCACCACCTGCAGAGAAGAATGTTATACATGTTATACAGTCAGCACCACCTGCAGAGAATACATGTTATACAGTCAGCACCACCTGCAGAGAAGACATGTTATACAGTCGTCAGCACCACCTGCAGAGAAGACATGTTATACAGTCGTCAGCACCACCTGCAGAGAAGACATGTTATACACTCCCACGGACTGTCGCGGTCACGTAAGTAGAACACACGCACAGACACACACACCTCGTCGATGGCAGACTCCTCTATGAGTCTGGGTGCGTCCGAGGACAGGATGCCGTGCGTTGCCATGACAAAGATCTTGTACGCCCCGCGCTCCTTCAGAGTCTCGGCCGCCGCCACAAAACTGTCCACTTCATCGATGATGTCATCCTAGGGGGCGGGGTCAGACGGACGGGAGCTGTCAATCATTAGGAACTCCACAGACGCAACAACAATAAATCGGTGTCCCGCCTCCAGAACGAGTCTCACCACGATGATGGCGATGCGCCCTCCTACGTCTCCCACCACGGTGATGGGGGGCTTCTCTTTAGGGATCAGCACTGTCCACACACACACACACACAGAGGGAGAGGAGGTAGAATCTACATGTGAGCTGGAGTTTAGGGAGTCAGATGGCTGAGCGGTGAGGGAGTCGGGCTGGTAATCTGAAAGTTGCCAGTTCCATTCCTGGCATGTGCCGCTTGACGTTGTGTCCTTGGGCAAGGCACTTCACCCTACTTGCCTTCAGGGGGAATGTCCCTGTACTTACTGTAAGTCGCTCTGGATAAGAGCGTCTGCTAAATGACTAAAAATGTAAAAATGAGTTTAGGACAGACATGGGGGGCATGCTCCAGACAAATGGAATGCAGATGAGTGCATACAGTTCTAGAGAGAAAGGTGTGTTGTACAGGTGTGTGTGTTGTACAGGTGTGTGTGTGTTGTACAGCTGTGTGTGTGTGTGTTACATGGTATCTCCAGGCTGGGGTGGATGGCTCCCGTGGTCCTGACCATGGGGGGGGAATGGCGTCCGTCCACCAGGTCTGACTCTGCATCCTGGGCCTCCCCGTGGATCACAGCTATACCCAGACGCAAGCGCTCAGCGAAGGACTGGGCCCTGCGCACACACACACACACAGTAAGGCCACACTCTAACACTCTCCAACACAGTGCTATGTGAAGGGGTGCAGAGAGAGACTACCTTTTGGCAGAGGCAGGAGATTTGGCCACAATCACAGCATTTCTATAGTCTGGGATCTGTAGATGCATACAGAATACAGGAATCATGTTTACCTTCTGCGACATGTACAACATGCTGAGGTGTGTGTGTGTGTGTACCTCCTCCTGGATGTACTGTAGGAGGAAGGGGGAGGTTTACCTCCTCCTGGATGTACTGTAGGAGGAAGGGGGAGGTTTACCTCCTCCTGGATGTACTGTAGGAGGAAGGGGGAGGTTTACCTCTTCCTGGATGTACTGTAGGAGGAAGGGGGAGGTTTACCTCCTCCTGGATGTACTGTAGGAGGAAGGGGGAGGTTTACCTCCTCCTGGATGTACTGGAGGAGGAAGGGGGAGGTTTACCTCCTCCTGGATGTACTGTAGGAGGAAGGGGGAGGTTTACCTCCTCCTGGATGTACTGTAGGAGGAAGGGGGAGGTTTACCTCCTCCTGGATGTACTGTAGGAGGAAGGGGGAGGTTTACCTCCTCCTGGATGTACTGGAGGAGGAAGGGGGAGGTTTACCTCCTCCTGGATGTACTGGAGGAGGAAGGGGGAGGTTTACCTCCTCCTGGATGTACTGGAGGAGGAAGGGGGAGGTTTACCTCCTCCTGGATGTACTGGAGGAGGAAGGGGGAGGTTTACCTCCTCCTGGATGTACTGGAGGAGGAAGGGGGAGGTTTACCTCCTCCTGGATGTACTGGAGGAGGAAGGGGGAGGTTTACCTCCTCCTGGATGTACTGTAGGAGGAAGGGGGAGGTTTACCTCCTCCTGGATGTACTGGAGGAGGAAGGGGGAGGTTTACCTCCTCCTGGATGTACTGGAGGAGGAAGGGGGAGGTTTACCTCCTCCTGGATGTACTGGAGGAGGAAGGGGGAGGTTTACCTCCGCCTGGATGTACTGTAGGAGGAAGGGGGAGGTTTACCTCCTCCTGGATGTACTGTAGGAGGAAGGGGGAGGTTTACCTCCTCCTGGATGTACTGTAGGAGGAAGGGGGAGGTTTACCTCCTCCTGGATGTACTGGAGGAGGAAGGGGGAGGTTTACCTCCTCCTGGATGTACTGTAGGAGGAAGGGGGAGGTTACCTCCTCCTGGATGTACTGGAGGAGGAAGGGGGAGGTTTACCTCCTCCTGGATGTACTGGAGGAGGAAGGGGGAGGTTTACCTCCTCCTGGATGTACTGGAGGAGGAAGGGGGAGGTTTACCCTCCTCCTGGATGTACTGGAGGAGGAAGGGGGAGGTTTACCTCCTCCTGGATGTACTGGAGGAGGAAGGGGGAGGTTTACCTCCTCCTGGATGTACTGTAGGAGGAAGGGGGAGGTTTACCTCCTCCTGGATGTACTGTAGGAGGAAGGGGGAGGTTTACCTCCTCCTGGATGTACTGTAGGAGGAAGGGGGAGGTTTACCTCCTCCTGGATGTACTGTAGGAGGAAGGGGGAGGTTTACCTCCTCCTGGATGTACTGGAGGAGGAAGGGGGAGGTTTACCTCCTCCTGGATGTACTGTAGGAGGAAGGGGGAGGTTTACCTCCTCCTGGATGTACTGTAGGAGGAAGGGGGAGGTTTACCTCCTCCTGGATGTACTGGAGGAGGAAGGGGAGGTTTACCTCCTCCTGGATGTACTGGAGGAGGAAGGGGGAGGTTTACCTCCTCCTGGATGTACTGGAGGAGGAAGGGGGAGGTTTACCTCCGCCTGGATGTACTGTAGGAGGAAGGGGGAGGTTTACCTCCTCCTGGATGTACTGGAGGAGGAAGGGGGAGGTTTACCTCCTCCTGGATGTACTGGAGGAGGAAGGGGGAGGTTTACCTCCTCCTGGATGTACTGGAGGAGGAAGGGGGAGGCCCGCAGGTTGTCCACTGGGATGTTGAAGAAGCCCTGAATCTCCTTTTGATGGAGATCCATGGTGATGAGATGAGTCAGACCTACACACACACACACACACACACACACACACTCTAAGGTGAGACAGCTCTGTTCCTCCAAAAACTAGGCAGGAAAAGTTACATGTGTGCGTGAGTCAGTTTGTGTAGCACAAGTGTGTGTTTCCATGTGTGTGTGTGCGTGTGTGTTCCCCTCACCTGCTTTGCACATCATGGAGGCCAGCAGCTTGGACACGATGGAGCCCCTCTTCCTCATCTTGCACTGCTTGCTGTAGGGGAAGTACGGAAGCACCCCGATGATGTTCCGGGCGCACGACGTCCGACACGCGTACACCATGATCAGCATCTCCATGATGGTGGTGTTCACATCCCTGCAGAGGGGATGAGGGGGAGGGGGAGGGGGGGGGGGGGAGGAGGGGAGGGGGAGAGGGAGGGAGGGGGAGGAGGGTAGGAGGAGCGTAGAGAGGGAGGGAGGGGGAGAGGGAGGGAGGAGGAGGGAGAGGGAGGAGGGTAGGAGGAGGGTAGGGGGAGAGGGAGGGAGGGGGAGGAGGGTAGGAGGAGCGTAGAGGGAGAGGGAGGGAGGGGGAGGGGGAGAGGGAGGGGAGGGGGGAGAGGAGGAGGGGGAGACTTTCATTCTCCAAATGTGAGAGTTGTGGCAGGCAGCAGCGTAAGGGCCTTGGTGTGTGTGTGTGTTTACATACTTGGACACAGTCTGGATGATGAAAACATCTTTTCCTCTCACCGACTCCTGGATCTGCACACGTGTTTCTATGGTAACAGAGAGACGTGAAGTAGGCTTCAGTTTTCTTAAAACACACACTCTCTCTCTCTCTGTCCCACACACACACACACAGTCTGCCACTCATTAGAGACCTCATGCTCTACTCTGCTATTTCTCACATAGACTCTCTCTCTCACACACACACACACACACTCTCTCTCTCTCTGTGTGTGTCCCACACACACACACACATTCACTTTGGCCCTATCACACACACTTACACACTACATGCACTGTACAACAAGTCATGCCAAGAATGTTCTTCCCACGCAACATTGATTATAAAACAAAATGCGAGGGGGAGAGCGAGAGGGAGAGCGAGAGAGCATGGGTAAAGCCGGTACGCTTAGCTCCTGGTTGCAGCTCTACTGTACTACACACACACACTTGTACACACACCACCAGTGGTTTAACAAGCTGCTGGGGTACATGAGGGGTCAGTACCGCACCTCGGTTAGCTTCCTGGTACACCTGCACCTTCCCAAGTTCCACCCCCAACCGCCTGCGAAGGGAGACACAAACAGGGAGTACTGTGTTCCTGTGGGAGATCGTCTTCACCTTTTCATGCCCAAGAAGAGCAGAATGTTAAATCCTCTCCTGAGAGAGAATCCATAGCTGAACTATGACCCTAAACTGCAACACACTATAGATATCATTACTGCAGGTAGACAGACACCAAGTCTGACTGTTGGTGTCTGGCAGAAGGCGTACTGTATACATGTTGACACTAAACCTCGAATATGTCCGTGTGTTTTCTGCTTGTCCATCCGTGCATGTACTCACTCGGAAATCCTTCTGCTCAACTCTCGGCTGGAGGGATGAGAGTTAGCGCTGAAGATGACTAGTCCTCCTTTGGTGTGGTTCATGGCTGGGGGGGTCCGTCCGCTTGGCTCCCTACACTCAGGCAGTGGATCCCTGGGCACCCACACCGCGCTGAGCCCTTCCTGCACCGACGAGCGACAAAAACGCCGGTGAGAAACATGGCCAGGCCTAGCTTGTTCAGATGAGGGCGTGTAAAAACACTGTCACGTGGCCAGCTAGCTAGCTTAGAAGCGACACCTTATAACGGGCCTGACAAATACAGTCAGCGGAATGCCAGATGGCTGTTTGTTTCAGGAAAGTCACGAGATCATAGCACGATGATGTTGTTGGCTAGCTTGTTCACAACGACCAGTAAAACCGAAACATACGTTCTACAACAGAAGAGAAAATAGGCCTACTGTAGATGACTGGAGCTGCGCCAAGCTTTTTAAATTAATGAAACCCGTAATAGAAAGCGCGAGTCTCAGCATTTGCGTCTGCTCCATTGATTTGAAGATCGTTTATGCTTCAAACATTAGGCTACATCGTCCTTTGCATAGCGAAACTCAACTTGCACCACGTTTCAACAACGAAAGTAGAAACTTAGATACTAACAGAAATTTTAAAATGTTACATACCAGTTTGCGTGTTTAGTCAAGACGTTGTTTATTTAGTTGGTGGTTTCTGCAGCCTTCCTCAACCTGTTCAATCCCAGCAAGCCCTCTCAACTATGATTGACGTTCGAAATGTCCAATCAAAGACCAGCGCATCGACTGGAAGATTTCCTTGTTGACTATGTGACGTCATCTGGACGAGGCGAATTTTTATTTCTGCGTCAAATGTGACCTCAGATTAGAGTTTTTTGACAAATTTGCCACACGTCAATATTTCCTAAAAAATATAGGAATAGGATATTGAATCAATAAAAATCCAGAATTTAATTTATACTCGAACCATTTAGAAAGCTCGGCCGAATCTCAGAACATGATTTCGCTCGATCACTAGATGTCACTGTTTCTTTACTTCCTGTCAGAACCTCCTGCTCGTCCACTTAGAGTGGTTTTATACTGGTCTCCCTCCCCAAAGCATTGTCGGCTATATGTCTTTATGTGTGCTTTAAAGAACCATGTCCCCCACATCTGTAGCCTAAATTCACTAGTTAAAGAATAGAGAGTCTAATAAAGGCTACACGCATGGTCCAATTCGATGAAGCTATTTTATTTTCAGACTGCGATGTGAATACACTTATTAGAGACGATATCTATCGTTCCTCCACAAGACCTTTACAGCCCATGGCATACACATTTCCACTTCACTGCAGCACTAATAGCCCGATCTAGTCCATCACACACACACACAAGAGAGTGGAGAAGAGGAGATGTGATGGTGTGATGGTTTAGGCAGCACACACACAGGCACATGTTGACCCTGAACGATGCTTTCTGCACAGTGTGATAAGATGGCAACATATAAGAAGGGCAGTGCTAAGTGCATCTCAAATGGAATATTACCTGTATGCGTGTAATAGTGTGATTGTGCGTCAGTGTGCATTAGGAGTAGCTGTTTGCC